>JAWNLT010000419.1:0-397500 GCA_035042145.1 Drosophila kokeensis | reverse complement strand
TTTGTCGAGTGCAGTCAATCGTCCATTTAGTACATAACTCAAGATCAAATATATACATGTTCAAAGAAACAACATTATTTAAAACCCTCAAACAGATAACCTGTGCTTGCAACTGTCTCTCTCTCTCTCTCTCTCTGTGTGTGTGTGTGTGTGTGTTGTTTTTTTGGCGGACGCACAACAACGAGTAACGGTGCATTTGGTGTGTGGGGGGAGGTGTAAAGATGAAGATGCATTTTAATGATTGCTCGCTAAAGCCAATTATTTTGTGTATTGTTTTGATTGTAGTTGTTGTTGTTGTTGTTGCTGTTGTTGTTGTTGTTGTTGTTTCTTGTCTCTTGTTAATTACTCAATGAAATTTCCCATTTCTTCACGCACAACGCCAACAACAAATTACGTCATCATCTGCCAAAGTACAAAGGCGCAAAGCGACGATTGCCCAATTGGAAAGCAGTTTGAAGCAGTTGATGCTGCATATTTATGAGGTCAGTTGTCCCTTATTTTACTCAGTTATGCAGCAAAGTGAGGCACACACAACATGCAACCAACAACATCGGAATATTTGTGGCAATTGCTGTCTCAGGAAGGATTGTTATCGGTGAACTTTTTGCTTGGCGCCAGCTAATTTTATATATTTCCAGATTATTTTAGTCTGGTTGCCGTCTGTCTAGTTTCTTTGGGACTCTGCTGAAGCTGGCACGCGCAGTGCTCAACTAGAATTACTTCACATATGTGCACAGATAGAGAAGCACTCATGACGTAGGTGTGTGTATATATGTATGTGTGTGTGTGTGTGTGTGTATTTTTATACTTTGTTAACGAAGGTATCATGGTATTTTAGTTTTGTTTGTCGATAAGTCCTCATATCTCCCACAATTTTAAAGATAGAGTTCCCAAACTTAGAAGATAAGCTCCTTCAAAGATCGACATGTAACTTTCTTTGACCACGCCCACAGGAACTGCAGCCCTAGAAACCACAGCATTGCGCACATTTTCTACAAATCTTAAGGTAGAGTCACCAAATTTAGAGAATATGTTGCTGGTAACTCTCCTAAGAAATCGATACTCCCAAAACCGACAATGCCTCCAAAAACGATAAGAGCCTAATCTTCCGCAATTTAAGGGCTATAGTTAGCAAACTTGGAAGGAGATTAATAGCAACCTCCTCTAAATGTTCTCAATAGCTTAGATCTTATGCAAGCTTCAGAGCTAAGGCTACAGAGGTTGCACGCGGTTAGTAGGACGAGGTACTAGGACGAGGTTACTAGGACGAGCTTACTATGACGAGGTTACTAGGACGAGGTTACTAGGAGATTACTAAAGCCTATATCTAAAATATAAATCGCAATTTGAAAGGCAAACTTGAAGGATAGATTACAAGAAATTCTTGGCCACTTTCACTCTATTCTGTGACAGTTGTCATCAGATAGTATTACTTATGGTATCAGAGTATTTCGTAGTCGGTTACGCCCGACCGCAAAGTTCTAAAATGTTTGATTTTATTTAAATTTTTTTTTTTTAGAAATTCGGACACTAGGCGCATAGACCCATAATTTGGCAATGAGAAAGTTCAAGTTTACAGATTGCGCAGTTGGAGGTGGGAACACTGAGAACGGTCGCTGTTTCTGAGAAGGTTCTTCAGATACTGTTACTGATACTGGTGCCGCGGCTCGCGACCCAACATTTTAGATGAGGTTATCAGCGCAGCCCACGCACCGCATCGTTCCAAATTGACGCATAGGTCCAGCATTCTGAGAGGCAAGTATCTGTATACCCTGCAAAATCGATTACCAAAGTCAATTTAATTCCCACATTTTGAAAAATATCATTCATATCGATAATGTGTATACCTTCACATAATGAGGATTGTATGTAATAATTTAATCAAGATCAGTTGAGAAACATGGTAGAAAATCGTATTCTCATGCCTACCAAATTAAGCAGAAGCAATTACACACTCATACACAGGGTATACCCAAGTCAACCACTTTCGACTACAGCATTCTTACTTGTATTTTTCCCCTTTTTTCTGGGTGTTTCTGCTTATACCACTACTGAAAAATGTTGCCTAGCTCCCAATCTATCGACTTAAAGACTTTTCCGCTTTAATTAGAATTGTTTTCTTACACACCGATTACAGCCACGCCCACAAAATGCTATCAATTCCACAATAAGGACTTATGTGCCACAATTTGTGTAAATTTTGATATTAACTTGAGATTTAAATTCTTCAGATAGTCTATCACATCTTTGAACTGTCATTCCGTCGATCGTTGCTATGGCAACTATATAATACAGTGATTCGGTTCGATCCGGTTCAGACATATGTACTACAGGCAGACGGTAAATAAATAGTTCAGGCCATGCAAGCTATTATAATCGACGACTTGTTGATCTAAGATAGATAAGCAGGCATATATACATATATATATGTATATAAGTTGAGTCTGGTTGGGTTGGGTTGGGTCGATCGTAATACAAATGTATATACCTACAGGTAGCACTGTAAGTCGAAGTACAAGTTGATATAGTTGGTGTTAAAGTACTTGCACTATTCGTATACCTCAATAGATAATCGATAAGCACATTTACACTGGAAAAAAACAAGAATGCCAATGACTCTGTCAATTGTGTTCTAGCACATTCGAAACGATTTCGAACTGTGTCAAAACTCGAGTCAAGTATCATCGCCCCGTATTTACTTAGTCTATACCTAAGTCGCATATACATAACATCTGAGTGGCCTATTGAGCAGCGGCGTGCCGCCAGATTGTGGACTGAACAATACGCATATAGAACAGTGCACACAACCATACATAAATACATTAATACACACCTACATACATGTGCATATGGTATAAGTACATTGCACTAAGTTATGGTATCAATATCAATTTAATTGCTGCGCAAAACAAAATGTATTAAACTTGAACTAAATTGTGCGCATTATTTGAAAGTAGACACAAACTTGAATTGAAAAAAAAACGAATAAAAAGCAACACATAACAAGAACATAAGTAACAGAGAACCTAATCAATCTATCACACTATCTCTCAAGGTTGCGAAAACTGAATGCCCTAGACACACAATACATGTGAGACAAGAGATTCGATATTAATCGATATACAGCGATACATAAGTATTAATACTGTTACTGTGATATTTCAACACAAGCTAAACTTTAACTAAAACAAATCTTATGATATAAAGGCATGAATTAACTGCATTGGGAGAGTTGAGGGTATTTTAAAGAATTTTTCCAACTATATATATCGATAAATTTAAAGGAGGGAGGCTCATGCAAGCTGCACAATAACAAAAAACCAACAGAGAGGCGCGAATTAAATGCACTAAGCGAAATAGTGTATTTTTTCTAGAATACCGAGTATATTATTGGTCGTTCTAGCCGTCTACTGCAATATCAATTCCAAGACAGTTAAACAAATAATATGCTCTAGCCCTCTGGTGATAATTCACATTTTGAATTTATGTATTTATATAATTAATGCTTATACTTCTATATTTGCTATATAGTATGATATTCTGTAGTATTTCATATTATGCTATATTTTAATAAATCCATTTGATTATGTATTGTATTTCGCTGCATTGCTGGAAACGATGGCAGCCTATGTTAAAGTCTGCTTTCACAAAATTGCATTAAAAAGGCGTGCAAAAGTTGGATGGGCGTTATCTGACAAAGTTAGAGACAACAGCGACAACAATGAAACGGGCCAAGCAAATAAAATAAGAATAAATAAACTTTTGCTTCTTGTCGATGTTGGTTCCCACTTTGATCTTGCGGAAAATATGCTCGACTTCGATTTTCCTTTTATTTTCATAGCTATCGGAATCTCATGCCAAAAATGTCCTTCTCAAAACGGAAAGTAAAAGGAAAACAAGCTTATTGTTCCTAATTCTAGAACAAACGTACTTAATCTAAAAATATGTAAAGTTTGATTAAGATTTTTGCCGATTTTGGGTAATTTTGTTGTCTTTCTTGTAAGAGCCTCCATGCTCAAATCAATCGATTTTAATTTTGCTCACGAATTATTTTTTGAACTGCCAGAAAGCTTTCAGATAAGGAGGAGTGTGTATTGAGTGTCTCCTAGTCGAGCTGCTGACTTCCTTACTGTTTGTTGCATTTGGGTACATATCAATAGGCAGTGATAACTGATAACCACCACCAAGATGGAGAAGCTAAAGGGCTGCTTTGCAGTACTGACGAAACAGGTTGGCAGGGCTAACAAGACCACAGCTTAATTTGACCACGTTTCCCACAAGGTGGCGTGTTATAATAAAAGTGAGGCAGGTCATGTTTCTTGGCGGTTACATTTTTGTATGGCGACAATTTAAATATCTATGAAAGTGCATGAACTTTCCATCATATTTTTGTACGTTGTGGAGTGGAATATGGCGTAAGTGTGTTTGTGTAGATGACTTTTATGGTGTGCTGATTTTGTGTTATGTGTTCAGGTGGCCAACAATAGGTTTTGCCGCCAAATTCTTTTTCTCTGCCTTGAATTTTGTCTTTAATCAACCCAACAACGGTGTCTGAACGAAACTAGATTTTTTGTTTTTCTTTTTTATCCTGTTGAAATTAGCAAATTCAAAATTGAATAGCCGTTTAAGAGTGCATACCTAGCGCCACCTAGTGGAAAGCTTTCCAACTACCTATTTGTATTGTGCAATGTCTGTTAATTAAATGATAAAGAAAGATTCGTAGAGATGATTTGTGACTAAATTCTCTAAAGGGAAGAATCGCCGGAAGCGTGGTGTAAATTAATCAACAATTCCAATTTAAGAGCGATGCGCCAAAAAAATCCGTACAGGCCCACTGCAGGAAGAAGCGGGTACGTCGTGGCCATAAACACCGTGCCGGCCAACTGTTTCGTATGTTTAGTGTGTGCATGTCGATGTTGTTTTATAGGTCGAGTTTGTTTTGGAGCCTGTACCGTCTATGGGCTGGATTGCAGTTACCCCACCCTGAGAATACTGAGCTAGAAAAACTAGACGTGTCGCCGAAATGGCTGACAAAGTAAAAGGAAGCCAAATGTATGTGTGTGTGTGTGTGTGTTTGGTTTGCTTAAAGTAACAGCTATAACATTTACGCACATTATTAAATGTGCTTCAATGCCACACAGAACAGGTATAAGTATCTGAAAGTGTCTGTGTGTGTGTGTGTGCATGTGTGTATTTATGCATATGTTCTCTGAATGACAAAAAGCTCTGCACAAGCACTTAAGCTTTTTGTTGCTAGTTATTTATGACAAGCATATATCAAACTTTTTACAATCGCTGGGGCCTATTTTATTTATTTTTTTATATGGCTGTTGTCTGTAAAGGAAATGTTAATAAAAATAATAAAAATTCAAAGCTGCACACTCGTTAAAGAAAATCCGCGTATCGATTTCCGGTTCGAAACAAGACTTCAATTTTGTTCGTTAGTTTCCAGAAACTGGTCTTCCACAGTTGATGATCCCAGATTTTGGTTTGTAATGCACAAAATATGTGTTTTATTTATTATTCCTCAAACGAAGTAAGTTACTGTTAATAAAGAACTAAGATCTTTTAATACCCGAAAAAAAGCTTTTTAATACAAAATCAACGGGTTCACTTCATGCGAGTTAAACTACGCGATTCAAGCGACCAAATGCGACTGCTTCGAACTGCATGCAAGCAGTTGAAACAGACCACCGAAGAAGGTCATGATCATAAGGAACTTGCAATTACCGTTGCTCGCAGGCAACAACAGATTAAGACTACGAAGCGGCAATGCAAGAAAGCTGCGGTGTACATAGGCAGATTCAATTTTTTGTATATAAATTATTTGTGTTCGAGGTGAAAAGACGTAGTGTTTTGAATTAGAGGTGTAAAATTGAACTAATTTGTTTCTCAAAATCCTAGCCATATAAAGATACCAATCACTTATTTTCTATCTGCTATGCAGACAATGCAAGGGACCATTTTTAACCCATGCAAGGTTTGTTTACAATTTTCTATTTTTACTTATCATTATCCTGCACCTGAGTAGCTAGACATTTTTATATTTAACATGTGTTACATATTTTCTGGTATCTTAAGCCAGTGTCCACTCTTGAACATTCTGCCAATGGCCGAGTTTTTTATTATTAAAATTATTATATTTTTTGTTTATTGTTTTGTATATTTGTCTTCTAATCTAGCCTAGCATTTTTGGCTACATTCCAGTCTATATATTCAATTCAGTTTACAGGCAGAAGAAAGCATCTCCTACCGCATAAAGTATATATATTCTTGATCAGGATCAACAGCCGAGTCGTTATAGACATGTCCGTCTGTCCGTCCGTCTGTATGAACACGCGGATCTATATTTCACAGCTGGGTTAAGGGTATATCTTAGTCGAGCTCACTCGACTACAGCATTCTTACTTGTTTCATTACAGTTTTCATATGAAACAATATAACGAGACTCTTTGTGGCTTAAGAGCAGGGGATGTGCCAGTCTCCGCAAGTGTACTTGATGCTAGTAATTTAGAATTGAGTAGAGAATGGTCAGCATCAATACAGAAGGAAATTCAAGCAGTTGCAGCACATAATACCTGGGAACTTGTAGATTTGCCACAGGGCAAGATTGGTAGCTAAGGGCTGTAAGCCGCCCGTCGGGAGAATATAAGTTATTCCTGCATCAAATGGTCGTGTCGACTGCCTACTTGAACAGCAAGCTCTCCGCAGAGTTATTAATATCCTAACAAAACTTTGAAGTCGAATAAATCTCTGTATGGGCTAAAGCAAAGCGGCAGAGAATGGAATGCCTTATTGGATGCAGTATTGAGAAAACAGGGATTTATTATTTATATATAACTCTGTGGCAAAACTGGCGCAAAGGAACGAACACGCAGTTGCAGCTAAGGTGCAACTGAGGTATCTCAGAGGCATCTCAAAGGCACAGCTAATTATCGATGCGGATTGAGCAAATGACACTGCAGGCGGCAAATCGAGGGGGATCGAAGATGATTCGTCTTCATTGGTGCAGGTTGAGCTACTTCGTGGCAACATCTGGTATATTTGAGCAGTGCATTGCATTATCAACTGCGGCTATTAAAGTATCAACTGCCTGGTATTAAAGTATTCAAATAAATGTGGATAACCTGTGGATAAACTCTTCGGCTGACGGAAAATTAATATAGAGCATTGGAGTGGCTGCAACGAATGCGCTTCAAACTAGAACAGTGGGTCATAAAATACACAAGTGCTCGCAAGCAAGGATAAAATATATATATAAAATATAGTCAATGTATATATACAGTGAGTCACACCGAAATTTGCACAGCGTCAAGTAAATAATGTAATTGCCTGCCATAAGTTAATTATTCATTATTTTTCAAAAATTCCAAAGACCTATGGTAGGTACATGTATTAACCACCTAAATTAATATATGACCCCAATACACTGGGGTTTCCCCACCTGCTAGGTAGAATTATGGAAGGCAATTACATTATTTACTTGAAGCTGTGCAAATTTCGGTGTGAGTCACTGTATATATGTATATATACACTGCTCAGTAATTGTGTTGTGTTGTGTGCCGTTGAAGATGGTATTCTGTTGAGAAGTTTGTTAGGCATTCGAGGAGACAGATCTTAAAGTAAACATATAAATATTGTTGATCAGTAGCACTGACCGAGTCTGTCCGCCTGTCTGTCTGTTTGTAGGCGAACTTGTCAGCTCAGTTTTAAAGGAATTTCATTATTGATAGTTTAGTCAAAATCTTATCAGCATTAAATCTGTTTGTTTTATGTAACATGATGTAAAGTATTCTCAAGAAAGTAGATTTTTCACACTAACTCATCTATATTTTCGGAAGCATAGACTATCGGTAAGTCGAATATTTACGCTGATTTTGAGTTCATTTATCTTTGTCCGCCTATTTCCGCTCGTTTGCAACTCAGTTTGCGCTGCTGTATTAAATTATTAAACAATTTGTAATAAAAAGATACTCAAAAGATACTCAACAGACTGTCACAGAGAGGCGAGGCTTATTAAGCGCATGGAGGGGTAGAGTGAAGAGGAGTCGGCTATCATGTTTCATTGTTTGTGGGTCTCTGATTTTCAGGTCTTTGCAACGAATTTAAAACAAAACGAGAGCTGCATTTCGAGTTGGGGCTGTGGCTGTGCATCCAGTGCATTAATGCAAGTCATTTGTCAAAATTGTATCCACAAATTGGCCAGACAAAATGTCACACAGGCCACTAAAGGACCTGGACATGCGTGTTCCCATAGATACCATAGACACAAGTTTTTCATAATTGGTATCGGATGCATTCGAGGGCAAAGGTACCCCCTAATTGGCCAAGAGGCAAAAACTCATATGCATTTCAACGAAATGACCAACTTATTGCAGCTCGAAATAAGAATACCCTGACTAAGCTGACTAAGTGCATAATTAATATGAAACAAAACCATTTCTACAATTTCTTCATTCCACACTTTTATTTTACTTAAGCATACAATCTTTAAAAAAAATTTGAAAATCATAAAAAAAAGATCCTTATGTTTTCGCATGTGGCTCGCACTTGAATCAAAAGTACAGTCTTAATTTCCGATTTTTTTTTACTTACTTAATTGGCATCGAGCTGTAGAGTTCTAGAATTTGTCGAGGAATTAACTCAGCTTTTAGCTGTTATATATCACTGAAGAACGAAGTAGCCAAGAGGGCAAGACATCCAGCGAAAAATGATGACGACAGTGATCTACAGGATACTATATCTTCATCGACTTCAGATTAAAACCATTTAAAAAAAAATATTTATGAAATTGTTTCATTTTGGTTGACATGTTACATATTTAACAAATTTGGAACCGATCCCATTGAATTTGTCTGAATTTGTACCAGGATGATTGAGTCCTTATACGGCTTTTCGGTTTGCGGCAAAGTTGCGTGGAACGTAACGGTTCGCTTTACGGCCATGACTCGTTCCAGGAAACTTTGCCGCAAAGCAATGCCACGTGTCGAACATGCACACACACACACACACACACACACACACACAGGCACACACTAGAGAATCAAAAGGCAAATTAGTTCTGTTGCAATGTTGTTGCACGCATGCCAGGAATTAAAATCTGCATTGATAAATAAATGGAAATTTCAATGAAAAGTCAAATAAATATGGAAGTCACAAAAATACGTGCAGATTCATATATATTGTAGAACAAAAGGGACGAATCAAATTAGTAGTCAAGTCAACAAACAAAAATCAGTTCATAGGATATATCAACAATCGCAATAGTCGAAACTATGCATTGGGATCCTTAGGCCACTTTGAAAAGTAACACACACTGCAATGATTCGCCTGTCGAGTCTATAATATATGTGTCCTCCTAAAAAGGGACAATAATTTTTGGAAAAACGGGAGTGCTTAAGTTCTTTGGACCTCAGACAGATTCTTTTATTTTCAAAGCCCTTAAACGAACAAGTTGTGCGCGGTGCAAACGAATTAACATGAAAAAAATGAGGAAAATATAAAATATTAGTTACAAGTGATTACTCATAAATAAAATAATTATTAGTGTAAAAAGGAGAAAAACCTACAACTGCAGTAAGTTAAAATATTTAATTCATTGTGTTGCCAAAACAGTGGCTAATATATCCATGTATCGATTTTCTGGCTATAATTTTTACTTGTATTCCGACCTCAAATCTCGTTTTCAACTTTAAATGTAGGCTTGATTAAGGGGAAAAACTATGATCAAAAAGCCCTTGCTTTTTAAAATAAGTTGAGTTTTGACGAAGTTATGGCATTTCGAAGTTTCGACCTATGCCCATACATTGATGTATCGATTTTCAGCCTATAATTTTTACTTGTCTTCCGACCTCAAATCTCGTTTTCAACTTTAAATGTAGGCTTGATTTAGGGGAAAAACTATGATCAAAAAGCCCTTGCTTTTTAAAATAAGTTGAGTTTTGACGAAGTTATGGCATTTCGAAGTTTCGACCTATACCCATACATCGATTTTCAGGCTATAATTTTAACTTGTCTTCCGACCTCAAATCTCGTTTTCAACTTTAAATGTAGGATTGATTTAGGGGAAAAACTATGATCAAAAAGCCCTTGCTTTTTAAAATAAGTTGAGTTTTGACGAAGTTATGGCATTTCGAAGTTTCGACGTATGCCCACATAGCGATATACCGATTTTCAGCCTATAATTTTTACTTGTCTTCCGACCTCAAATCTCGTTTTCAACTTTAAATGTAGGATTGATTTAGGGGAAAAACTATGATCAAAAAGCCCTTGCTTTTTAAAATAAGTTGAGTTTTGACGAAGTTATGGCATTTCGAAGTTTCGACCTATGCCCATACGTGGATATATGGATTTTCAGCCTATAATTTTTACTTGTCTTCCGACCTCAAGTCTCGTTTTCAACTTTAAATGTAGGATTGATTTAGGGGAAAAACTATGATCAAAAAGCCCTTGCTTTTTAAAATAAGTTGAGTTTTGACGAAGTTATGGCATTTCGAAGTTTCGACCTATGCCCATACGTGGATATATGGATTTTCAGCCTATAATTTTTACTTGTCTTCCGACCTCAAATCTCGTTTTCAACTTTAAATGTAGGCTTGATTTAGGGGAAAAACTATGATCAAAAAGCCCTTGCTTTTTAAAATAAGTTGAGTTTTGACGAAGTTATGGCATTTCGAAGTTTCGACCTATGCCCATACATCGATTTTCAGCCAATAATTTTTACTTGTCTTCCGACCTCAAATCACGTTCTCAACTTTAAATGTAAGATTGATTTAGGGGAAAAACTATGACCAAAAAGCCCTCGCTTTTTAAAATAAGTTGAGTTTTGACGAAGTTATGGCATTTCGAAGTTTCGACCTATGCCCATACGTGGATATATGGATTTTCAGCCTATAATTTTTACTTGTCTTCCGACCTCAAATCTCGTTTTCAACTTTAAATGTAGGATTGATTTAGGGGAAAAACTATGATCAAAAAGCCCTTGCTTTTTAAAATAAGTTGAGTTTTGACGAAGTTATGGCATTTCGAAGTTTCGACCTATGCCCATACGTGGATATATGGATTTTCAGCCTATAATTTTTACTTGTCTTCCGACCTCAAATCTCGTTTTCAACTTTAAATGTAGGCTTGATTTAGGGGAAAAACTATGATCAAAAAGCCCTTGCTTTTTAAAATAAGTTGAGTTTTGACGAAGTTATGGCATTTCGAAGTTTCGACCTATGCCCATACATCGATTTTCAGGCTATAATTTTTACTTGTCTTCCGACCTCAAATCTCGTTTTCAACTTTAAATGTAGGATTGATTTAGGGGAAAAACTATGATCAAAAAGCCCTTGCTTTTTAAAATAAGTTGAGTTTTGACGAAGTTATGGCATTTCGAAGTTTCGACGTATGCCCACATAGCGATATACCGATTTTCAGCCTATAATTTTTACTTGTCTTCCGACCTCAAATCTCGTTTTCAACTTTAAATGTAGGATTGATTTAGGGGAAAAACTATGATCAAAAAGCCCTTGCTTTTTAAAATAAGTTGAGTTTTGACGAAGTTATGGCATTTCGAAGTTTCGACCTATGCCCATATATCTATGTATCGATTTTCAGCCTATAATTTTTACTTGTCTTCCGACCCAAAATCACGTTTTCAACTTTAAATGTAGGATTGATTTAGGGGAAAAACTATGATCAAAAAGCCCTCGCTTTTTAAAATAAGTTGAGTTTTGACGAAGTTATGGCATTTCGAAGTTTCGACCTATGCCCATACGTGGATATATGGATTTTCAGCCTATAATTTTTACTTGTCTTCCGACCTCAAATCTCGTTTTCAACTTTAAATGTAGGCTTGATTAAGGGGAAAAACTATGATCAAAAAGCCCTTGCTTTTTAAAATAAGTTGAGTTTTGATGAAGTTATGGCATTTCGAAGTTTCGACCTATGCCCATATATCTATGTATCGATTTTCAGCCTATAATTTTTACTTGTCTTCCGACCCAAAATCACGTTTTCAACTTTAAATGTAGGATTGATTTAGGGGAAAAACTATGATCAAAAAGCCCTCGCTTTTTAAAATAAGTTGAGTTTTGACGAAGTTATGGCATTTCGAAGTTTCGACCTATGCCCTATGCTAACCATCATTCCCTATTCGAGAATTTATTAAGGGATTCTACCTTTTGCAACGGCCCGCAGGATCATGGTAGGGTGGGCGAGTGCATCAACATGGTAGCACCTCAAAAGGGATGTCCCTATAATTCGGGTTTTTTATCCCTCTTTACTTTATATTTTTCTTCTTTCTCATGTATATGGCTTGTCTTCTACCTTCCTTCATGTAAAAATGTAGTACACTAATGATTAAATATATATAAATAATAACTAGGAAGCAATTTTAAAACGTCGGTTGTCCAATAATAACCCACTCCAATTGCCGGCGAGCTTCAGCCAAAGCAAGCGCGTCAGCTTCACGTTGGTCATTAAAACACTTAAGCCACCAAATTATAAATGAATACTTTTTGGGAACGTCAGATGATAGCTATAGAAAATTTTCAAAACCTCGTATAAAAACATATACATATATAAAGAATCGAAACCATGCCAAACTATGTGACAACTTGAAGAAAATTAGAGTTATTCAATTGAGCTTGTCTGCTACAGAAAGCACTTCTCCGATCCAAGTTAGCATTAGGATAAATGCGGCATTTTTTTTTTTTTTTTGGGTCTCCCCAGTTTGGATATTCTACCATTATACATATAAGTGTACTCCAATAAATATTATATACATATATATATTATATAATTTAAAAAAACACTGGACTTGGAGTCAAAGTATGCTGGGTGAAAATCTGAGAAGGTGTAATTGAAGCAGGGTTCACTTCGAACGGACATTCAATTTGTTTTGTCGTTTGTGTAACATTCCAAAAATTTTTTATTTCACCTCGAAAAATATAGAACAAATTTTAGCTGCAGCTGCCCCGAAAGACGTTTAAAATCAGCGAAGTGAAAATGTCCGGATCTCGAGCGAGGATAAATCTCTTCGTGCCCAGTGTTTGTCCGTTCCCAGAACTAAATGCCTTCGGCAGGGGGAATAGATGGCCGGTGCAGCGGTCGGAGTTGATGCTGGAGTCGCCATTGACCGCTGGTATGAAAGAACCGCCGGCGGTTGCCGCTGAAGTTTCCAAGGCCGTGGCAGCCATCGCGGAGATGGCCGATGGCGGGGAGGAGGGCAACGGGCAGTCCCTATTTGTGATTGACAGCGAGGGCCAGCTGCTGGAACATATCCGCTACCTAGGCAGCGACTACCGCGGCGCCCTTCGAGCTGCCATCAATGCCACGCCCCCTTAGTTGGAGTAAAGCATTTTTCCATGCGCCTCCCTTTCAAATTTACAGTTAAAGCAACAGCCAAACATCTAAAGGATTACCACAACAGGGTAAGTGATATTAGCCCACAGCATAAGGCCATTAGCCGATGGCTAAAAACTAATCAAGAATAATGTCCCACAGACGTCGCTGCAATCCTGCAAATCCTTCTTACAGCTAACACTCTGTGTGTATGAAGAGAGATGCAGAGAGATGGCGAGGGATAAAGATAATGCATTGGCTGCGCTCATTCATCTTCCGACAATTGTTTCTATGGACCCTACACTATATCTTAAATACCACTGACTTATATCACATAAATCAAAGCACTATCGCTTTAATAGTAGAGTAAATTTCCCAAACCAGTTTCCCAACTGTGAGCATAAAGTTTTCAACCTTATCATCAACCCTTAAGGAGCTTAAACTCTTTTATTTATATTTGTTGTCTATAGAGTATAGAGTATTTCGATGTTTACTGAGAATAACATATGGAATATATAAGATTAAGTCACTGACATGGGGTATTCATCTATGAATTATTGAGTGTATAATGTATGCAACTCTACAGTAATATAATCATTTAGTTATAGTTCTATCTAATTAAAATATATCAGCTAACTCGAACTCAAAAGCTTACTGGACGGATGCCCCGAAGACGAGGAGTAATAAAAAAATATGAAAAAAAATCACTTGAAATGTAGCCAGCGAAAAACTTATTTAAATGAAAATCATTTTAGTAAATACTGTCCAAACTATTAATTTCTAAGATCGTACATCGATTTTACAAGGTTTTTTAAATATTGATTTCAGATGTAATTTACAATTGAGATTAAAGTAAATAATTAAATAATTATATATGATTTAACAACTACCGCAAAAATTGGGGAAAATCAGAAATGAACGATGAGCAGTATTAAAGACTGGGACAGACTGACGAGGAGGCATAGAGAATATATGCAAATATATGTATGTATTCTGAGGGTGTTTTTGTTTGTGATGAAATGTGAACGACATCGAAGGGGACATCCGTCTATATCTAAAGTGTGTGCAAGCGAATTTTTGCATTTGAACTTTAACAAACAGCAAGTAAAAGACTAACAAATATGAAAATATAACTTGTATCTGGTCAATGTTGTTGTTGTTGTTGTTACTCTTGTTATTGCTGTTGTTGTTATTATTGTTGTCACTTTAACATTTTAATTAAAAGTTTGACAGCTCAAAAGCAAACATCCCTCTATGCACTAATAAGGCTCGAGCATTATGAATTTGCCTACTAGATACCCTGCAATTGGTGATTAAAAAAATTAAGGACAAATTCCACACTCTGAATCTGAGGGCAGAAATGATGAACTTTGAAGAGTTTGGAAACAATTTTGATCGATTAATTTTTGGCTGTTGAAGACGTTTTTGAAAATATGTCAAATTTTATAAAGATCTGATTAACATTTGATATTTTTCTGTAAGGCATCGAGGCAATAAGCTAAATGGATTCTACATTATAAATTTATAAACATTATTTTTCTGAATTTAGCAAAAAAAAAAAATGATTTCCATTGAAGAGTTTCGAAATATGAGCATATTTTTTGGCTGTTGGAAACATTTTGAAAAATAGGAGAAATGCAAAGAGATTGATAATGCCTACCTCTAATAGGCACAAAGGCTCTCTTTCTAGCATTTTGTGGCTAAGGGGTATATTGTCAGTTGTAGGTTGTGCCTTGCAAATGCATTATTTCTTGTAATTAAATTAGCAATACGTGCAGAATGCAAAATATGAGATGTGAAGCATGGCAGACAGTTCAATTAGTTCCTAAAATTGAATTCACGCTGGCTGCCTGCAATTTATTGGCAAAGTGAAATTAATTAAGCCAAATTTGAATGTTCTTTTTTTGCAAGAGTTTTGCCCACTGCTTGCATAATCAAATTTCAAGTACAATAGGCCAGCTTCTGCTTGCATTTCTGTTCAACGTTATTTATTTGACAAATATGTGTTGTTCGTTGTTAACATTTTGTTTTGATCTTTGTTTACGTGAGAGGAGTCAAATGGATGCATGAGCAGCTAGACACATAATTGGGCAGTTGGACAGCTGGTCAGTCAAGCAGCAGTCAGTTCTATTTAGCAGAATCTCTCAATAAGTCAATCAACCAATGGAACCAACTAAACCAATCATTCAATCAATCAATCAATTCTCTCAAACAATAAGTCTCTCAGTAAGAAATCAATCAGTCAGTCAGACAATCAAACAATTTGACTATCAGAAAGACATTCGCTCAACCAGCAAGTGTCTCAGTCTAAGTCTAATAGTCAATTAGTCAGTCAGTAAATTTGTAAGTTACTCACTCGGTTATTTCATCAGTAAGTTTATCAGTCAATCAATACTGCATCAATCAATCAAGCTGCCTCATTATCAACCAGTCAGCGATTTACTTATTATTATAAATTGGGGTATCTGCACAGCGACTGTAGCCCTTCTATTGTGCCCCTTCCAACTTACTCCTTACTCCATCAACCCCAGCTCCTGGACGAATGCTAGGTAGATAACTTCTATGTCCTGAGATTTCATAAAAATCATCCCTTGAATGCTTTCACAGCACCTGCATACTTCGCAATTATAAATACCTAATTTAGTTGGGTGACTTACTAGTCAACAATATCCTGTCAATTGACCGGTGAGTATCCTAAGACTGTTTTTCCCCATAAATATTACTTGCTTAAATCGATTTTGATTATAACCGCCCAAAAGACTTCTGGCTGGTGTCTCTGCCCAGCTCAGACTAGTGCCAGTTACTTGAATAGCTGCTTAATCCCACAAATTAAAGATGGACGAAGGAGCAGTTGAGTGAATTGCTGGCCACATGTTGCTTGATTCAGCTAAGTAGCAGCAGCCACACAATTGGCTGTAGGCGTGGTGGTGCTGGGTTGCAGGTCACAAAGTCACTTTTGCCTACATGGCCAACGAGTTGCGTCAGCAACTAACCGGGCAGAATTGGCTTAAATGGTAAACAGAGGCAAAGCCGCAACGGTGCAACAATGAAGTGCAGCATGTCTCACACCACGCACCAATTACCACGCACCACACACCACAATGCCTCATGTCTCCATTTGCGCTTGGCTGGCCTGCCTTCTGCGTTAAGTTGCCCCCTCCGCGATAATGGTGCATGCACGACCTGCCGCCTAGCTTCCCACCTCTACCCATCCCAGTGGCTGCCAGACAGTTGCCACGCCGCATAGCCATGAAACGCCATAGCCACTCCCCCCACCCGCCAAGACTTAACGTAATTAATGACTTTTGTCATGGCCAACACTGCCAAATAACCAAATAAACCCAGTGCCACCTCTCAACCCCCTGGCCTTGGCTCGTATATCCGGGCTGGCCTGGCGGCCATTATGTTCAATTTTATATATATGCGCGTCTGCCATGGCAACAAGTCAACAGATCCCTAATCGGGCCACGTTTCACGTTCCATGGGCAAAAGACAACAGGCAACAGGCAGCAGACAACAGGCAACAGACAACAGGCAACAGACAACAGGCAACAGGCAACAGGCAACTGGCAACAGTTAGTTGAGTGACTTTACTCCAACAAAAAATCGTCCTGCATTTTCGAAATTCGCCACATTTTTTGGCGCCAAGGGTTGCTCATTTTTCGGGTTGTGGTTAACTCACCTTTGATCTTGCCATATTATCATTAAATATTATTATTTTCAGACTTCATTAAATCCACACAATTAAAGAAAAACTTGTGATTTGATCTAGATTTCAGTCAAAGATGCCAATGTTTAAAGAATCAAACAATTTTTGGGATAGTCGATTTAGCATTTCGATTTATATTTAGAATCTATTTCTAAAAACAAGACCAACTTCCTACTTTTATTTTCTTAACTTCAGTTGAAATGAAGTACAAAAGTACAAGCAATATCTGATGAAGGATGATCAGGTATAGATCACAACAAGTTTTCTTATGTCTAGATAATTTATTATTGCAGGATTAAGGTATGCTTGTTAACTTAATTACTTAGAGTAAGATTTATAGTCTTTGATTAAGCTATGCTTATCTGAACTAAATTTAAATTTAATATTTAATAAGCTTCAATCAATAATGTTAGTTCATCAAATTAGTACAACAACTATGATGCTTTAGTCGAGAGAACTTGACTATGCATCCAAAATTTACCTGTTATAAATTATCTTCGATATATAAGACCGGATTTCTTGCTATCGATTAATGTATATCGAACGGTGGATTTTTGAATGAATTAAAATGGATGTGGTCTGCGCATGTTTGTTGAGGACTTACGTCATAAATCTCTAGCTGTTACACAGTCTAAAATCGGGTTTTTCATACAGACAGGAAGTCGATTAGGCATATATCCACTCAACTGTTACTCTATGCCAATATACCCAACACCCAATATACAAATGCTTGAAGCGTATCTTCTATTCGTAAGCCATCGACTTCTGGTGTATTTAGAGATAATTTAAATATGTATGGACAATACAGACAGTCACACTCAAAGGCACACACAGTCACACTCAAAGGCACACACAGTCACACACAAAGGCACACACACACAGAGAGGAAATTATTTGCCATAGACCCAATGAAGCACCTGAGCCAGAAGCGGACAATAGGCAATGGCGACAATTGTGTGGCACTCAGATGAAGTGGAGTTAAATACGTGTCGCCATGGAGCTGGCTGCCCATCTGGTGTCCTTTAATGGGCTACAATGGAACAACTTATGCAAAGGGCGAGATGAATGCAATCGACTTCGTCAAAGGACACAGCTCACATGCATGTCGACTGAAACTCAATATGAGGCCATCATTTGTCAAAGCCAATGCTTTCATGCTCGCAATTTGATTTCAAAACATTTTTAAAATATGCAGACTGAATATGAGGAGGAACGCCTGTTATTCTGCTCTTCACAGCTATATCAGCTATATGTGAAGGAGCATTACTATTTTAGCTTTAAATGTGCAATGAACAGCAGCTGTAAATGAAATCCTTGAATTCAACGAATTTCTCAACATTAATTGTGATTGTTATTAATAATTACAATTCCTGGAACTCATTCGAATGAGCCATGAAGTTGTGCAATTGTATATAGCAAGCATAGGAACACATCTCCGACCGTATATACATATATATATATATATATATGTATCATCAGGTTCAACAACGAATTTAGCAATGTCCCTTTGATACCGAAGCTCTCATAGTATATTGGTTTTCTGCATTGTCCGTCAGTCTGTCTTTTTTTGATGCCCTTAGAGATAGAGACTTGAAATTTGGAACAGACAAGGTGTACAAATTTGAGTGCTACGTCCACTAGAGAGCTAGGCAATCGATAAAATCGTTAATCGCAAATCGATAAAGCTACATATGTCCCGTAATATTAAGGCTACTGTGAACAAATTTGGTTGGAAGGTTGTAGGCAATATCCTCCAAAGATCAGCATATGCCACGCCCACGAAGCAAAGATCATTTTATTTGCTAAGAATCCCAACTTTTGCCAGATTTTCATTTTGTTTCATTTGTTTTTTTGTATTTTTTTGGAAAACATTCTTGAATCTTTTGATTATTCCGAAAATATGCTTCTTAAAACCAGAGTTTTTCTTTTCTAAATTTTATGGCAAACTATTCTAAAATTTTGAAATTTTTTTTATAATTTTCAGATTCAGACGAAAGCTAAACTCTAATATAAAATCAGATTGGGATGGTCGACTTATATATGTATATATATATATATGTATATTGGTAGCTTTTTGAATAAAATTGTTGGCTTTTTGAATAATAATGAGGCACCCACATGGTTGTTTTGGCCATGACTTTGGTTACATAATTCGGGTACAGTTGCTCCTGAAAATACATGAGGTTTTCAAGGGATAATAACTGTCGGTTGCGCGTTGCGCTTAAGTTATGCCCGCCCCCCAGAAGGGAGACCGTACTAATTACGCGTGGTGTGCAGTTGAGCGAAATGTGGCCTTGCCATAATGGGGCAGCGCTGAATGTGAGCGGCCAATGGGAGCAGCAGAAGAGCTGCGACACGAAAACATTTGGAGGCGCCGCGGCGTCTCGAGCATGCGCTGAATGAATGAACGTATGAATGAAAAGGCAGCATGCAGCAGCAGTTGGTAGTTGACAGAAGATAGCAACAGCAACATCAGCAATAACAGCAGCAGCAGCAGCGGCAGCAGCAGCAGCAGCAGCAAGAGCAACTGTGGCAGCAACAGTGGCAGCATCTGGCCTTATAGGAAATGACAGTGACAATGACAGTGGCAGTGGCAATGGCGGTGGCAGCGACGGCAGCGCTCAAGGTTAACTTGTTGAAAATGCATATTGCGCATACGCCGAGTCGAACGCCAACGCACACACGCACACACACACACACACACGCAGAGGCAGAGATCAAATCGGTATGGCCATGCCCACCAATCAAACATTACATTTGACGGTCATCGAATTTGACGAGGTGTTTTTGTTTCTTGCTTCACGTTGCGTATACGTGATGCTGCTGCTCGCTGATTGGATGCAATCAGATGCAGTTGAATTATACGTTGCACTTTGTTTGATTCATTGCATCGGATATAACTCATGTTCCAATGCCAACTTCACGAAACTATCAAGCCTCGCCTCTAAATAATCCCTTCCTTATTTACGAACACGACCTTGATATTGGCATTGGCACGCGCTCCCAATTGGTGCTCCATCAATGTGCATAGATAAACGCTACGCTTTTGCAGACTGTACCAAACACTACTTCCTCTATTTGCATACTTATTACGCAGTACATTGAGTCCGGGATTGGTTAATTTATGCAGAATGGTACCAGACTCGGCCTGTACTAGTTACACACCCGTTCTACTCATCTCAGAGACTAAATTATGCATGATAATGATATATATCTCGGCTCTTTTGACCAATATACATATCCTGGCGCGTCGGATATGTCAAGGGCGTAGTAATTATAAGTGCATATTTACCCCTCATGGTTAACTGTACAATTCTCAAATGCCCAAATATTCTTGTTCACTTTTCACACAGGAAACACTATGAGATTCGATAACAAGTTAGAGTAAGCTAACACTATCAGTTATAGATATTTTCCAATCTCATCGAATCGGGACAAAATAAATTTAGAGCAGGTTGTCAATCCGGTACCGGAGATAGTACACCCCCAACTTTACAGCTCGAATTTCAGAAACCGCAAAACTAATTTTTTTAAGAATTATTTACAGGAAATGATATTATTATTCCATAACGGAACCGAATATCCAAAAGTATTTGGACGAAATGCACCTGAACTGAATCTATTCAATTGGAAGTTCAACTTTTTTGTTGGAGCTATAAGGAAATCGTGGCGGCATCCGAAATCACAAGCTGCAATTTTTGAATAAAAGAAAAATGAATAAATAAAACTGAAGCAAAATACGAATATCTTATTGATTTGAAAACGTTTTTTGTTTCTTGTTTATCTGAAATAGTTCACTTGAATTATGTAATTTTGGTGCTCATGATAAGCTGACCAAAATATGGTGGTCCGACTGCTCTGTGTTCTGTGTTCTGGTTGAGCTTGTGGGCCAAGGCAAAGGACTCGAGTGTCTACGTGGCTACATATATTCAGCAAAAGTTGATGCCCCAGCCAGCAAGCAAGCCATTGCTGTCAGCAGCAGCATCAGCAGGCAGCAGGCAGCGGAAGCAGCCAGTCGACACACTTTCTCAGTTTGTACAGCGACAGAGCGACAGAGAAAAAATCCCGCAAAATCCCCAAGTGTATTAAATCACCTGCGTTGCCTGTTGCCTGTTGCCTTTTGCTATATTGCTATCGCAGTTCGCAGTTCGCAGTTCGCCGTTGGTGTCTGTGTCGACGTCGCTGCCAGCGTCGCTGTTAGCGTCGGTGTTGAATTTTCTGGCTATAAAAGGCAGGCGCAACCGAACAGCAGCGATTAGTCAACTGTGGAACGTGGCGACTTGTGTTATACACTTTTTACAAGCAACACCAGCAACACCAGCAGCAACAGCAGCAACAGCAGCGACGGCAGAAGCAACATTATCCGCAGCAGCAGCAACAGCAGCCCCACTCTTGCCACAGTTGTTGCCACTTGTTGACAAGGCAGACCCAAAACGACGACGACGACGACCAGCCAGTGCAAGAGTGAGAGAGGGCGAGTTAGCGCCAGCCCGAGCAAAGGCGAGAGCGAGACGCCAACACAAAGACGAGGCTGTCTCGTTAATCGGGCTGCGTGCGGCGCAACAGATGCTGTTCAACACCCAAGCAAAAAGGTTGCCTGCCACACGACGTCGCAAGGAGCAACAGCAGCTGGAAAGGCCATAGCCAGCGACTATCCAAAATTACATTCAAATATCAATATACCAAAATCCGCAACAAGTTTTCGACAAAACATTTTTTTTTCGGTGTGCATAAAATATGAAATGAACTTACAAAAATTCTAAAGCAAAAATTTGAAATTCCGAAATTTTTCTTATACAATTTTTTTTGTTGTGGTGATCCTAAAAAACTAATTTAAAAAACAGGCAAAAAAAAAAAACCAAAAAACAGAAGCAAAACCAAAACCAAAAAAAAAAACATCGTGTTAATCAAATTGTTATTCTTGTTGTTTGTTGTTTATGGCTACAATAATACCTTTATAAATACCACCATTCGTTACCTAACCTACAATAATCCAATACAATACTTAGGGAATCTCAAGAATTTTATGAATACATCTTAAATATATATATCTGTCGTAAAGAAAGGAGGCGCAAATGGAGCGAAGGAACAGTTAAGTACAAATGCATAAAAAGTGATAACGATTGATAGAGAGGGAACAGAAAAGTACAAACTTTTTTAGACGTCTACATGTACCCAGTTAACTAAATTAACCAGATTATAAATATATTCTATACATATTTACATACACCGCTTATAGAGCAATAAATAACCCATTTAAAAAATACATATATATTCATATAATACGAAACAAAAAAAAACAATTTGAATGCATTCACTTATTGCCGATAATAACCAGAGAACCTGAAAACCTGAAAACAAATACTTTACACAAAGATAAATACTTTTGAAGCCTATAAAAATCGCCATAGAACTTATACCTTTATATAAGGGTACTTCGTATCGTACAAATCTAAGCTATTTCACAAAGAAAAAAGAAATAGTAAGACAACATCAGATCCAGGAAAAAGGAAGATTTCCTTCGCTATTTTAAAACGAAATCAGAAATTGTTGGAAAATCGCAAACAAACTTCAAGCAGAACTTTAAACAATCTTCAGATCGTTTAACATTTATAAAACCCTCGACCATTTCGAAGAGAAAAAAGAAATAGGAGGGAAAAGATATAATGATATATGACAGAAACTCTGTCGCCAGAAAGAACTCAAGATCGTAAGAAATCAAACCAAACAACAGTGAATACAAATTAAATTAAAATTTAAAAATAAAACGCAAGACATTGAAAAATAATTAAATAAATATTTAAAAATAAATACAAATAACACACGGAAATCGAAGAAAACTTCACAGCAAGAAGAAAACCAAAAATCATGTGAGTAGAAACATTTTGAATATACCTTATACACCCAAGTAAAGTTAAATGAGATGAAAAGTGCTACCCCTAAAGTAATATTTTTAATTTCCAATATTTTATAATTTTATCATTTCATAATTGACTTTACATAATTTAGGTTAACTTGCAGAGCGTTATGTAGTTGTACATGAAATAAGTATATATAAACCGTATATGTACATATGTAGAATTAAAAATAAACTTAATTGATTGAATATACACACAATTATATATATATCCACATATCCTTTATATCTTTCTCCTCTGACCTATATGAACTGACTTTTGCGTGAATTAATCCATGTAAAAGTTGACACTCTTTTCGCCATATGAATATCAACAAAGCACTTAAATTATTTATTGCCTCGCCGTAATATTATATTTCTAACCGCAAATTTCAAATATATTGCCCAATTAGCATCAATATTTCAGTGCACTCCCTGGCTGAATATGCAACTAATATATTAATCCAGACCATAACCCCAATTAGTGTGTGCACATATGTGTGCTGAGTTGACCACATACGTATGTACATATGTATATACCAATGCCAAAATGCGATAAATCACAATTGAATTGTGCAACCCAAGTTAATTTCCATGTTCACATTTGAGCCCCAATTGCCGATTGTTTCACTTGATAATTGCACACCTTAAACTGTACAAATATTATATCTTAAGTGTGCATTTCGTATCTAATTAATAATAATATGTAACAATCTTTGCCTCGATCTTAGCCAATTGAGAAACCCTATTTATCAAATTTGCCCCCTACAAACCAAAATCTCGAAGCTCGAGCTTATTCCCTTTAAATGCAATCAGTTTTCAAGTACTCTAAATGGTGTCTAAGCTGTCCGATTCCATGTAAAACTATTACTCACAGTCAAACTATCTTAATTTTGGATCTCAACTGAGTTTCATCTCGAGTTCAAAATACTTTCTTTAAGATTCTGATCGATTCTGGTTCAGGTAAGTACACCACATACATATTTTAGTTTTAAGATACTATATAATATGGGATTATTTGAGCAAATTAGTTTCTTAATATCAAATTTATTAAGCTTACCTCGATGAGGACTCCTCAACTTATCTATCCGGCAGCTTGAGCTTAAGATTGATTAATCGCTGAATGCCTAAATGCAATTTTATTTATTTATTTATTTATTAATATTTATTATTATTATGCCCTCTAATACTTAGGAGTTCAGGCTCGTTCGCCCTTTCCAACTTATTTATTAATACTATTTAATAATAATATATGTACATATATATAAACTGAATTCTGATCACTTAACATGGATTTATGATTTGTGCAACTAATTGATTAATATGATTATGAGTGGAGCAACTTAATCTGTTCAACAATTTCCACATTCGAAGTTAAGCATCTGAATATGCTCCGATTAGTGAATGAAGCCCGAAAGGAATGCATGACTGTATCGAGATGATGTAACGACTGCAATTGCTCAGCGTGAGCTTTGTTTTGTGTGTTGTGTTATGTGACACAATACTAAAGTGGACCGACAGACAGACAGACAGACAAACAGACAAGACGACAGACAGAGAAGAAGCTGAGCACGACACTCATTTGTAAAATCAGTGAGATTAGTCAGCTCGGAGCGATTGCTGCGTATCCTCTTACGCTCATTAGTAGCACATTTACCCCGTACGTGATTTAGCTGCCAATGTCCAGAGATGAACACACAAATATCACAATGTATATCCATATACACAGCAAAATATCGGAATGGCCAAAGTCTGCAAAAGTTTGCAGGTTGCCTCAAGTAAAATTAACTTCAGAGTTTCGGACAATTATCGTGCTTCAAATACTTTGTAAAATTAAAGTACAAATATATTTGATTAAGAAATTACTTTGGCCTGCAGCTCAAAATGCCATTATTGAATTGGCTTTGGTTCTACAATTTTTTCAAGTGTAGTTATACATCTAGAAACTCGGCGAAAAACACTCTGAGTCGGAGGCGCTGGGCGAACGTGCAGCCAAAAAGCATGTGCTCAGCAATAGCCTTCTGGATTTTATGGCTCAACTAGAGCACAACACACACAACACACACAACACACACACAACACACACACACACACACATACACCAGTGTGTGTGAGTAACACGTTGGGGAATTTTGCCACCTCCACTCTGACAAATATTTGCATTTTTGGGCGTGCTGCAGTTGTTGATGTTTTAGTTTGAGTCCGTGTTCGTTGGTGTTTTTTCGTGTGGATCGATTGCATGTGGCACTTATGGCACTTATCCCTAGCTCTATCTGTGTTCAGCGCAGCAACAAGAATAGAAGCACTCATCACAATTCCGACCGATTCCCAAAGCCCATGATTTCCGCATACCCAAACTAAGAAGTCGAACGTTGAGCAAAATAAAATGATTATTTCTCTTCCTGCTAAATGGCTGACAATCTTCAACAATTTCTTGATCCGTGGCATCTGTCAACCACATGCGAAATACATGCAATCAAAGAGTTTTTTAAATTGCATTGCGTTCTCAATTAAGTTCAAATTTGTGGAAAGTTGCCAATGACATAGCTTTGACATATCAAATGCATCGCTCGGCACTTGTCATCGCTTTGCGCAGCACAAGACTCAATGGTAATCACAAAAATGTCGCTCACATTAACATGAGAATCCTTTCAATTCTTGAGCGCATAAAATCCTTGAATCGTTCAATATATATACATGATTGCAATATATCCGCCCCTAGACACACACACACAGGCACACATTGTGGCAAACTGATCAATGGCTGTCACATTTCCGGCACAGACCAGAAGCTTCCGATTTTCATCGTCGCTACAAGGACAACAGCAAAGCTCTAAGTTCATTTACGCTATACCCTCAACCTTCCACACACACACACACACACACATACCTACACTAACAAGTCACACTCATGTCTCAATGAAAAATGTTCACTCAATTACGCTTCAAGACTTAATTCACAAAATTGGAGCAAATGTTGTTAACGGAAATGGGCCACTGGGTTCCGAGTTCACTCCAGTGTCCAAGCAGCAGCAACTGTAACGCCACCTTTGACCACATATACACACATACAGTATCGTTTATTGTTTCGGTCGCATCACCGTATATATATATATATAGCGATGACACCGCCACTCGGCTTCTGTTGCTCACTTTTAGTTTCAGCTTCCTGCAAGCATTTTATTGAGTGTATGCACTCAGAAAAAAGTTCGACATACTTTTGGTGTCTATTCTATTAACAGTGGTTTTCTATTCCCAATTTTGAAAAAGTTGTCTAATTTTCAGATAGTTTTTGGATATTTTTAATAAAGAATTTTATTATTAGCTTTTTTGTTGCAAGTTAAGTTACCACAAAAAAGGTTTAATATTTAAGTTAGAATATTCCTTTGGTCTATATGAATGTCAAATCAGTCTTGTGTGTCGAAAGTTATATGTCTGAGGTATTCCGAATTCTCCGATAAATATGTTCGTATATATTTGCTTAACCTCTGAGCTAGCAAAGAGCAGCTCAATTTTAAGCAAATCAACTATCAAACTTAGTCCTGCAAAAGATGCTAGCTTTGTTGCTGGCTCTCAGGCCAAAGCTAAGCTGGCAATTGCAATCAACTTAGATTTGTTTGTTAGGCCCTAAGCTGGGCATCAGCTGATAAGCTGATTAGGCTGCGGACAATGACAGAGCACAATGGTAACAGCAATGGTCGAAGCCAAGACCACAAAAGATGCTTAAACTGCATCAAAAATTGTCTGATCAAACAAAGAGACAGATAGAGAAGGACAAGAGAGAAAGAGAGAGAGAGAGAGAGAGAGAAAGAGGACAGCTAATGAAAGTAAAAGGAAATGCACTGAAGTTGAAGTTAGTTGTTAATTTAAGCCAAACATATTATCTTGGCCCATTAGCCCCTTTTCAGTTGGCCACTTTCACAGAAGCCACGAATCGCATTTTGGCTTTGGCTACAACTGAGCGCTAAGTGCGCCAAAAATAAAACATGGTTTAAGATAGCTGCCAATATGCTTTTGGATATAAATAAATAAGCATTGCACACACACACACACAGAGAGAGAGAGAGAGAGAGAGAGAGAGAGTGAGGGAGGGAGACAGACAGGTGTGTCACCCTAACTGGGCTGGCTCAAAAAATGCACTCAAGCGTTAAAATGCTATCGATTTGACGCTAAAAATAAACGAAACCTTAAGCAGGAACAAAGCTCACACACACCCACACACACACACACACACACACCTCAACATTAAAATTCATGTATGCGTGTGTGTATTTATTGAATTAAATTGTATAGTAAGTCTGCATAAATATTCAAAAAATATTTTGGAAATCAAAGGTGGACAGTATTCACTTTCAGCTCTCCTGGCGATTATATTTATATGTATCTGGCGATTTGTTGTGTATTTTATATTTCTATATACAAGCATATATTTCATCATTCGCTCTATGAATCCCTCATACATTCTTTCAACGTTAGTCAACAAAAAAAAAAAAAAAACACCCTTAGCTTCTACCCCAAATTTTTGGGCATACCATAAACGATGACAAACGAATTTCTCAGCTTTAATGAAATTTAAAAAAATGTCCAATGCTTTGAAGTCAACTTTTCGCTGGTGCAGCTGATGGAAAAATGGGTGTGGCCAAGCAAAAAATTTAAACAAAAATTTGACAACAATAAAAAAAAGGCAAGTCGTAACCGACTGCAAAATACTTTGTTGCCTTCCTTCGAAGTGTGGGAACTGTAGCTCTTAAATTGTGAAAGATATGGTATTTTGGGGGCGGCAGTGGGAGTGGGCGTGGGAGTGGGTGATGGAAAAGGTTCCTAATAATCCTCCTTCCAAGTTTGGTAACTGGCTATATCGATTTCGTAAGCTTCAGGACAAACGGACATTGCATAAGTCCAATATACAAAGTTAGCTTCGGTGTCAAAGTATAGAAAGAGTTTCAGCTGTGCCTTAACAAATCGGAATAAACAAAACATGGCAAAGGAATGGCTGGCATGCATACTGGCATACTGGCATACTCAGGACACACATTCACACACTCGCATTCACACACACACATTCACACACACGCGTTCATGCATACATATGTGTGTGTGTGTGCACTTGCTACCCACACTTGCGGCTGCTTCAACATTTTCATTCGAGCCGCATGCATTCAAGTGGGTGTTGACACAGAATTTCCAAGCAGTGAATGCATGTCAGCAGATTCTATGGGTGTTGCAGCAGCCACACACACAGTCATTCAAACAGACACCCACACAAACACCCACACACACACACACCCATGTGACCACAATTTCTCATAATGTGTGGAGGCCATTTCTAACAGCTCATAACTAATCTGTGGCTTCCACACACACTCACCTGATGTCCACCTACCATCTACCTTTTGTCTCATTCTCTCTATCTCCTCTCTCCCTCTCTCCCTCCCGCTGTTGTCCTTAATAAGCAATCTCACAATTTAGTTATATTGCACATTTCTCACATTCTGCCACCGCTTTCGCCCTGTTAAATATTTGAGCTCATTAGCAGCTCCTTTGGCAAATTCCGTATTAATCGAATAAATCAAGCTGCATTCGTGAAACGATATCGAAAATACAAACTTTAAGCCAGAAAATCCCACAATCATATTGGCGTTGGGTTACCGCGTACTTAATCCTAACCGGATATGAAAGCTGCTATTGAAATCACACGCAAACCCAACATAGAACATTACCCTGTAAAGCAGCTAGAACTGAGCTTGTTGCTTTCACATGTCTCCACTTTGATTAGCTGCTTAACAAGCAAAAACTTTCTTCGCAAATAATAAATTCGAAAGGTACTCGAATATATCTTTTAATCCTAAAATTTTTGGTGTTGGCCACATACTATACTACGTAGTCCAGTGTATCCATTTATAGTCCTCGGTGCTGTGGCTATCAATATGGTTGCTGCTATTGGCAGCTTAAATAATTACAAAATCCAACTTACCACAAAGAAATAAACATCAGCATCAGCAACGGCAGCTGAAACCAAAACCAAAACCAAAACGGTTACTGGAAGCATCAACAACAGCGGCAAGTGTCAAACTGCAAAATGTAATTTGCAACTAAAGTGCAAAACATGTGTACAAAAAAGTGTATAGTATATGGCACTCATATACAGTGAGTCACACCGAAATTTGCACAGCGTCAAGTAAATAATGTATTTGTATTTTATAATTCTACCTAGCAGGTGGGGAAACCCCAGTGTATTGGGGTCATATATTAATTTAGGTGGTTAATACATGTACCTACCATATTTCTTTGGAATTTTTGAAAAATAATGAATAATTAACTTATGGAAGGCAATTACATTATTTACTTGAAGCTGTGCAAATTTCGGTGTGAGTCACTGTATATAACACACATATATATATTATATATATATATATATATATGTTCTTCATACTAGAACTATACTTTATTCCCAATTGTATATGATACTTAGTTAGCTCCTGTGGCAGCTGATTCTGAGTACCTGCAAAAAAATACGAAGTTTCTTCGAGAAAGCATAAAAGTTCGCACTATGGACACATACAAGACACACATATACATACATATACATAGATATATATATATATACATATGCATTAGCCACTCAAAGATGTCTCCATCAATCCATTACAAAATTGAAAACACAAAAAATATGCAGATTGTGCAACTTTGTTACGATGTTGAATAAAATAAATAAATAATATCCCTTTTCGCATTCTGCAGTTGGTTTAGATACACACACGATATACTATTTGGAATGTGTGTGTGTTTATATAAATACATATACATATGTGCATATGTATGTATGGTTATGGCCAAAAATATATGCTCAAGCTCAGATTTCCTTTTTTGGTCAGTCTTCCATAATTGAAATATAATAATTGAAATATATATAATATATACAACTATGAAGCGTGAATGGTACAAAAACAGAGACAGAGACAGAGACAGACACAGAGGCAGAGACAGAGACGGAGACAGTGAAAGGGAAAGGGAATGAGAAAAAGAAAGAAAGAAGAGTGGTAGACAATGGCAGGGCGAATGAATGATGAATATGAAGCAGTCTCTTGGCCTAGTTTGATTTCAATCAGTTGGCCACAATGCGAAATATGTTTTCACCAAAGCCGCACAACAATAATAAAAGGCCAAGAGCAAAAATTAATCGCAAAACACAATCAAAATTGAGTCTGAAAATTGGTATTGAATACATTGCAAATTAAATGAAGCCCATCTATATATGAGAGTCTCCTGTTGCCCATTGTGGTCTGTGAGAGAACATGAAAAGCGATGCTGACAAGATGATTGCAAATGGGTTACCTTTGACCTCCCCTTTGGTCATGTTCACAACATCCTTGGCCTTTGATCGTTCTTTTGTTCGAGTAGCATAAAATGCACTCAAACCTTGCTCGATGCAAATGCTTGTCATAAAGTGGAGTGCATTTGACACATTTCGAAATGTTATTTTCAAATTGGATATTCAATTATATCTAGCTTTTTCAGGATGACGCCCAAGTAGTCAAATAGAGCAACTGTGAAGGGTTCTCTTTTCGTTTTCGTTTTTCTGCCAAATTTTCAACATTTTCATATTTTCTGGCCTGAATACACAGCAAATTTGCAAATATACTTTGAAAATTTCTTTAAATTATTACATGTTCACATTCATATTAATTTCAACTTTTACAATGGCCTGGATATTATGTAAAGAACCCAATTTAGTTGCACAGTTTGAAAACCAATACATAATATGCATAGCTGGATACAAAACAATCAATCGATGGTTGGAGGGGGTGGGGGGCAGGCTGAGCGAATTGCTGTCCAGTTAGCCAGCTGCCTGTGGCTGAGAGTGGACAGCAATAAAAGTGGAGGCGACAGCTGCCGTTCAGGGCGGAAATGAAGGTTATGTATATATAATGCCACAAATTCATGACAGACGATGTGGTATTCGAGGGTCTGCTGTGTTGACCCAAAAGCGAGTTTGGGGCAGGAAAAACAGCAGTAGCAGCAGCAGCAGTAGCAGTAGCAGCAGCAGCAGTAGCAGCAGCAGCAGCAGTAGCAGCAGCAGCAGTAGCAGCAGCGGCAGCAGCAGCGGCAGCAGCAGCGGCAGCAGCGACGGCAAACCAGAAGTGCATTTTTGTGTCAATCTATACAAAATTCCCGTACGGAAATCGTTAAAAAAAAAAACCAAAAACAATTTGATCAACGCACAGCCCTGGTTCTGACAGCCCCTGTAAGCATTTTGTCCATCGCCCTTGGAATTCGGGATAAATACTTTGATTTCGTGTCGTATTTTTGTTTTTCGTGAAGTATTTATTGTCGGAACGCGTGTTGCACAAGATTCTTTGGCTCTTAACTTTAAACACTTCGAAATGAGCGGAGAAACATCTGTTGTGAAAAGTGTCGTCGTTGTTTTCATATGCAATTTGCTTTAATAACGTAATAAATATGTTTTTTAGTTGAGTGACGCAGAACTACCACGTATTTGCATACAAGTCCAATGCTGTATACATATTTATTCACAGACCTGGGGGAAATTTTGCAATTTTCTCGCATTTTCATTCAACACTGTCAAATTTTTGTCTGCCGCTTGTGCTTTTCTTTGCATTTTCTGTTTGTTATTTGATCGTTATGCAAATATCCTCAACTGGCAAGATGGGAAAAGAAAACAATCAAAAGTTCAGTTAGTTGACTTGAAGATACCCTGTAGCCAGCAGTCAATTTTGTATATGAAATTTAAGCGAAAATCAAATTCCAAATTTCTATAACTTGTAACAAATGAATGATAAAGAAATATTTCCTTGCTCAAGCCCAGGTTGAGCTTATTTAACGACATTTTTCGGTTAAAGCCAATATTTTAATTAAACTATTATATTATGTTGACTGTTTTCCAGGGGATGGACGGACAGACTGTTGCCTTAAAATTAAAAACCATGCAAACTTGAAAGTTTTTCTTGGTATTTAACATTTTTTCCAAATAAAATCGAGTGGTTTTTGCTTCGAGTTAAGTGATATGAGTTTACAAGCTAACTAAAATGTTTGTTGTGTAAATGAAATGCTAAAATACTAATTGTTTATTTATAATATATGCAACAGGAAAGTAAATGTTAGATGTGGTGCTTACACATATGAAAAAAAAAATAAATCTTTTATTCATTTATTAATTAAATAAAATGATATGGAGTATTTCTAAGCTGCAAGTCGATTTTTTGTCTGAGTGCAGTTGCTGCACATATCCTCGACAATGAGGTGGCACCATTGAGTGGCAAGCCATTGTGTTATGAACTTGCCACTGGCAGTTGACAAGCCATTTAAGAAGGCTTGAGCTGAACACCATATTGGTTTGGTTTCCAATTTCGCTGATTCCTTTAATGAGAGGCAGTTGAGCCAGCCCAAGTTATTTGTTGCATGCAACCTAAAGAATATTAAGTTTCAATTTCCTTGGCTTTTCATGTTTAAATCGGGCTACTCCTTTAAAGCTTTTCCCTCTGTGATCAGCTGGATTGTTTTGCTCTCTCAAATATATATATATATATATATATATATAGATTGACTGCCTATTTGCAGCTGAGTGATGCTAATGCGATTTATTTGTTTTGACTTATTTATTTATTTATTTAAAAAACATCTGCTGCTCGTTACTGGGAGAAAGTCCTTTTTTCTTTGACATTTCAGCTGGCTTCAGGCCATGCCAGCAAGCAGCTCAGTCTAATTAAACAGACCAAAATATAGATGAGACAGAGAGAGAGAGGGAGAGAGAGATAGGGGGAGACTGTCTGCAGGCGGTGTTGAAATGCCTGCTTTCGGTTGGAGGTTGGAGCTTTAAGAGTCCCATCAAAAGGCTAAAGAGTTTCTTCTGAGTGTCTCTTGGTTCGATTCGATTGTTTTTGCCATTTCGTCGATTTTAAATCATATAAACATAAGGAAAATCACTCACCCCCGCTCTCGGCCCCCCTGCCCCAGCAACCCATCACTACGGCACACCAATATTGCTGAGCTGCCTGCAGGCAGTGGAAACAGATCCAAAGCCCCAAAACAGAATCAGAATCCGAACCAGAAAAAAACAAAACGTATCCAGGACCCACAACACAGATGCCATACCCATTAAAAATTGGCAACAAATTGGGTATAATAAGCTAAAAATTAAAATTATATATTGTAAAAGAAATCAGTTCACGAATTTGATCTTCTATGTAAATGAATGTAAAATGGCAAATGTGGATTCTTAAGCGCACAGGGTATCTGCTAGTCTATCATTTTTGCAGTGCATTACTCTCTACTATTGGGTTGCTGTTGTCTTGTTTCACTTTATTTTGCTGTGAAAGGCCGTGCAGCGAGGTCGATGTCAAAAGGGAGAGACGGAGAGAGGGAAAGAGTGAGAGATAGAGAGAGAGGGAGAGAGAGAGAGGGAGAGGTAGGGAGAATCACCTGTGGCTTGTTAGAGTATGAAAGGCAAATTTCAATGCCAACAGGTAAAACGACACATATGTATCTCCATAAGTATACCTATATGCACATGTATATGTTCGTTTATATGTCCTTATGTACGTGTGTATGTATGTGTATATGTATGTGTGTGCATGCCACCCAACTGTATGCTGGACCCAGCGAAGCGGATAAGCCAGCTACAGCTAGGAGGATGGGAGCTCCTGCTGCTGCTGCTGGGGGGAAGGGGAGGGGTGGCGCGGTATGCCAATGTAGCCAGGCACTCAGGCATCATGGCTTGGCTACTGAGCCAATTGTGGAAAGCCACCCCCTACCCCCACCCACCTCTCAATCACTCTCCGTATACCTTTCTCTCTTTTTATCGCAGGCACTTCTCTTTTGTTGTTGTCTCTCAGTTAACTATGTGAGCTGTGTGTGTGTGTGTGTGTGTGTGTGTGTGTATCTCGCTATTGGCAGATTAAGCCTCCTGCGTGTCTCTGTGTGTGTGTGTGTGTGTGTGCGTGTGCAGCAGCAAAAGCACAAAAAGGCCATGAAAATAAAATGAATAAAATGGCAACAAATCAAAAAATATTAGCAGCATATTCCTTTTGATTTTTTATTGCGCAATGTTTTTTGCTATTGGCAAACACACACACACATACACACGCATACACACACACACACACTGTCACTCACCGACCGATTTAATCGTCAAGGTAACACTGCGTTGGGTGTGACCCTGTCCTTGCAAGCGTAATTGAACTACAAAAATAGAAGCGAAAAATAAACAAATAAATACAGAAAATAATAATAAATAAAAAATGAGTAAATTTATTTTTAATCCTTTGAGCGAAAAGTCAAATCAAAAGAAGCTAATAAGCAAAACCAAACTTTATTTTACTTTTGAGGAAAAGTTATGTAATAAAAAAAGTAAGACTTAAACCAATCTGCGAATTTTTTTGTAAGCTGCCTTTGGCTAAGAAACTGATTCGAAACTCAATCTGAAAAATTAAGTAAAAATGTATTAAATAAATAGAGTCAACTCAAAAAAAATAAATGAGTGAGAATTAAAATTAAAAGAAGCTAATGAGCAGAAGCGAAGAGAGACTTTTTTTTAATACTTTTTTGTGACTTGAAGCAATCTCAGAGTCTGCTTAAGAATCAGTTATTGTAACTTGTTTTCATAAAAGAATTAAATTCAATAAGCGATTCTCAGTCTGCTGCTATCTGTTGATGTGTAGCATGCAACTGAAAAGCCGCTTCGCTTTCATTTGAAACATTTTTAATGTTGCACACTTTGATTTTATGCGACACTCGTTGCTTATGAACAACAACAACAACAACAGCAACAAACAGCTACAAAGCTGCGTGTGGAACAATGAACAATTGAGTGTTGCGTGCAAATTGTTGGCTGTGTTGAATTACAGCTTTTGAATGGGCTCTTGTTTGCTTTGTGTGTGTGTGTGTGTGTGTGTCTGTGTGTGTGTGTGTGTGCGTGTGTGTGTGTGTGTGTGTGTGTATGTTTGTGCTGCAAAGTTCTTTTCCATCCTGCCTTGTTGTGCTGTTGCTTTTGTTTGTTACTTTAGATGTTGCGCAAAGGCTGTTTGCATAAATAATTTCTATGCATAAGAAGCCTCATGTGAGACACAGAAAGGAGTGGAGGAGTCGAGGGGAGGAACGTGGCACACACACACTCCACGCAGCAAAATCATTGATCTTTTAATGTAAAAACAATGTCAGCCACTTATGCCCCATTCATACCCCTTGTGCGTGTGTGCTGCCAGCATTTCACTTTAAATCCATGGAAATTGAGACCAGGCTCAATAATGATAAGCCATCCCAATCCCAATCCCAACGCCTGCCCCACCCACACCACCAATAAGCCAACTCGGAAAGTTTTAGTCGAATGTGCTAAACGGGAGAATAAAAAACACGCATATCGGCTCATGCATATAGAGAAGATAATGCTGAAATAGCAGTACATAAAAGTATACAATATATAAATATCATATTCCATATTCATTGAAGAAGATTTCTCCGAATATATATTCTCGATCAGCATCACTAGCCGAGCTGGCCAATTTATATCAACACCATATCAAAATGCTGCCATAGGAACAATCGGTTGGCTTTTTATATATTTATTGGTTCACTCCGATCTCCAATAGAATATTTCTTATATAATATTGATTTTCATATTGTAAAATGTGGCACAGCTTTTGAGTGGCTGCCGTTGTTCATTCCCTTCGCTAATAATGACATTTTTTGTCTGCCTCATTCTTTGTTGCACTCTATACATAAAAAACATCAGAAAGCAAAAAACATCAGAAAGCAAAAAACATTTGTATTTGCATATTCATTGTACGCCTGATTCGAAAGAATAATAGCCAATGAAATAATAATTGGCAGTAGAACAAAAAGGAAAATAAAGAAAGTAAACAAATAAAATTCGATAATTGTCAACAACCCTTGCTTGGGTTAAAAATAGTCCCCTGCATTGTCTGTACAACAGGTAGAAAATAAGTGATTGTTACGTACATATATAATATATATATTTACTTCGAACTCAATTCGGCTTCTCGCAAACAGTCGATTTTCATTGTTCCGTCGCCAAAACTAATAGGAAATTTTTGCGATATCCGAAAAACAATTTAGTTCAAGTTCAAAAATTGTAAAATTGATTTCGTCAGACTAAGGAGAAGGATGGCTTTTGAGTATACAAATTGTACTACAAAATATGTTATGTATTTTAACCGATAGCCATATTAGACGCCTATGTAGTCTTTGCACCATAAAAAGGACTGAAGGGAGATCTGTCTTGTAAGATATTACATATCCGATTACGTACACTGTAAGTTCATCCAAATAGATATATGCAAAAGTATGAAATTTAATTTGTAGGTTGCTGATTCAGGCATTTGTAAAATCTTTTAATATGTGAGCCAAAAATTTGTGTTTTCCAAAAAATAATTTGGGTAAGCTGAATTGAATATATAGAATTGAATATGTGTAGACAAAAAACATAACAAAAAATAAAGTAGCAGCAGCGCCTGCTTGAGTACCGGATAATGATAATTAAAAATAGATATTTGTAAACAGTCCTTGCAAAATAGTTCGACTTAACACGTCGGAGTCAAAATAGTACGAATTTACAACTCGACTCAGTCTCTTCCAAACATTAATGGATAACGCAAACGTCTGCCCCATTTTAATAAATTATTATTATATTATATTATTATTATTATTATTATATTATATATACACATTCATACAATCAAATTGACAATTGTAAAGATTTCAATCAAAAACATTTAAAAATGAGCCATTATAACTGTAATATCATATATATAATAGTTATCAATCAGAATTAACGTTCATTAAAAACTAAAAGTAATTTTTTAATAAAAATTAAAAAAGAAGAAACAATTTTATTCATTTAATTATGCTGGAAAATGAAAAATTGTTAAGCTTTAATTTAGTGTGCGTAACTTAAGCATTGAGTCTCAAATGGATTAAAATTGGATGAGAGGTGGCTTTAAGCATCCTTCCCCCTTTGGGTCTAGCTGAAGAGACGTTTGCTTGTTTAATGTTGTTTCGTCAGTTTCGCAGACCTGCGTCAAATGTCAAAGTTTGGCAACTTGTATCCAAAGCAACACGCCGAACATTTAATGCAATTGAAACGGAGCCGACAACCGAAAATACTTAATGCCACAGGCATTGAGATCTCATAAACTTATCCATAAGTGTAATTAAATTTACGCATGCGACCTGTTGACCTTGCACCTTTTCTTCTTCCATTTCTGCCCCATTTGCTGATGCTGCTTCTTCTTTCAGTTGTTGATGATGTGCGCCTAAAAGTATGCTTTGATTTCTGAGTCGGGGCAAAATCAAAGCCAGACAACAGCTCAAGCGCTAACTAAGGGCTGTCTGAGTGTCTAACTGACTGACTGATTGACTGACGAACTGACGAACTGATGAACTGATGAACTGATGAACTGACTAACAACCTGACAGCCTTGGTAGTGGGCGTGTCAATAGGCATTAAAACAAGCAAGCAGCCATTCGACTGTGGCTGTGCCTGACACACTCTCTTACTCTCCAGGGACTTAGCGCTAATTCACTTTTACGCGTCTAACAAAATTAATTGCGCACATTTCGCCAATCATACCCGCAATAAGATACTCTGCCCCAGAGAAAGCGGCATGAAGTTTGCTTTGCCACAACATGTAATATTTGCTTGATTGTTCAAATCGTTTGTGTTCACTGCATCCTTATTGATCTTAGGTGGAACAACACTTTTCACACATGTTTTTCTGCTATTATCGTATATAACGTATGAAAGAAAGAACAAATATAAATCGCGCTAATACTCTAACACACATACATACACACACACACACACACACATATCAATTGACACACTCGCTTAACGCACACATTCTAAGTGAGAACGTGATTGGGAATGAAAATGTCAACGCTGTGTCGCTCGCCTAGCAAATTTGCCAAGTTTGAGTACGTGCAGGCACACCTTTGCCACAAGCTCTGACTTATGCCCCTCATCTGTGGATATAGACACTGATATACATACACTCAGAGCAAAAGTCTACAAGAAAATTCTATAAATTTGCCATTTCCCGGCCTTATCTTCAGAAATGATATATCTAGTATATTTATTTCTTTATTTCTTTTGAATTGAAAATTAAGATTTTCAGAATTTCAGAAAGCAATTCTTCAGCAGTTCAATTTTTTTCTGAGTGTACATACCAGTCACTTGCAGACGCTGTCCATCTGGCGTTTTTCGGGGTGCCAACCACGCATGAGAAATCGAGGCCATCATCTGAAATGCGCATAAATTACGCACAGAATGGAACAAACATCGTGAGGCAAGGAGAGGAGTGGCAGGGAGAGGTGAGCCGTCGAAGTGCTTCGAGCAGCAAACTGTGTCTACTCAAGCATCTAATAGCTATGATTCAATTAGCTATCGTGCGGTCTCTCTCCTAATCAGGTGTAAATTAGCGTTGCGTCGCCATCTTTTGTCCTTAGAGTGACGTGCAAGTTCACTTCTAATTGGCCCGAAGCATTTCTACCTTGGCTAAATGCCTTTTTTGTCGTTGCCTTAAGTTTGCATACCATATTTTATAATACATAAACAATAACAATGCGAAACTTTCCGAGGCACAGATATTTAATTATTACCAGCACTGACTTGGGAACCGGTTCCTGACTGATATGCTCCATTTGAGGAGCCAAAGAAATAACCCCCTGAAGATTTATTTTTTTGTTTTTACTTTTCTAATTTTGTCATTCAGATAGTAGCGTTTATAAATGAAATGAATATATTTTATATGTAGGCTTCTCTTATACGCTGTCGACGCAGACGATCCTTCTCCTCCGTAAAGGCCATAATGGTTGTCTTTGTGGGCAATATCATGATAATGGGCAGCATTTTCTTGCACCTATCCAACACACGAGCCAAACGCTTTGACGACGGATAGTCGAGCAGTATAATGCCAACATTGCCTCCCTCGTACATAGTGAGAAAGAAGTTCTCAAGTTCACTATGAGTGGTGGCTGTGAAATGTGAATAAGAGGCACATAAATCGAGTTGGTTAATTCCAAAAGGATTACATACTTTGTTCAACAATTAGATAGTTGCGATGTCTGTCACGCTGATAGCCAATACCAGCGAGAAGGAAGCCCAGGGTTACCTCCTGTGTGAGACAGTCAATAATTTGTGTAAATCCCTATCGGATCGATGTGGTCGTCGCTGCTGCGTTATCTTACTTTATCGGCTATGACACCGATGAGCATCATTGTTGGATCCTGGACCTTAGCCGGGATCAGCACTTCGAGTTCCTCTTCAGAGTCGCTGGTGTTAACACTCATTGTATCTGTATAATTTGGATTCTCGATTTTCTCTGAGCCCAATGAATAACATTCAAATCGTAGCACTTTGATTGAGCTCGAAAATGTAGTCAAATCAATGCAGGAACTTGAATATTGACTTTGAAGCTCGCAATCAGCAAACGCCAGATAAACTTATATATCTTTATACATATATCTGTATATTTTTGGGTGAGCTGGTACCTTGTTCAACGTTCATACAATATTTTTCTGTCTCCCTCTCTCTGTGTCACTTTGTCACTCTGTCTCTTTGTGTGTCTTGTTCAGTTTATATTGCTTTTTAATGAGTTTTCAGTAAATAGCAGATTGCCCTGCCTCCTCTCCTACTCTCGACTTCTTCCACAAATAGCAGAGCTTTGGCTCTCAGCCAAGGCTTAAAATGGAACTTGAACTGGAACTGGCTCTGGGATATCAGATCTAGCTGGGCTTTGCTGATGCCCAAAATTAGTTTACCTTCATTTTTTTTTTGCTTTTTCTTTTTTTTCACTTGATTTGCATTTATCTTAATTATGAAATTTGTTGCTCGAGTTTGACTGCCCCTACCCAATACCGAATACCCCTCACAAACTGACTTCGCCAAAGCTGAGCACCAGAATGAAAATTCAATTATGACATGAGTTTACAGATTTTGTTGCTGTTGTTGTTGTTGTTGTTGTTGTTGTTGCTGTTGTTGTTGCTGTTGTTGTTTTTGCAGTTGGCCCGCAGGCATCGAGAGCGTCTTTGTGGCCACTTTTAGAAAATTTATTAACTGCGACTTAACGAAAATTCGTTTACTTTTCGTTATTTTTTTTTTTTTTTTTGGGGTTCCCCAATTGATTAAGTCAGCTGCTCTCCCCTCCCCCCAGATCGAACATGTACAGCCTCCCCGCGGTTAAGTCCCAACTGCAAACACTTCAGCGTTTGTGGTCCCCAGCTGCCATCGATTTCCCTGTGTCAAGCTCCTGCCATGTTAAGAACTCAACATTGATTGGCCTTCCTAAACAACTGCGCCTACTCTTACCTCTTGGCATGAGCCCTTAAGTGTGCTTTGTTTTCCAACTTAGTAGTCAAATTTGTATAAATATAAAAAAAAATGTGAAAAATTTAATTTGCAGTGTGTCAAACAAGTACCGAAATTAACCTATTGAAATTCTGAACCGGAATCAGAGTCGATATCTATTTTTTAAAATCCAGTAAGCGGTTCATTTTGTTTTTCCGTATATTGAAAAACTATTTCTAAAAAAGAGACAATTCTTTCTAGTTTCAAGGGCGTTTTTTTATATATGTATAGTAAGTTACGATTACGGAACCGAATACCCTCAAAAAGGTTTGAAAATAATTCACAATCTTTATTGCAGCACAATGGCGAGCAAAATTTAATTTTGTGTTCATAGAACACAAGAGAATGGGAAAATGTGATTTTCCCAATGTTGAATGTCAATTATTCCAATGAGTTTGCAGTATCGAATGTCAAACCAATTTCACTCATGTAAGCAAATATTTGCAACTTCAAATGTAATTGAACTTCCACAACGACTGTTTTCCATTTATTTTAAGTTTTAAATACAGTCTAAGTCAAATATTTAGATTAATATGAATACCGTTTTAATACTTATTATTTATGATTTATTTACATTATTTTGTCACAAATAAATTCATAATTTAATATTGACGCCTTGACGGCCCAGATATAAAATGAGGACTGTTTCCACCGTAATTTTGCATCAATTACAAAGTTGCAAAACTTTTGCTCTCCCGAGTTCTGCATTAGATTTAAAATAGCGTTAATATCAGTTGTCGCTTCGGGGAATTAACAGGCTCTTCAACAACAACAATCTATAAATAGCTGCTGCGCCTCGCTAAGGTGCTTATCAAGTGAAGGACTCTCCGGTATGGCAATTTCCCGACGTCGAAGGTCATATTTAATGTACCCACAGTGGAAACTGCGTGCGTGCGTGTGTGTGTGTGTGGGAGTGTGTGGGTGTTTGTGTTTGTGTGTGAGTGTGAGTGTGAGCAATCAGCCGGACCGTAAGTGGAAAGTGTGAGGCAGAGAAGCGAACATTCCGACAAACCGACAAGCTGACAAACCGGCAACACGCAGTCAAAGTTCAAATTGTATTTGTTCTGTTTTTGCTGCGGCAACTCGACAAGTGGCATAAATAAGTTAGCCAACAAATGTTGAAAAATTCTGAAAATTCAACATAGAAATTTTTAGAAAAAATAAAAAAAATAAGTAATTAAATTCATGCGCTCGTAATTTATTTTTAAATTAAATTATATGATTTTATAAGTCATCTAAAATGCTTGCAAATCTTAGAATCGTAATCTATATTATTAATATGTGATTATTAGAAAAAATACCCTGCAACTTAAACATAGTTTGTGTACATTCTAGAAAAACATGCCCTTCAATTATGAAAAGCAAAATAGAAGTTTCTAGAAATAAGCCTCTATCAAAGTACAGCGTTCGATATCATTATACCCATCTGAGTATATATAACGCAAATTGGAAATACATATGATTATTGTCTGGTATTCAAGAGTCTGCATTCCAAATTGGCCAAAACTCTCAGCTAAGCTATGCGAGTTCCTCGAGTTTTGGTCGCAATTGAGCGAGATAGAAAGAGAGAGACAGATGGAGAGAGAGAGATGGAGAGAGAGAGAGAGAGAGAGATGCATAGAGATATGATAGATTTGTTGTGCCATTCAAACAGTTAAGCGTAATGCGATTTGCAATCATTTCTTCACATATTTGCAAGGCATTTTTTTTCGAGTTTTGGCTTGCAGGGAAAATAATAAACCCAAAGCCAAATTGACAGGCGCCCTTTGGGGCCTTAGATCCATAGGTAGGCATGAAAGTCATCTGGATTTCGATTTGGATTTCGCTGTAAATTTAGCTTTCAAAAGCTAAACAAAACACGATAAATGCCAAAAGATTTGGCCGACTTTTCACCAACTAAAAAGCTGAGAATTGTTGTTGTATGTTGCATGTTGTATTTGTAGTTGTTGTTGTTGTTATTGGTGTTGAAAAACCGAAAGAAAACTGAGCAGGGGAAAGACCAAAATAAACCAACCGCACACACACATACACACACACACGCACACACACCAAAGCACAGACAGGCAGCAAAATTATTATGTTCAAAGTGAATATTACATTAACCGTAACATGGGTTCGTTGAAGGCGACAGAGAGACAGCAAGACAGAAAGACAGCCAGACAGCAAGACAGCAAGACAGTAATACAGAAAGACAGTCGGACAAATAGGCAGACAGCATTGGGGTAGAAATTACACAGTTACAGCATCAGAGATGAAGCCATTCTACGAGCTGTGCACCAAAGTTTACTTGTTGCCATTGCCATTGCCATTGGCATTGCCATTGTCTGGCTGTCTGTCCTATTGACAGAGCAACAGCAACAGCAACAGCAACAGCAACAGTAACAGAATATTATTATTATTGTGCATAGTTGTTCATTGGCAGTAGCAATGGCAACACAGACTCGCAAACAAAAACCAATTCTATTTGATGTGACATCAAAGCAAACGATAGGGGGTATTTTAGTCGAATGTATCTTTAGTAGAGACAAGAACTTTAACTTGAACAAAAGCAAGCGTTGAATAACTTCTGTTGCAAGTGCATTCAAAATGCCAATATACACATGGAAATCACCAATCAAATGCAATAAATACAATATTAGTCGAAAATATCCTCACAATAAGGAAGTAAACAATAGTCGGAGAGAATGAAATTAATTTGCTGTTTGATGGTAATTTCCAGCTGTGCCAGCGGCTTGTTTGTCATCTGTCATCTGTCATCTATCATTTACCATCTATCACCTATCATCTATCATCTATTATCTATTATCTAACATGTATTATCTGACATCTATTATCTGTTTGAATGCAGCACAGCCAAGATACAAAATTCCCATTTCCATGTAATATTTCATGTTGAGCATTTCGTTGCTTGATAACAATAGGTTGCTGTTTGGGAGCTTTATGCATTTCCACACACACACACACACACACACACACACACACACACACACAGCCACACACACACACACACTTTGACCAAAAATACAATCATTTTCCGAGCACAACACGCTCAAAAACATTTACAATTTTGGCTGCAAGCAACCAAAATTGAATGCAAGCAAGCAAAAGAGCATATATGTGTGTGTGTATGTGTGTGTGTGTGTGTGTGTGTGGCTGAGGGTGTGTGTGTGTGTTGGTCAATATGGGCTGCTTTAATAACAGCGTAGCTTGTGTAAGCTAGCAAAAACCATTAATAACTGGCCTGCACCTGAAACGCAGCACAAAAACAAAGCCGCCAACAATGGAGAGACAGAGAGTGTGAGAAAGCGAGATGGAAATTGGGATTAAGTGTCTGTGTGTGTGCGTGTGTGTGTGTGTGTGTGTGGGTGTTGGGTGTTGGGTGTGTGTGACAGTGTGTGGCTGTCAGATGGTGGGCAAGCAAGCAATTGTTTGCCATTTGCGGTCTGCAGCTTTACGACACAGAGGAGCATAAACCCACACATACACAGACACTTAAGGCGTTGTATATACTGTGATTATACCCTGTAAATAATTGTAAATTATAAAATTATATAGTGTGCACATATGTAGTTGTAGTTGGAGCACCAAACACCTTAATCATAATAGCTCATTCTTACTACTTATATAATTTATGACTTGCTGTCTTTTTAACTTAATCGTATTGTTCCTTGAACCCATTAAAAGGGATAAAAAGGTATATATATCAGTCTATATAAGTTTACTAATCTCAGATATTATAAAGGTAAAACCATTAAATATGAAATATTAGTCCCCCAATGCCATAGGCAGATCGCGTTTTTTTTATAGATTTTTTTTAAATGAAAAGACTCTCAGTTGATACATAATTATATATGTATATACCAATACTAAATGTGTAAGAATTTCATTAAGATCGGTTTGGAAGTACAGATTTCGTTAACTAAAAAGTATTAGGGTATCTCCCAGTCGAGCTCTCTCGACTAGAGTATTCTAACTTGTTCAAAATGAACATTCATGAAATTTAAATAAAGAAAATTGCTCGTAGATTATCTCTCATTAAATTTAAGCTATTTTTAGTCCACTTTAGCATAATAATAGTTATCTTATTATTCGATAACTCATTAAAATATATAACTGTATATATATTTTATATATATTTTAATGAGTTTATACTTATTTAGATCTGACTGTCCGACTGTCGTACCTCAACTCAGAGGCCATTAGCAACTCTGGAATATCAGACAAATAAAATATATGTAGATTTAAGATTCAAAAAACAAACAATATATATCTATTCTAGATTCGTAATTTACTCAAATATACTATATTCTGCATGTGATATATTGCACGGACTTCATATACTTCCAGAGTAGAGCTTATAGATGGAGCTGATAGACTCTGCCATATTTGGCATATTCTTGTAAATATTACTTGCTTGCAACTCTGATTCTGATTAAGTTAAGTTTGTGACATTCAATGCTCTTTAAACGAGTGATTTAGAGTTTACCCATTCAGTATACCCAAAACACTGACATTTACTATATATAATATACATACATATATAATACTCAAGCTTACGAAACTTTATCTGTCCTCGTAAAAACTATGAACATATGTTATTCACATTTGAAATTGGCAAATTTCCAATTTATCTTTAATGCCAAACTTTAAATGTTGACATCCACATAAATTTACAGATGCTCTCTAGAGAGAGAGAGAGAGAGAGAGAGAGAGAGAGAGAGGGAGAGAGGGAGAGAGAGAGAGAGACTGATGGAGGGTGAGAGAAGTACACATTGAAAATGTTTACAGTCTCGTTAAGAGCACTCTTGTGTTTTGTATGTCTATGAGTGTGTGCCTGCGTGTGCCTGCGTGTGTGTGTGTGTGTGTGTGTGTGTGTTAGGGTTGTTGTGTTGCGTTGCCTGCTAGCTGCTGGCTCCTGCCCTGTAATTATCGATTTTAATGATGGAGTGATTAATAATATGAAACTATGGCGAAACCAATTCAAATCGTGTTATTGTTGTGGTCGTTGTTGATATTGGTGTGGTTGTTGTGGTTGTTGTTGTGGTTGTTGTTGTGGTTGTTGTTTTGGTTGCTGCTGTTGCTGCTGTTGTTTTGATCTGACGCTCTAATTGCATTTCCTTGTTACAGCTATCGCCTGCGAGTGGCCTTACACTCAGCAAAAAACACTGTTTCAACCTCAAATACAGCAGGTACACTCAGAAAAAAAAGTTGGTTAACAAAAAATAAGATTTAAATAGCTTACTCCAAGGATAAAACAAAATTGATTGTTTTTAAAGCAAAAATAAACTTAGCTTATTTTTTAAAAACCGATTTTTGAATGGTTTTGCTCAACTTTTTCGCTGAGTGCATGTACATGTATATGCAACTGTATTTTGATGGCCGCTGGCCGAAAACTACGACACAAAGTGCCGCAAATTCAATTTGTTGCATTGTTGAGCAGTTGCACAGCAGCGCCCTCTGGCGTTCGCAATTTGCTTGTCAGTTGTTTGCTTTTGCGCTCGCTATACCCTTGCCAAGAGTATTCAACTTCGATCGAGAGGCTTGTAACGCATTCGAGGAAACGCCATCCTCTGTCATTTTCCAGGCGAAATATTCATTTGGCTTGTCAACTTCGAAGTGTCTCTTGAGTGCTCCGCTCCCATTTGCATTGAAAGTGCCACAAAAGTGGCAAATGCAACTGGTTATGTTGCTGCTTGCTCCTTTTTTTCATTTTCATTTGTTCATTGCAGTGCCGCAGCTGCAACAAGTGGCATTCAATTAAGACAACGGTTGTCTGCGTGCGACTAACTGTTGCACAACTGTTCGCCTAACGACGAATCCATCAAAAAGAGCAAAACTTTTCCAGTGTGTGTAACACCAACACCAACACCAACACCAGCATGGCAAATTACTTTGCCCAAGCACACAGCAAACACAGCCACATGCACACTTCAACATATGCGGGTGTGTGTGTGTGTGTTGCAAAAAAAAAAAAAAAAAAACTGGAACAAAATTTTGGTTTTTTTTGGGGCATCAATCTTCCTCCATCATTGTCAGAAACGCAGACCCGATGACGACGGCTCAAACGATGACACAGCAGCAGCTAACACATACATTCACACACGCACACACACACCCACACAGCATCAGCTTGAGCCGTATACTCATATAAAATAAATGAAATATCATTGAAGCCATTTCATAATTTTTGCAGAGCAAGCAAAAGAAAAATAAATAAAAAATAAATAAAAAAATGCCATAATTTTTTGCGCCTGCCTTTTTCTGGCGATATTACTGTTGTTGTTGTTGTTGTTGTTGTTGTGTGTGCAAATAATAAATTAATTATTTATTTACATTACCATCAATATTAATTTAATGCCTTCCCGTTCACCGTTCGCTCCTGCTGCTGCTGTTGCCTCCCAGCCTGGCTTCGATGAAAGCTGTTCGATTTCACACAATTCAATTATTAAGTGGAGCTACTAAATTATGAAATATCATCGCTGGCAGCTAACATTGCTGCGCTCAATATGCAATTTATTCAATTTATTTATAACACTCAATTCAATCAATAATAAATGACACATTTTATCATTTTATCGCCACAAAATACTCTCTCTCAGTAAAGTGGAGAAATATAACAAAACACTTAACAAATTTTCATTTAAAACATTTTCATTTGAAAACATTTTCATTTGAAAACATTTTCATTTGAAAACATTTTCATTTGAAAACAATACAGCCAATTAAATACATGAATGCAATTTCCGTTTTAATGCATCAATTTTTAAGTGGCGTTTATTTAATATACTATATATGTATGAACTTCATCAAATTAAATGGAAGCAACAGGTACTTGCCCCAAAAGATACAAAAATGTTGTACCTTAAGGCTCTGGCAATATATCATTTCAATTACCCCCGCGGCACAGTTTGCACTGAGTTTTTCCTTTCCTTTTAATTTGCAGTGAGCCGGAGCTGAAAGGACAGCTTCCCCACGAAATCGGCAGTTTCAAGCGTTGCTCCTGGAGATAATCGAGTCATTGGGCTGTGGGGCAAGTTGCGCTTCAGTTGTTGTGCCAATATGTTCTTATGTGGGTGTATACCCAAATCATGCCACAAAATACACCAGGTAGTCATGGCAAAAGGGCCGACAAACGATTCAATTTTTGTTCCTCTTTATAGCTCAAGTACATTCAAATTAATTGTGCATAAATGGCAAACCTATATATCATATACATAAGGGTCGATAAGGTACAACTCAACAAATAAATAACAAACAAATATAGCAATATAAATATTCTCCAAAGATAATCTATATTATATATATTATATATTAAATTATGTATTATATATATATATAATATAGCTAAGATTTTGTATCATTTTTTATTTATTTATTTATATTTTATTTGTTTTACTTAATACTTAAGTTCGACTTCGTATCATGAGTTATTTATTTATATCACAATAATCTTGTTTTGGTATCGTAGTCGTAAATCGTAAAAGCATTCATCAAATGTGAAAGTAATGAGAGATAATGAGAAGCGCCTTCGTTGAGAATTATTAAATTGATTTCCTTCCTAAATCGTTACAAGCAAATCTTTCAAGTTTTAACCATTCAAAACATGCACTCGCAAACAAAGGAAATAAATTTCGAAACTCTCGACTGAGCAGGGAAAACGGAGTTGAAAACTCAAGTAAAAATAAATTAACATACGTGAGCACATATATGTATGCATACAGCAAATGTTATTCAAAGGACTAACAAATCGTATGCTGTCTGTTGTCCACAAAAGAAAGGAGAAGACGAAGAGGAAGAGGAAATGGAAATGGAGAAGCAAGCAAAAAGTTGAGCTTCCTCTTCATGTAGAAAACTCATAATTTTAATGCAATAATTCACTTAGCTCGGGCTGCCTGCATAAACAAATTGAAAAACTTTTTCCACCAGCTTTCACTTCACACTTCTGGTCTCTTATTTTCTTTTCCTTTCTCTTTGGTTTTTCCTTTTTCATTTCATTTCTTTTGTGTGTGTGTGTGTGTGTGTGTGATAAGCAGGCGCCCGTAGCCTCACAAGGCGACCACAGACAGCCAGCAAGGGCGGACACACTCGGCCACATGTAGTACACACACACACACACACACACACACACACACGCACACACACATTAGCCTCATTTAGATAGATGCCAAAAAACTTACACGTGAACGGATATACTGCGGACACGAAGCGAAAGTCTTAGTCCCAAAAAACTTGTTTACTTTGTTCGTTTTTCACTTCTTTTCTGCTGGCAACAGTTTTTGCCTGGCATTTTGAAGTGTATTTAGTAACGAGCGAGGACAAGAAGCAAAAACCACAAAAAGGGAATGAGAAAAAACAGTAAAAACAAAAAACAAAAAACAAAAAACTAAAATTGAAAAGGAAAAGGAAAGGAAAACACACACCACAAAGTGGCAAAAGTAAAAATGAAAGTAAACCTCAACCACAAAATAAACGGACTATTTCCATGTTTAAGTGGCGCATTCAAAATGATGAATTTCATGGCTCTCGCTTATAAAAGTTTTTAAGCCCAATCGACAAAAAAAAAAACCAAACCAAAAACTGACAAACAACTTTTGTCACAAACAGCTCAGAGGTTCAAGTTACCGAAAGGAACTTTTTGAGGAATAGTCGCAGAAGGTATTTATGCTAACGTTGCATGAGTAACAGCTGCAAATTGTTGCAAGAAGAGCTTTTAGACTTAGTGCATTAGCGACAGCAGCTTTATATATGAATGTATATTAAACGACGTACATATATTATTGATCGTCTGACAGTCTGCATGTCATTTTATATCCGAATTAGCCCCTCAGATCTCAAACTAACTTATTAGAGTCCTTGACAGCGGAATAGTATATCATGAAGCTGCCTTAGGGAACATCAGTTGAAATATTATGTCTTTTTTTGTTCAACAGTTTAGCCAGTTATTCAAGCCAATCTTAGCCAAAATAGGTAGTATTATGCTTACTATAATTGGACAGAACATAATCATAATTATTATACTGCTTTTTCGGCCATTTAACTGCGGTCCACAAGTGTCGTTCTTTTCGGGTTGGTAATATTTAAAGGTCATATCTAAGTTTAGCGCAGTTCAATTTAATTTCAAGACTTAGTTCTTAGTTCAGCTAATTCAATTTCAGCTGTAGACACCTACGTATATATACAGATATATATATATATATATATATTCCCCTACCCATCCATCAGTCCCTTATCCCATCATCTTAAGCGCTTACCTGGGCACCCTGGCATTTTTGTGTATAATTTAAAATGTTGTTTGCGCTTCAGCTTAGAGGCCTGCACCCCAAACATCCGAAAACAGCCCCAAAAGAGACAAACCCGGCGGGCAGCAGCAGCAGCAGCAGCAGCAGCAGCAGCAGCAGCAGGAGAAGAAGATGAACAGCCAAAAACAGCACAGTAAACCCTCCACAAGCAGAACCACCTACACACTCAAAGACACAGGCACACACACACACACACACACACACACACACACACATGCATACCCCCTCGCTAAAGCAAGCAGCTAAAATATTTCTATCAAATTTCAATTTGTAGAAATTTATTTTTTACAATTTTGCGTGAATGGGGGGCGGGAAAGAGACATATAGCAAGTGACACAAATAGAGAGAGTGAGTGGCTGAGAGAGAGAGAGAGGCAGTGACATAGACAGAGGGAAAGCGAGAAAGAAGGAGAGGCGTTCTTAGAGGCATTGCTGCATGCCACATAATTAAGCTGCGTTTCCCAAAAACTTCGGGCGGAAGCCCACAAAAGCCAAGCCTGTAATTAGAAATCCCCTTCAGCCCAACCCACAAAAAAATATATATACCTATATACATATATGTATATATATGTATATATTGTGAATACAAAAATCTCTAAGATTTGCGTAAAGATGAAGCGAAGCAAAAAATATGCTCAAAATTAAGAGATATATACATTTTGATACATAATTAATTACCAAATGGGGATTTTGTTCGTTGCCTAGCTTAAATATCATTTAATTGGGAATAGGGTTACGACGGGGGTTGGCTGAAGCAGTTGTTAGTCAAAGTTTGCAACAGGCGAGAGGGAGAGAGTTGAACTGTGGCTTCTGCAATACAAATTACCGGACAGAAACATATATATATGTATATATGTGTATATATATATATGGGAGACTAGATCCATCTGATGGATGGAAAAAGTTTATGGCATTCAAGCCGCATTAAATGCGGATTTAGTTTACATTTTTACTTATTACTTTGACGTCAGCAGCAAGCAGCAAATCAACGATAAAAACAAACACAACAAACATTGCCCAAAATATATCTGGGTAATTTGTTTGCTTCTGCACATTGCGTGTTCCCCCCCGTCGCATGCCATCGCCTTTCACTTAGCTAGGTGTCTGCCATTACTGGTCAGCGATTATCTTTTCAGCTAGGCTGACATTTGCATTTTGCGACAATTTCGCCATGCGGCTACAGCGCTGCGCACATGAATAGAAACAAGCGCACAGCGTTAAGCTTAACTTGCCAAGCCCATTAAATATCTTGACAAAGTGATCGTCTACATATGGAAAATATATAGCTATACATATATATATATGTATATATATTTACCGTTACTTACAGCTAGAACTATTCTTATGCTTAATCTTGAGCTGCATTTATTTGATTGGACTATATTGTGCCTATGCCTAAGCACATACAATCCCCAACCGCCCCCTCACTCCACACAATCTTGTCAAACTGTGAGTATTTTTGGGGAAGTGTTTGGTGTGTGTGGGGAAGAGGGTCAGCATTGAATTTCCGCTCCAGTTCATACAGTTTTTTTCTTTCTTTTATTTCACCTGATGATAGTTTACTTGCTGCTTATTATACCCTGTAATCAATGCATTGAGGAGTTCTTGAATCAAATTAATATGTGACTTAATCAGTGACATTGACAGGATTCCCGAGATGGATCCTTAAAATTATACATATACTTTAGGAAAATGAGTTCCACAATTTCATATGTATATCTCTAGACAATATAGAGGAATAAATAAAGGAAAACCACATCAGTTCTCAGTTTAATTTCCTTTTTAAGGAAATGATGCACTGGCAAAAAATACTTAATTAAATTCACATTATATATATATATATACATGTATATATATATATATATTACTAATTAATTGGCATAAGCAAAGAAACAAATGGGATTTGGAAAAAAACCAAGTGAAAATTTGGAATTTTAGCCAGTTTGCTGGAATGGTTTCGGTTTCGTATGTATCAGAAAATATATACAGGATATTTGGGTGTCAGGCAACAGCATAACTCGCTGCCTCGCAGATGGTAACTGGGGACAGCTGAACAGCTGCACAGCTGGAGGCCTGGCACTGAATTACTGACTGGGAATTGTGCTTTGTCCACATTGTAACAAGGCGCAAGGTGAGCGGCACAAAATACACACAACCCACACACAAAACACACACACTTGCTGGCAAAACTGGAACACTAATTGCATCGTTAACTTTTTCGAACTGGCCTCTCAATCGTGTCCTTGTGTATCCTGTTCCTGTACCTGCTCCTGTGCCTGCTCCTGCTCCTGCGCCTGCTCCTGCTTTCGCTCCCATTGCCATTTGGCACGCTCGCATGCACCTTCCTTATTTATTTATTTATGAGCTTTACCCAGCTACGACCCATTTCCCTATTGATTGCCTATGTGCCACCTTAACAGCTCTCATCCAGCCTTCTGTTCATCTAGCACACACACACACACACACACACACACACACACACACACACACATACACACTTTCTTTTTCTACGAATCGTACTTGTTTGCAATTATTTGCTGAATTGCTAAGTTAAGTGAATAATATTTGTAGATCTTAAAGTTGAAAAACATTCGAAATCTTTTTCGGTTTTATAAGCTCTCTTTCTCTCTCTCCCTCTCTCTCTCTTCCTCTCTCTCTCTCTCTCTCTTTCTCATGATCTATCGTCGCTTTCATCAAATTGTTAGTTAAACTTTGCCTGATTTGCTTCTTTTCGAATAAGACGAAGAAAAGGAAATTAAGATGAATCTTTTATCTAATTCGATGTCCAAAATATATAAAATCTATTTTTAGCTGTCTCTCTCTCTGTCTCTCTCTGTCTCTCTCTCTCTCTCTCTATCTCTCTTTTTCTGTCATGATTTATCTCTTTCGCTAGTTGTTAGCCATGTTTTTGGAGTCTGTGAGTCCTTGACAATGGCTACTTCTCCTGTTGCTGCTGCCATTGCTGCTGCTGTTTTGTTTCTGTTGTTGCAGCTGTTGTTCTTCCAGCTCGTCTGGTGATTGTTGTTGTTGTTGTTGTTGTTGTTATTGTTGTTGTGGTGGTTGTTGTTGCCGTTACTTGTTACTAGACCCACATTAACCGCACTGCTTTGCGGAGCTGTTCGTGCTGTCGCTTCGTCCTGTCGTGCCTGACAGCCTCTAACTTTATTAGCTCGTTGCTGTTTACGTTGAGTGGCGCCTCCTTTCCCCCTCACGCCCTTCCCCACGCCCCTTCCTATCTCTGGCTGTCTGGGCTTCTACAGGCAACAGGCGGCAAATGCGGCGTTAAATATGCCAAACGCCATTGCGGCAAAATGTTCAATTATCAAGTAGCCTCTAAAATGTTAGACCACAAAAAGGAAAAATAAAAGAATGAAGCGAAAGTCCCTGCGCCTTCCACTGGGCGTGGCGAGCAGCCAAACAGATAGACAGAGAGAGAGAGAGAGAGAGAGAGAGAGAGAGAGAAAGGGCGCATTGGCTTCACATGGGCATATAGTTTATGGGCAAGTTTAAGGACCTCGAAAAGGAGCAAAAGGAGCAGAGTCCGCAAAAGTGCCGCATAAAATTTGAAGTGTGTTGAACATAATAAATCTATAAGCAGAGGTTTTTGATTTCACAGGAAAATCTCGTACTTTTTATTTTATATATCTGCGCAGATTTTCCTTTAGTTCAGATAGACGTGAGGCCACTTAAGGTCAGGCAGCGTAAATGAATATTGATGACTTAGGCTCGGTCATTTAAGACTTATTACAAATATTAGATATTCACAAAATTACCCACGCACTTTGGGAGTAGAGCTCCAGGATCCAAGGCAACAAGTGGTCAACGCTAATAACCTAGAAATGTGTGGCAATAAAGAAAAGGCAAAAGACCAATATTAATGTCCATGGCTCTCAGACTCAAGAAATCGTATCAAGAGGTAAAAAAAAGGTTAAATTGAAATTAAAATTAAAATTGAAATTTTTCAAAGAGGGTCCAAAACTAAGGCCATGGTGTGAGACCCCCCAAGGATACTCTAACAAATACCTCCACTTAAGCAAACGAATCCAAATTTGTATAAATGTATCCCTGCTAACGGGTTGCGCTCGTGTCAATGTTGAAGTTGAACTTGTCCCTCAGAAACTTAAATAAATTGTTCATGGAAAAATCCGCTCATTAAACGAGCATTAATTGAAACAAATTGAGATGCTCAGGCCTTCATTTAAAGCTAAGCGACCATCTACAGCCTCCATCCCTCCACGCCTCCACGCCTCCACATCCATCCCCTGTTAGGGTCGCCTAGCCCACAATCTCCCGGCATTGAGGGTGTATTACATTCCATGCCGTCTAACAAATAACAACATAACAAATCAAACACTCGAGCGCTTGTAAAATGAGACCAGAAAGATCGGCCAACTTGGGCACACTGAACATGCCAAATACCCTTGCAGACCGCAGTTTGACTGTGCACATAATAATGGATAAATATCGAAAACCAACCGATTGTCAAAGAATCGAATAGTCGTATTGGTAATCAAGAATATAGATACTAACCTGAAGACGTCTGTCTCCTTTAAGTCAAAGTTGTAAGACCCTCAGCCAGGGTATAATGATAATTAAATGCCAGCAAATTGTTCTTCGTCTTTGACGTCCTTCTGCTTTAGGGGAGTTTTGTCCGTTTCGTTTTGTCGACCTCATAAATTGGCAAATTCCTCAAATAATTAGCCAGTCAGAGAAATACCAATTACAATTATACAAAATTAAAACGTCTTTTATTGACACACGGCGTACGAAACACTTGCAATAAAATTCCGCAATTAAATGAATAAATTTTAGGGTAATGTTTTAAACATGAAACGAAGATGCCCAATACTTAATAAATATGTCATTGATGTAATTAATCAATATTAAATTTATTTTATTTATTAGTAACTTTTAATAAATAATCCTTAAATGTTGAAGAGAAGTGCCATAAAATGATGTACAATCATTGGAAGTAATAATAGAGGATATAATTTATATGTTTCTGGACATTTGAGCAGCTCTAAAAATGTATTTTTAGTTGAAAAGAATGTCTTTCTTTAAGGTCTTCTAGTTTTTAAGATTCTGAACTGAACTCTTTGCTCGAATAAATGCCAGATTCTGATTGCAAGTATCATATATAAATTGCATAATAGCCCATAATGGCATTTACAATAAATTACTCCTGTGGCTTCACAGCAGCAGCAGCAGCAACCACAACAATAAGCATATTGCAACATCCTGCAATGTGAGCGCAAAGGATAATGGTAATGAAGCCTTTCGATACGGATAAAAGCTTAAACCCATAATAAAGCCAAGTTTTGCAGGATGCGGGGCTGCACGCAGCGTCAGGCACTCGGGTCGGGCAAGTCCTTGCAACCCACTTCAATAAATCGCAAGTGTAGAGCAGAGCTAGGGCAACAAGAGGAAGCGCATGCGAAACAATAATAAAAATAAAAATAAAAATAAAAATAAAAATACAAATAATAATTAGATGAATGCTAATGCAATAACAACAAAGGGCGTCGGCGAAAAACAACGGCAACAAGTTAACAGGAAATGGCGCATGAAATCTCGAATCAGTCGAAACGGAAGGAAATGCTTAAGCCATATGAAAATCATGCCGGGGCATATCCTTAAAATTTCCAGTTATTATTACTTGACGTTCTGGTTTTTACTGTTGTTCTAGTCGAATCTTCAATGCCCTAAAAACGGAATTTGACATTAGTGTTTTCATTATGCGATTGGCTTCGATGTGAGCGTTGACAGCAAAGCTTCCAGCTATAAATTCTATCGATAATTATCGATGTTTGTAAAATTGTGTATTTTTCGTTATCGCAAATCGATTCTAAATGATAATGGGCGATATTAAAAATGCAATAAGAAAAATAATTAATAATGAAAAAGCTAAATACTTAACGAGGAGAAACAGAACCGATAAACGGACATTGCTAGTTTGACGCTTCTGGATATAATATATGAATCCTTTTGTAGGGCATACAAAATTCGTGATATACAGAGCAGGCTGCCTGTTGATTGCTCAACAAACAGTTATGCATTGCGCCTTTTTACATCTTTGTTATTGTTGTTGTTTGGTATTGTTGCAGCTGTACTGAGCAGGAGCAGGAGCAGAAGCAGGAGCAGGAGCAGGAGCAGCAGATGAAGCAGAAGCTGGGTCTGGGGGCTTTGGCTGAAAATGAGGATGGGGGGAAATTGTGCTCCAACGACAGGTTAATGCTTTTTTGCCAGGCTCAGGCGCTGCCTGTTTCGCTTTGTTGTTGTTATATCGTGGCAGTTTTTAATAACGGATCTGACAGGCAACTGCTGCTGTTGATGCTGCTGCTGCTGCTGCTGCAGCATCCACTTTAATGGCCACACTCAAACACACAGACAAACACACACTGTTTAATGTGATCCGACATGGCAGCAATTAATAAGCGAGAGCTACTTGACGGCCCCAGTTATTTTTATGGGCCACACTTCCGCCATAACGCTTCACCATTTTTTTATAGTTCACACGCATAAAGCAGCTAGATAAGTGGAAGTGTGAAAGGACGCCAAGAAATGGAAGATAGCACAGGCGAAAGTGAAAGGCAAAGTTTTCCTTTTACGAGTTTCACTCGAACATGAGCAGAGCAACAATTTAATTTAGCTGTGGTCCACAGAACAGAGAGAGAGAGAGAGACAGACACAGCGAAAGAGAAAGAGACAGAGACAGAGACTTCCTTTTAAGGATTGCTGACGTCTGCAAACATTTTCTGAAAGCTGCTTAACAATTTTAAAGTAGGAAACTTAGCTTGCCCAGATCTCTCAGATTCCTAGCAAGCGATAACTACAACAACAACAACAACAACAAATCCGTTATTTATTTAGCAGTTAAGTGAAATTTTTCCTGAACATTTTTGCATGGAAATTTTGGAGCTCAAGTTACAGTTTTGAGCCTAGCTTAAAAATCGGTTCAACTTGCTGGAATGACATATTAAATAAATTGATTCGAAATATTTTCTAATTAGACACATTTAGCAGATAAACTAAGGATAATCTTTTAGTTTTAGTTATTTATTTATTTAATATCAACTCAAAATCAAATTTTAAATTATATATATAAATTGAAAAATACGAAATATTTATAAGATTTATTTTATATTCGTATGAATTCAGATTCAGGATTCATATTCATTTGAAAAATGAATTCTTAATTCCATATTTAGCTGTAAGAGAAAATAGTTTGCCAAGTGTCGCACTTGTTTTCTCAACTCTCGTTTTATATAATAAAGCACCTTGTATTCCGACAAGGCAAGACAACGAGAAAAAGAGCGAAAGAGACAGAGAGAGTGAGAGAGAGAGAGAGAGAGAGAGAGATGAAGAGGGAGAGAGATATGGCGACAAGTGCTTTAATTGAAATGTTGTTGATGACCACTCAAGTGAACGTCGTCCAGGGACGTGGGGAGTTTTCGATCTGAAATGGCATTCAAGTGCCCCGTTGGCCCGTTAAGGGCTTCAGGTTCCATTCAAGCGGACGCATGCAGTGCGTGCCACAAGTCTGTGGCCCCATTTCCACTTGTCTCTCTCTGTCAGTCTGCCTTGTCTCTGCCCCTGAAAGCAGATAGCAAACGAATGAAAGGAATGATAAACTTTACACAGAAATGCGAGCGCATATGAATGCAATAAGGGGATTGTGTGCGATTACACTGAAAAAAGTAAAACCAACCAGCAATCAAAATTATCATCAATAAATGATGTTCAGGTATTTGCTCTTTTTAAAATAACAATTTGATATCAATATCCTTGAGCATTCTTCGACTTCTTTGTAAGCGTTTTAGTTAACTTTTTCAAATAATTTTTATAAATTTTCAACAAAATTTGAACGATTTCAGTCGTGAAAAAAACAAACTTCATTTTTATAGTGAGAGGAGAGGAGGTGGCAGATAGAGGGAGGAGTTAAAAATTGCATAAAAAAAATTGTAGCAACTTTCACTTTTTTGCGTTTGCAAATTGAAGCTGGCCGTTAAAATGGAAAATGTTGCCAGCAGCAGGAATACAATGAAACAATGCCAGACAAATTTATGGTAAAACGAAGGACGAAGGACGAAGGACGAAGAAGTGGCAAACGGCAAAGAGGACACTCAGTACTGTGGGGCAGTAAAAAGCTGTTGATGCTGCTTCTCTGCCTTAATTTCTTTTTTTGTCGTTGCCCATTTTACGAGCGCTTAAATAACACGCATTGTAAAATGCCAATGCACGTAAATACACACACACACACACACACACACACACACACACACCCACACACACACAGAGAGCGGGCCTGGCAACAGTTAAAAGTGAAAACAAACGTAAAATCATGACAGAAAAACATAAGGTTGTAAAATACTTGAAGACAGATCTGCTAAGACAGAGCTTTGCATGTCCAAGATTAATTGAGATTTATGCGACATTTCGAAAACCCAAACCCATTTCGAGGCATAAATATTCACGCGCGTGCGAGGAAACTAAAGTGAAATGAACTTCGCTAAGGTCAATCAGCTAATCATAGAGGTAGCCGTGATAAACAAAAACTGAAAATGTTGCGTATACTTAATAAGGATTCAATCATGGTATATGAAACAATTAGACCGATTATTCCCATGGGCAGTTATATATACATGTATGGCTATATATGCCAGACAAATTCCGAGTTCCAATAGGATAGCTTAAAGCACAGATTCACAAAGCATATTTCGAAAAAATACAGACTTAAAGTTAGATCATTTCCTGAGGATAGTTAAGCCAAAGTTCTTTTCAGGCTACTTTTGAACTAATTACAGGGTATCTGCTTCGTCCAATTCGCACGTCTTTCATCGAATTTGCAAAAGCACTCATTGCACTCGCCTGTTCGCTGAGCCGTGAATGAACATTGGAGTGTTTTTCTATGCTCCTGCACCCAAATCTAAATCCAAATCCAAATCCGAATCAACAAACAGTACGTTATGAACACAACACTTGAACTTGATCTAATACGATAAAATTACGACATATGTAAGTGAACAGCACTCGAAAGTAGTCGCAGATACCCTATGTCTAGAGTAGTTACTCTTCTACTCTATATTTATACGTGCTTTGATGTGCTTCTCAAAGCAATGAATAATTACATTTTGGACAACTGTTGGTAAATAAATATTATATTTAGTGAAAATGGTAAAATGTGCAATGTCTGCCAACAGCCTGCAACAAGGTTTACAGGACATAGGAAACTTCGTTTGTGAGAGCATTTCCTGTACATTCGCATTTCATTTATTATTTTGCCGATGGGCAGCACATCAAACGCAGGCAAAGCTGGACGGATGACTGGCCATATTACATTTGCTTTCCATGTTGTCCAACCCCCAACCCCCAACTCCCATTCGATTCCCAAACGCTTCAGTTTTCCCTCTGATAAGTTTATTAGCGAAATGTGGCAAAACATCCCATTGAATGCGGCTTGTGGCGTTTTTTACAACTGACTAAACACCAAGTTCGTCGAAACTTGCCTCGTCTGTACTGTACTCCTCCAGCCTCCAGCCCCCAGCCTCTCCTTCTGCGCCCGTGTAAATATGCAAAATACGCCGCAACATTCGTATTAGCCAAGCAGATATCGGATAACTGGCAACGTTCCATAACTTTAATATACAAAAGTCACTCGTGTATGCAAATAATGTGCACGTTAATAAACACGCATATTGAACAGAGGTACACACTCCAAGAGAGAGAGAGAGAGAGAGAGAGAGAGAGAGAGAGAAAGAGAGAGAGAGAGAGGCAAGGAGTAAGCGAGAGAGAAGCTCACACTTAGAAAAAATACTGCTTTCCTATTTTAATTTATTCTTTTCTTTGACTTACTTAAAAGGTGATTTTTATTTATTATTCTTCTTTTAGTTTTCTTTTATTTTATTTTATTTTCTTTTATTTTTATTTTTAAATTTAACATTAAATCCTAAGTTTTATAAGAACCGTAAAATGATTTTAAGCAAGACCAAAATTTTACTTACTAAAGTGTTTTCAATTTATTTTAGAATGCCAAAATTTAACTTTGTTACACAGAAATTTAAGTCTTTTATTTTATTCAATTTATTTCCATTTATTTTTTTTGAGTGCAGCTGAACTCAAGTGAAACAAATTGTTTGTTATATGGTTCTTTGGTTTGAGTTGGCAAACGGTTCGTATGCGCAATCTTTTCAAAGTTATTTGTGTGTGTTTCGTGAGTTGATTTGTTTGGCCAAATGCATCCACAGTCGATTACCCCTCATTTAATTTACAATTCACAACGCAACACCACAAAAACAAATATATTTCTTGTAACATGAGAAGCCTACTTGTATACATGACTGCTGCTCAGAGGGGCGAGTACCATAATTATAGTCGAGTTTATTCAAATTAGCCTGCAAGGTGCTCAGCGACTGTTTGAGCCAGTTAAATTGGATACTTATCCAAATAAATTTATACATTATTACAAAATATACTCTAGGTTCTAGTTGTTCTACTCTATATCTTAAGAAATTGAATATTTTAATAAATTCCTTGTTTCGTCATATTCTTCCTGGCACACATAAAAAGTAAACCTGTTTTTCTTTACATAACGAAGCCTCGACTAGTCTTTGCTTGATTTTTGCAGAATTTCTTACTCACTTCAAGGATTGTGTGGAGGGTTTCAGCACAGCTTTGCTGAACAAAATAACTTAACATTTTTCCTAAACAATTTTTCTTTGTTGTGAGCAATTGCAACAAGATTATGTGGGTGGCAAATGGGGTAAAAGTTCTGTTTACTAAATCAAGGACTTGTGGCTTCACAAAGCGAGAGCGGCACTGAGTGAGGGGCAGAGGAAGCATTACGAAGCAGAACCTCAACTAATTCCCGCTGACCCCAAAGACCACAATCAGCAGATTAAGCTTGTGGCTTCTGCTAGTGAAATTTATGTTGAAAACAACATAAATGGGGATGCAACTCAGAAGGGGGCAAAATGGCATATTTCAAGTCGGCCAACTATTTTTTCCTTATGCGTGTGCATAAAAATAGCAATTGTGGGCGGAAGGATGGGGTTGGGGTTGGGGTTGGGGTTGGGGTTGGGGTTGGGGTTGGAGCTTTGGCATCGCAAATTGTATTTATTTATCGCAGCGCTTTTGCGGATTTATGCAAATGCTCGCTTTCAGTCTATTAAATTTGCATATTTATCAATTAGTTTTGCGTGTTTTATGCTGCCCCATCCCTCTCGCGGCTAATGTTTTCTGACTATGCCAGCATATTTTAATTATTTGCAGACACCCGTCAGTGTCGTAACTTACTTAAGCATCATTTGCATACACTAACCAAATGATGAACTGACAAGGTATGTAGAAGGAGATGTAGAAGCAACAGGGTATGCCGAGTATAAGATACCCATGCTGGGCGACATCTTAGTTGCAGGCAGATTAATATTATGGGGAGCTAAGGAGTTCTCAGTTAGGAATATATATCAATATTTAATGGAATCGTAGATGTCTATTTGGAGTGCAATGAAAAACTTGGTATAGCGCTGCGTATACTTAATGAGGTTTCAGTCACAGTATGTAAAACAATTAGAGCGATTATGCCTATAAGGAGTTGAGGCTATACATATATGCCAACCATATTCCGAGTTCCATTAGGATAGCTTCAAGGCATAGAGAGACGTAGTAAATATTAAGAATAATCAGAAAATCTTGCTACAACATTGCGTATACTTAATAAGGATTCAATCCAATTAGGCACAGGATATACATCAAAGGAAAGTGACACGTCCCGCCACCCTCGTTCAGTCGTTAAGCGATCAAATATTAAATAGACATTGTGCCCCACAATGTGGCAGACAAATTAGTTTGCCCTCCCCCCCCGCACCCCCCTCCTCTCTACCCACAAAAAAGCAAACTAAATCAAATGCTAATCAGTGTAAGGACTTAAGGACTCAAGCAGACCCGAGAACTCTGCGCCAAGGCAATTATCATTATGATAATTAAAATGTATATGTCTCTCTCTCTCTCTCTGTCGCTCTCTCTTTGTCTATTTTTCACTTACTCTTTGTCTATCTCTCTCTGCTGTTAACACGAGCCAAATATGTTCTCGATGTTTTTGTTGTGCAACTAGGAACTATTTTAGTTGCCGCGAGCAGCTTAACTAAGTGCAATTGAAATAACCCAAATGAAACTCGCTTCATAAATTTTAAGCTGAATTCGCTCTCCACTTGCCACAAGCATGTGGAGTGTGCGAAAAGTGGAAAAGTTGTAGTTGTGGAACTAAGTTGTACCTCGCTTCGATGACAGCTCTGCTTTAGTAGCTGACTTTAGTCATTCATGTAAACATCCGTCGCATTTTTTGATATTTAAATTTTCCATATTTAAATTTGAATAGAGAGGGAGCTGGCCAAAAGTGGGGCTCATTCCAAATCCGGAAAGACGAAAACATGTTTACAATACCGATAGCAAAATACGTGTTGTAAATATAAACAACAAATTAATAATAAAACTAATTAATTACGATTCAATCGATTTCCCAAACATTTCCCAAATACCAAATAAATTAAATTGATTCAGATTCTTTTCTATTCGCATTCGCAAAATTGTAAAACAATTTATGGACTTGTTGCAGTGCAAGATAAATGAATAGGCCTTAATAAATAACATTCACCATCATAATAAAAAACTAAAAAAAAAAAACTGAATAACAAAAAAAAATCAAAAAAAAAAGAAAGCAAAAAATGTAGACGAAACGAGCATTAAATCAGTTTTAAGCACTGGCTTCAACTGGATTTCAAAAGCCATTTAACTCAAAGGTTCGCTTTTGATAAATCGATTAACTGAATATAAAAGGGGTACTCCCTCAATCACACACACACACACACACACACACACACACACACACACACAGACTGTTCACGCCTGCGGTCGCTTTTAGCTCAAGTTTGGATTAAATGAGCTGCTGTGGTGCCATTTAAATGCCGAATGTGAATACAATATGCGAATAGAGTCGAGTGCCATATGAATACCATGAATGTTGTTTTTTTTTTTTTGGCCAATTCTCAGTTGGCTTTTGTGCCAGTTTCCATTTGGATAGTCGCTCGCTCGTTCAATTACAAAAGTTTTCGCCAAGTTAATAACATTTATCGCTGTTCATAAAACATACATGTCTGTGTGTGTGTGTGTGTGTGTGTTTGTGTGTGTGGGTATGTGAGCTTGTGTGTGTGGTTGTGTTTGTCCCTTCAAACTTATTGCTACAAGTTTAACAACTTCGTTTAATTTTTTCAAGTGTTTCGAATATCCAGCATATCCGGTTTCCGCTTGGGATCCATAGACCGCCATCTCCCCCTATTCCCTATGCCTTCATTCATTCATTCCCCCTCCCACTCCGCCCTACCACACCCACACACGCACACAGTTTCTTAATAGTTGAGCCATTCTTTTTAAGTTCCCTTGCGTTTTGTCGTGGGTATCCACTTTGGTCAATTTGCTAATTGTTGGGGCAACATTTCAGATTTGCACTTAACTTTCTCTCTCTCTCTCTCTCTCTCTCTCTCTCTCTCTCTATCTCTCCGTTTCTCTTTTATCATTACTTAAATGTGACACCAACAGACTTTCTGCTTTCCAAGCCATCTTCATAAAACTTAAACTAAATACGAGTATTAAATGCGTTGCAGGGAAAATAATATATATTCTTGATGAACAACCGCATTCGGATGGATCTAGCCATATCCGTCTATATATTGAATGAAAAAGCCTATCTCACGAACTGTAATTGCTGAAGAATTTAGGATAGGAGCTCTCGTAATTTCGATTTGCACACAACTTCATCTGTATTACCAAAATCGATAATAATCGATTACCGATTGCAATCAGAATCACAATTTGAAATAATATCAATCAAATGTACCAATTTCATAAGGAACCGCAAAGAAACAGAGGAGAAATTGCAGAAGACTGCCGTGTGTGCAGGGTATCTTCTAGTCGTACTCCCTCGACTAGAGCATTTGCACTTGTTTTTTGTCCGTTGCGTCGATTAGTAAGCGAGGGCTTTGGTTTTTTTTCCTGACACTTCTCGACAATTTTCCCAAACGAATTTCCGGACTGGATTTCCTGTCAGCTTCCATTCTCCGACTGGTTCGACCAGCATAAATTAAGCCCGTCAGCTATCAAACGGGCGTTGACACGCCCCTTCCCAGCTATCAAACGGGCGTTGACACGCCCCTTCCCAGCTATCAAACGGGCGTTGACACGCCCCTTCCTAGCCTAGCCAGTCCTTTGTTGATCTGTGGAAAAAAGCAATTTTGCAGCGCATATGCATAAACATGCAGCAGAAGCGGAGCAAAAACTACGTTTGACAGGTGAGCAGGTGAGCAGGAAAATAGAAAGAAATCCAGCCACGAGATGAAACATCAAAGCAGAGTTGTTGGTCAAACAGCTAGCTGAGCTTAGCCTCATCAGCATATCAAAAGAAACCAAAACCACGGCCAACCTCACACACTTCAAGGTCATGGCCAACACAACATAAGTTGGCCAGTAGTCTCTTCGATTTAGTTAAGCTTTAATCCCTGATTCACTGAATAATCATTTGTTTTCATCAAATTTACTGAGTGTTACATACATGGAAACATAAATAATATTAAATATGGGTTGATTGGAGAAAAGTGATTGCAGATAAGTTAGTAAGTAATTCTGGGAATTGGAATAGTGATTTTCTCTATGTGTGAATTGAAAGTTAAATATGACGCATGCCACATTTAGGAAAGGCCATTTGTGCCACATCGCCACATCTAGCAAATTTCGACTTTATTTGTTGTTGCTTGGGGGCAACCCTTGAACTTCGCCATCAGCCGAATAAAAGCAACAACAAGTTAAGACCTGGAACGCATAATGATGAACTGAGAACCGAAGCCACAAAACTGGAACACAAAAATCTCTGTTTCGCTACTCCCTTTGCCCTATACCCTTTCTGACAGACCCTCTCGCTCTCTCTCTCTCTCTCTCTCTCTCTGTTTATCTTACTTAACCCTGGTAACAACCACCAGCAGCTTCCCTCCACGCCACTTAAACTGAGAACTTTCAGCTCTCAACTCTCGGGTTTCATCATCTTCTTTTTAGACAATGAAAAACATGTAAAGTTTTTACCCACAACTTCACAACCCAACCGAAAAAAAGAAAAAAACTAAAAATGAAATAAACTGAACCGAAGTTTAAATACCCTTTAAGCTGCCCACAATCTAAAGGGAGTCGTACGTTTTTCCCCAAACATTTAAGATCTTAAGCCAAGCCTTCGCATTGTCAAAACTTTTGCCACAACTATGGGGCAGTAATAATAATTGTGTGGCATCATAATTTGTGCAGCATTTTTTTTGAGAGTTGAGCAAATTGTACAAATATGTTTCGTGTCCTTTTGGTTGGCCCGCCCTCGTTACTGGCTTCTTGTCCTTGTTCCCAGACCAGCAACAAATCTCAGACAAGGGTTTCCATTCAACATTCAACATTCAACATTCAACATTCAGAAGAACAACCCATTCGCTGGGCATACAAATAACTTAAACATATGCAATCTAATGGCATTTTAAGCAGAGATGAATGATATGCGAACCAGTTTTTTTTTGCTTTTTTTTGTTTTTTGTGTCCTCTAGTAGGGGGGGGGAGGCAGGGAGGCTGAAGCGAAGGACCCAAGGCAAAGGCATGAAAGGACGTCGCGTGCCTTTGTGTCGATTTGCCACCTGCTTTTATGGTTCATAAAGTTTTGTGCTCAGGCAGCGTGCAAAGCGCCATCTGGCGTCTGGAATAAAAAACTGATTTGTTATTTATTTTGCTTATTTTCAGGTTTATTCCTTTTTTGATTTTTTTCGTTACTTTCTTGTTTTTTTTTTTTTTTTTTTTGAATTTTTTGTTACCTTACTTTATTTTATATATATTATTTTTGTATTATTATTATGATGATTTTGGGGGCCGACGCGGTTGGTGCGCTCTATTTGTTGTGCTTACGCGCGTGTGCGTGTGTGTGTGTGTGTGCGTGTGTGTGTGTGACATATGGCACACACTTGAAAGTAATCGTCATGAGCATTATCCTTAACATCATGATGACGATGATGGTGCTCCTGACGAGTTGTTAATGATAAACAAAATGATGATAAAGTCTCGTATTTGCTTCTTGGTCCTTGATGAAAAACGCTTTGGGCCAAGAAAGTTGTTAACATAAAATGGCTCACTGCGCACACAAATACACATGCACACATACACACACACACACACACAAACGCACACACACAAACTTATGCCTTTGCTCAGATTTTCTTTTTATTTTTATTTTTGTATTTTGCATTCATTATTGAAATGTTTTGCATTGCCCACTTTGATTTTCTTATTTTGTGTCTGCCTAAAGGGACTTCTGGTCTCCACTGGCAACAGCCGGGAATTTATGGTCCTTTCCTCTGTATTACATCCCCCCACATTTTTACTGGTTTCGGCATTCACCTTTTACAGTTAATAGCTGGGCATCAGTCATTACAATCGCTTTCCAGCTACATCAATTTCAGGCCAGATGCCCATTTAATGGCCTTTTCTGATATATTCAGCCATAAACTAACACAACTCAAGACTTACACTTTACATTTCCATAAGATACAGATATAGATATAGATATAGATATAGATATAGATGTAGATGTAGATATAGATATAGATATAGATATAGATATAGATATAGATATAGATATAGATATAGATATAGATATAGATATAGATATAGATATAGATATAGATATAGATATAGATATAGATATAGATATAGATATAGATATAGATATAGATATAGATATAGATATAGATATAGATATAGATATAGATATAGATATAGATATAGATATAGATATAGATATAGATATAGATATAGATATAGATATAGATATAGATATAGATATAGATATAGATATAGATATAGATATAGATATAGATATAGATATAGATATAGATATAGATATAGATATAGATATAGATATAGATATAGATATAGATATAGATATAGATATAGATATAGATATAGATATAGATATAGATATAGATATAGATATAGATATAGATATAGATATAGATATAGATATAGATATAGATATAGATATAGATATAGATATAGATATAGATATAGATATAGATATAGATATAGATATAGATATAGATATAGATATAGATATAGATATAGATATAGATATAGATATAGATATAGATATAGATATAGATATAGATATAGATATAGATATAGATATAGATATAGATATAGATATAGATATAGATATAGATATAGATATAGATATAGATATAGATATAGATATAGATATAGATATAGATATAGATATAGATATAGATATAGATATAGATATAGATATAGATATAGATATAGATATAGATATAGATATAGATATAGATATAGATATAGATATAGATATAGATATAGATATAGATGTAGTTATGGGATTGACCCAAAAACACAGATAGAAACAGAGAAAGAGGCAGAAACAGAGATACAGATAGACACAGATACAAGGAAGGAGAAAGAAATAGAAATAAGGACAGATACAGAAACAGAAACAGAGATAAAGAAGAAGAGATATAGAGGCAGAGAAAGAGATAGAGGTGGAGACACACATAGAGATGAAGATGGAGGTAGAGAAGCAGGGTTCGTAAATGTTCGTGGACTCTTTCCCACCAAGTTCAAATTTAATATTTGTAATTTTCCCTTAAAGTCGATTCGGGATAAATAAAGCAAATAAGTGTTTGCCCCTAAATCAAGGGCTTAATGGAGTTAGAGGGGTGAGGGGTTTGTGGCATACATTTTCACAAATTTACAGGGTATCCACAAAAAAACCGAAAACCCACAACGAAGTGAAACTTTTGCTTTTGCTTTTGCACTCTTTAAATAATGAACTAGTACCGAAGTGCTTTTGTGGCCTTGTTGCCTCTGAGTTACGGCAAAGGATTAAAAATCCAATACACTCACCCACTCTCCCATGCACACACACACACACACACACACACACACATCACACATACACGCACTTAACGTGCTTTAATTTTGTTAAACGGCGATAATTACAATGCCGATAATTGTCATTAAAGTCGCCATTTTGGGGTCTCTGATGCCTGGCAACTTGGTAGTTGGATCATTGTCAGAGCACGACCCCACTCAGCACCCAACCACCCAACCTGGCAGCCAACCACCAACGCTGGCAGCGGCTGATTCACGAAGGAAGACCCCAAAAAGCATGCTATCAATTTTATTTTTATTTATTTTTTGTGCCTCCGCCTTCGCAATGAATGAAAACAAAAAAACAACTCTCGGCGCAACATTTGTTTGTTTTTTAGGCGCTCAGCATCAGCGTATTTTGTAGCTCGTAAAAGTTTTTGATATAAAAAGTAAACAAGCAAACGCTCAGAGGAGTGCTTGGGGCGAACAATGTTGGGGGCTTTCAAATATGGGGACACTTTGGTGGGTGGGGGGGGTGGGGGGCGCAATACGCAAAAGCAAACGTAAAATGATATGAAGAGCAGCAGCAGCAAAGAGTAGAACATGAAACCCATGGTTTAATATTTAGCGGAAAACGGCTGAATTGTTGGCTAGAATTGTTGGCTGGGCTTATTGACTCTGTGACTCAGGCAGTCGCATGCATTAATTAAAAGTTCAGGGCCACAAAGGACAACAACAGACACGACAGACACCAGATGCCGAGGCGTGATTATAAATACTTATCAGACAACCGGGCTGCCAGGCTGCCAGGCTGCCAGGCTGCCAGGCTGCCAAACTGCCAGACTGCCAGGCTGCCAGGCTGCCAGGCTGCCAGACTGCCAGACTGCCAGACTGCCAGTCAGTCAGACTGCCAGGCTGCCAGGCTGCCAGACTGCCAGTCAGTCAGTCAGCCAATGAGTTAAGGCTGAGTTGCGCTCAGCTATTTGGACGAACGACACTCCGAAGATTAAATACCCTTGCAGAGTGGAGTTAATCAGCTGACATCTGAATTCAAGTTCGTAGTTCGAAAAACAAAATACTGAAACAAATTTACAGTAGGTTCTTAAAAATTCCAAAATAGTAAATTACTTAAAGTTAGTTATTTATTTCAGAAATTAATTATTTAAATTCTCAAATCAACTCAAATATTATAAAAAAAATCATATTTAATTGCAGAAGTTAAGTGCTTAAATATATCTTCCTATCTTTTTAAGATTAAGATTGAATTATTAAGCACACCTTATTTATTAAATTAAAGTGCCCCATTTTTCGAAGAAAATATTAAAAATGAAAAATAAATTAAATGGTAAAAATTAAAAAATTAAATAATGAAGTTAAAGTTTAGGATGAAAAAGAAAATAAGTTAAGAATGATATAAAGCTGAATTGATGAAACGCAGCAAAGACCCAACCAGACCTCTCTCTCTCTCTCTCTCCCTGTCTCTCTCTCTCTCTCTCTCTGTCTCTCTCTGTCTCTCTCTACCCCACTGCCTGTTCAGAAATAGAGCATATGAGAGTCTGGTCTAGTCTAGAAACCGCTTTTAAGCTGTGCGGGCAAAGAAAAACAACAGAGAAGCTCAACAACCGAAACCGAACCGGGATGGACAGAGGAAGGGAGAAAGATAAAGCTGCTGCCAGAGCCTAGGGCCACTTTCTCTCTCTGGCACACTTGTTTTGTGTTGCACGCCCCTGAGCCATGGCAGCTGTGTGCGTAACAATAATTAATTTCATTTTAGACCTGTTAGCAAGCAAGCGAGCAAACGATGTGGTTCATTGTTTGGTTTAAGAGTTGCCAGCTCTGCGAAACTGAATGCCAATGCCACAGAGTGGGGCAGGTGGTGTTGGGTGTGCTCTAGTTTGGCTTCACGCTCGCTTTGTTAACGTCTTGTGCAGCTGACAGCGCGACCCCTTTTGCCCCCGCATCCCCTCATTGCTTATTTGCCAATTGAATTGGTTAAATGTCTGCAATTCATTTCTCGGCCGCTTAAAAGATTACTTTAGTTTCAGTTGTCCAACCGCTTAACTGATTACAATTGATTTGGCAATATGGTTCTTAGCCAAATTAAATTTGTAATACTAATTACCAATTAAATATTGAAGATGGACAAATATTAAATATGCCACATTTGGTAAACATTTTTGTGCCCCAATGCAACATTTTCACTTGATTTCTTGTTCTCCCTTATTGCCACAAATCTTCTTCCTTTAGGATCACCTGAGCAACAGTAAATCCCCCCCAGCCCCACCACCATCCGCAGTTTTTTATATTTCGCTTTGTGTGCACTTCAATTATGCATGCACGTAAACAAATACACACACACACTCACACACCCACACACCCACACACACATACGAACTTAAGGCTAAGGTGGCGTATGCCAAAAGGAAATTAGATTTGAACCAACTTCCAGCTAAAAAAAGAGCCAAAGGGGCAAGTTGGCTGCTCAGCAAAGACTTTGTTGAAAGTGCGAGGGGGCAGGGGGTGGTGGTGGTGGTGGTCGGGGAAATGCGAATGGGGGCTAAGCTAAAACGGCTTAAATAATTTGGCATCGCCTTTTCGCTTGATTTGCATAATGGCTGTCGAGTCTGAGCTTGACGCCAGTTGCCAAGTGCGTCATACACTCAGAACAAAATCGCCCTCAAATCTAAAAAAAGCCACCCTAAATTGAAAAATTTTCCACAATTAAGGGTCCCCCCAAAAATATTCAAATATTTTTCTTTCATGCGAAATCTTAAAGTATAAATATTTAATAATAATATAAGTAACAAAAAATAAATGAATAAAAGAAATCTTTAATGTAAGGCACACACACACACACACACACGCACACCTTTCAAATTAGACATATTCTTTTTCCAAAATTTAAAAAAGTAGAAATTTACTTTAACGAATTTCCAAAATTCAGGCCGATTATTTTTTTTCTGAGTGTACATTTGTACAGACGCAGTCGCAACCCAGGGCCGCATTCATGGCATTCAAGGGCGCCCAAAAATATGAATACTCCAAGCCACCAGTCAAAGTCTGCCAAAGATGAACGAAACAAGCTTAGTTCCGGACAGAATTAAATACTGCTATGAATGGTATATATGTATATACACAATGAGACCTACACAGAACCAATATACACTTCTTCGCATGGACAAGGGCACAGGGTACACATGTTGCTGGGGGCTTAAGTAGGCAACAGCTCCGGGGCAGATTAGTGTCCTTCGTTAAACGTATCTTTGTTTTCTTATTTTTAAGCTGCTTTCCACAATTTCAAATAAGATTCCTTTGCATATTTTAGATTTTACAAAATATTGTTATTCGAAATCGTGCAATTAAATGGAAAAATTCAAGTATCTATATTTTATGAATTCGTATTTGGTTTTCCATGAAAATTTAAATTTAGCAACGCTTAAAGCTTTGGCGAGCAGCACATTAACTGCATTTTCAATGGAGCTGCCATCCTACAATGCCACCCGTGGAGCGCCCATTAGTGTCCCATTGTGCTGTTCCTGTTCCTGTTCTCCTTCCTGTTCCAGTTCCAGTTGAGGTTCCCCTTCGCCTTTGTCCAGTTTCGCATTCTTTCGGTCTGGCGTGGTTCTGTGTCGCATTGTCAGCGGAAATTATATTTTGCTGTCAGCAGCTGCCAGCAGTGAGATGCACTGAACAAAATTAAAAATAGCATGCGTATATATTCAACTGACAACTTACCTTTTTTTCTCAGTGTATTTGAAAGGAAAAGCATCTCTTGGGCTGCACCTGGCTGTCTGTCTGTCTGTCATATCCAGTCAGCAGTCAGCAGTCAGAAGCATCATCAGCACAAATCCAAATAGTTCCGGATGCGAGCGTTATAAGCCCTTCTTCTCTCACTCTCACTCTCTGTCTCTGTCTCTTTCCCCTCCCCCCCCCTCGCAAACACGCTTCCCTTGCTGACCATTGGTGGTTTCACTTTGCGCTCATTGAAACCCTACACGCTGTGCTCATAAAAACTAAGGTGCTGGCTCCCCGCATTAATTATTTATTTATTCAAATGTGCTCTCACAAAAATGGGTTTATCGGAAGGGATTACGTATTGGAGCAAGCGCCAAATTAACGGCATTTGCAACAACTCCAATAGTGAGAAATAGTGCTTAGTTTCTGCTTTAGATTTAAAAACATCAATCGATAATTCCCAAAGCATATCAAATTCTTTAAGCTGCTGTAAATTTCATTCTGTTGAGGTATCCACATTTGCAACAATTTGCAGCAACATCTTACCTAAGTTGCGTCGCTGTTCCAATAAGTATATTGATTTCCCCAAATATGCTCTTTGTCAAATGTTCATCTTAAACTATGCGCAACTTCAACGCTTGCGTAGCAATTTTTATTTGGAGAAATATTTGTGCTTGCAACAATGAAGCACTTGCGAACTTTGTTGCCACTTTCAGGCACAGCATGCAGCTCGTTATAAACTAGGCCAACTAAAATATTTTGACTGTCTCTCGTCGACAGCAGGCGGGTGAGGGGGGGTTTTGCAGTGGATGCCAACAGAGGTTTAGTTAATTTTCGAGCTGCCCATTAAAAATGACTCGGCAGCAATTTTCTTTTGATGTAATTGCTGTCGTGGCAGCAGGGGGAGAGGGTTTGGGTTTGGGTTTGGGTTTGGGATTGGGAAATGGTGTTTGAGGACTATCCTCGTTGGCCAGTTCATTGATTAACTGCTTTGGCTCACTCCCTCTCTCTCTCTCTCTCTCTGTCTCTCTCTCTCTCTCTCTCTCTCTCTGTGTGTCTCTCTGTCTCTCTGTGTGTTTGGGTCTCTGCGTTACATTTGACATTTTCATTTAAGGCTCATTTCTGTTGTTGCTTATTCATCTTCGTTTCATTCGTTGTTGTTTTTGTGTTGTTTTTGTGTTGTTTTTGTGTTGTTTTTGTGTTGTTTTTGTGTGTGTTTTGTTGTTGGGCTTTCTGGCTCGGCAAATACCTGAGAATGTTTGGTAATTTAGATCAAAGGCAGGACAAGGACTCTACGTGCAGGCATTTTTTTCTACGTTTTTTCTCCTCATTTTTTATCAGCCCCCCATTAGAGGTTTTTCTTCGTTTTTGTCTTGTGTTACACAAAATTATTTCTTACGCCCAGATTAAGTAATTCGCGCGTGTTACTCTCACTTTAAATATTCTTGCCGCTTTCTTAATATTCTGTTTACTCCATTTTTAAAGAGCCGACGAAAACTCGTTTCGTTGCCGCCTTCAGGCAAGTCCTCGGACACGCCAAAAGGACACATCTTTTATGGCAATTACGTGCTGTCAAAAATAAATCGATGGATTCGACCAAATACAGAGTCGCCAGCTGCAGTCATATTTATCGATACTTACCTTGCCTGCCTTTGCCACTGTGATCGCAGCAGCCACTTGCCACTTGCTTAAATTAATTTGCACCAGACAATAAGAAAAGATACTTTTAAGCACGGACTGTAGAAACTTTAATAGCATACTTATATACAGTGGCGGACACCTTATTTGGCAAAATGTAAAAAAAGTTAGGCTACTTTTTTACTTAATCCTACCTACTAGCAGGTGGGGAAACCCCAGTTTATTGGGGTCATATATAAATGTTGGTGGTTCATATATGTACCTACCATTGGTCTTTTGAATTTTTTGAAAAATAATGAATAATTAGCTTATGGCAGGCAATTACTTTTGTTTTTTGACATTTTGCCAAATAAGGTGTCCGTCACTGTATATACTTTTGGTACATAGCCTTAAAAGTATTTCAGTTTATTTATGCAAAAGTGCCTGCTGAAATTTGTTAAATGTTCAACTAATTACTTAAGATGCTTCTCATATTTTACAATATTTACTACGTATATCCCTTTCCTTCCCTCCCTCTCCCACTCTCTGTTAACCACTTTCGCTTGTACAATGTTTGCATAGCTTCATCATGGCATATATACATATGATATGGTATATATATATACATATATATATTGATGCAAGGTGGGAAGCGTGGCTGAAACACAATTCGACTTTGCCACACGACTTGACTGCTAATGCAAATTGCAAAAGCGGGTCAAAAGCGTGTGGGTGTGTGTGTGTGTGTGTGTGTGTCTGTGAGGAGTTATCCTGGCAATTTCAACTGCAGCTGGCGTTGCACTTCAAATTGATTAAGCGAAAAACGTTGCAGGGGCAACCAGGTGGCAATTGGATTGCCCAACTTAAGTTACCAACTTGCGGACCGATTGGGGATAAAGTTTGGCCAATACAACCAGCAGCAATAGCAGCAGCATCTCGTTGCATACCCTGTACAATTGTGTGAACGGGTAACACACATGTCTAGCACATAAATGTAACAGCCATGAATTCAACATATTCATCAAATCGTGAAAAACGTGAAAAGCCATTGAAACTTTGAAAACATATGTCTAAAATATATGAAAAACCAAAACATTTATTCAAGCCATGACAAATTTTATATTGATTATTGAAGTACATAAATATATATTTGAAATAAGGGAAAATTGAAGTACATACGTATATATTTGAAATAAGGGAAAATTGACTTTAGTATTGATTTTAACGAAACCATATTTGCTGCCAGTGCATGTCTGAGTAGAGGGTATTCTTAAGTCCGTCAATCGTTGAACGCAATCATGCTTGTTTCATTTTCTATATAAACTATTTTATTGAGTAACCAAAACCCAGACCCAACGACTATAAATGTGTGTGTATCTGTGTGCATCTGTGTGTGTCTATGTGTGTCTATGTGTGTCTGTGTGTGTCTATGTGCGTCTGTGTGTGTGCTTGACAAACAACTTGAGCACACTTGGCAAGAAATAAAAAGGACTCGAAACAGCTGCCAACTTTTCTCGAAAACTCGCACGCAACAACTTGACAACTTCCGCTCTCACACACACACACACACACACACTCCTTCTATGTATGTGTGTGTGTGTGACTGCCAGTTATTAAGTTTGCAGCCACAAACTTGCACATCGCAATAAAGTTTATGGTTCATTTTGATTGGGTTTTGTGCGCTGGTGAACTCCTTCAGTATTTTTAGTTAGTTTTGACAGCTCATCGCAAAGTCGTTATTCATATTTGGATATTGGAATTCATTCACATTTTGTGAGTACTCGTTATTCGTTCAGTTGACAGTCAATAAATAAGCTGTTATGCTTCGCATTTACAGCTGATTCTAATCAGTGAATAAATCAAAAAGCATCTTGGCTTATTCAAAACTGGCTCGAAAGCTATTCTGGGAAATTCTTTGTTTTGTATTCAATCAGATCTGGAAATTGACAGCCGCCCAAAGGTAAGAAATTTCAACATTCTTTTTTTAATGTGAATAAACAAAATATATATATATGTACATCAATTACAATATGCTCTGCAAAACTAAAAATAAGAACGATAATTTAGGTTTTCTATCAATAAGATATAGCATATTTCGCATGCCTTATTTGTAGCGCATTAAATTTGGATCAATAAATGGGTTTGTATTCATTTATTTATTTGTGCTGTTAACTCAAATAAATATACATATATACATATTTACATATTTAACAATCTTTTTTTATTAACTTAGATTTAATTGATTTTTATGTAGTTTTGGCCCCAACCCATATAAAAATATATAATTCGATATTAAAAGAGAAAATAAATTAAATTCAATATCCCCTCAATGTGTTTTAAAACCAACAAAATATTCTTTTCTTCAATTTATTTCAGTGTATCTCTGTGTCTCTGTGTGTAGCAAAATTCCCAAATTCCCCCGCCCCACTTAACAAAAAAAAAAAAAAAAAAAAAACAGCAGTTAAACAACAATACAAAAAAAGAAAAAAGAAAACAGGTTAATTCAAATTGCCACGGCATCATTGGACATTTCGGCTTGCCGAGGTGTAAATACTCTTTCCTCGAATCTCAACGAGGAACTTGCAGTCAAACAAATAAATAGGGTATATAGCTTACCCGTAAGATTGTCTGATCGTCTGAATTAAAAGTTTCCCAATTGTTAGTTGAATTACCATGCAAGTTCGTTCAAGTGAGGATTATAATTATTTCGAGTATTTGCAATTGGAAATAAGTGCAGGGTGTCAAACCGAAACAGAAACGGAAATTTTCAATTATTTTGTCATGATATATTGTTCCTGATATAAGTTCCTCGTTCAAGAACTGAGAAAATGTGCAGAGCAAACTCCACTTCGTATAGAAGAAGTGTATGGGGAAAGAGTATACAACTTTTCAATTGATTTACAATTTCATAACGAAAAACAAACAAACAAATTCAGCTGAGCTTTAAAGCTAATCAAATTAACAGTGAACATTTTTGAAGTGAGAGCAATGCAATAGAATTTTGGAACGATGTTAACTCAATTGTGAACAGTTCACATAGTGCACAGACAGGCAAACACCAGCGGAGAGGAAGGACAACAACGACAACAACGACAACAACAACATCAACAACAAGAACAGCAACTGCAACAAGAACAACAACAACGATTGGATATTAAAGGATATTCTGCAGTGCTGCAGGTGCAGAACGCCATGCGCCATGTCAAAACTTCGGCATTACAGGTCCATGGATCAGCCCAGCACCAGCGTCGTCATACGCAAAAAGTTAGCAAATCTAGTCAAAGTCTTCTAAAAATAAATAATAAATAAAACTACACTTTAAACAGCTCCTTTTAAAAAGCGATGCTTGACTTTAAGCTTTTCTTCATATGCTTTCCATAACTCACCTCTCCTCTCTCTAGACATTTCTCACCTTCACCACACGCATACACGAATTTGCCACAACCCAACACTTTCTGAAAGCTGTAAGCCTAGCATGAAAAACAGCTTTATTCCAATACACTTTGCATGAGCTTTTTATAACCCAATACGTAAACTTGCAGCATGTTTTTCTTAAAACAAAAACAAATATGTAAGCTAAAAGCTTTTGGTCTTCATACTCTTACACAAGGCTCTTTGTAAGCTTTCACCTCCAGAAAAAAAATTCAAGCAGAAAAAAAATTTTGTTATTGCGTCGTATTTGCAAGCCGCGCTCAGCTAAATAAATATGAATTGGTTACTTGTCTGTATTAAATAACGCCTCGGTTTTGAATATATTTGAATCTCTATCAAATCTAGCGAAACAATTTTATAGGCATTAAATTTACCAAATGTATTGCCTCATACACAGGCCGTAGCTATATGAATTTATATCCCAACAATAATAATCAAAGGATTTCTAACCATTGAAGAGGAACACCTGCAATAGTGTTTTCAAGGCCAATAAATTTGTGTAGCATCATTGATTTTCGTGCAGGAAAACCTTGATTATATCTCAGCCCCCGCAAAATTACACCAAACTTTCAATTCTGAGAATTAGCTCGCAAATTGGCCCTGATTTGTTGTTTTTCTTTTTTCATTTCAAAAAGCTATTGTAATATCATGTGCAAGAACCACGCTGAAAGCTTTCTCCTCAGCAAAACTATCTACCCTAAGTTTACTAAATCCAACGTACAGTGGCATGAAAAAGAGCCCCTCTTGAGCAGCTGGCAGGCAATTAAAAACAAACCGATCATTTTCAAATTTATAAAAAATATTTTTATATCATAAATGCACGTATTAAATGAATATTACATATATATTCGGTGCCTGTGGCTAAACGAACAATTTTCCAATGGCCAGAAAAATTATATATTGATTTAGAAACAATTAATAAAATTCAATTTTTGAGCTATATAAGTGTGGCACCTGTTTGACAATTATATATCAATAGATAGCGCTACTCACGGCTCAACTCAAACATTAGTTCGCTTGCCTCGGGATTGATTGAAAGCGGAGTTTCGCCTATTAATTCAAGGTCATGTTAATAGTTTTTGCGCAGTTAGCATGTCGGCGATAAACGTGAGGCATCTGCAAATTGAAGTTCAGAACAGCTTCCGTCAGCGGAGACTGTTGCAGGTGCATTTCCAGGGCACGTTGCTGGGCAACAGGCAAAGCTCCGCGCCATCCGTCCATAAGAAGGGACACAATGGTACAAGCTGTTGCATTTCGCATCCGAACGTTGAAGGAATCTAACGCGCTCCGCAGAGAAACAAAATCAAAAACCCAAACGCAAAACTATTGCACACTCAAAACACACAGTTTAAAAAACTTTAAAAAAAATTAAAAAAAAATTAAAAACAAATTTTTAAAAAATTTAAAAAAAGCCTCAGCATGGTTTCGATAATACTGATTGCAATTCGAGTGGTTGTGCTATATTTGGTTGCCTTCTGCTTTCAGGACGATGACCGCAGTTTGTTTCGTATGCAACTTGCCGATAATGTCGCACCAGGTGGGCCTGGTGTGGCAGGGTGGCAACGGCTGGGACGACTTGGTCCGGGAACAGGTAAAATCAAAAAAAAAATTTTTTTTTAAATTTGCCAAAAAAAATAAAAACATTCATAAAAATAATGGCACAAGAAGTGTTTTTTTTTATTTTAAGTTTGTAAGTTTTTTAAAAGTGAACGAAAAGAAATAAAAATAATGAAATAATGAAATAATGAGAAGTGTATTTTTTTTAAGTTTGTAAGTTGAAAGAACTTGTGAATATATTTTTTAAAAGTGAAAGAAAAAGTGAAACCATTATTTGGTAAAAACCAAAATTTGGTTTTTTTTTTGATTCCCCAAGTAAAAAAAGTCCTAGTGGTGCTTTTATTTAATTACATAATGGTTTCATCATTCAGATCTTTAACTTCCTACAATTTTAAAAAATATATTCAGCACATATATGCATCACTCTCACAAGAAGTGTTTTTTGAAGTCTGCAAGATTAAGAAGCTGAGTTTTTTAAAGTTTATTAAAAGCGAATGAAAAGAATCAAAAATAACGGCATCAATCTTACGAAAGGTGTATTTTTTTTTTAAGTTTGTAAGTTTAAAGAACTTATGAACACATTTTTTTAAAGTGAAAGAAACAAAAAAAGTGATAGATAAAACCATTATTTTATTCACCGTTTTCAACTTATTTATCAAGAAGTGCAATGTTCTGAAAAAGACGAAAATTAACAACAACAAAAAAATAAGTGCACAATTTTTCAAAATTAGAAAACAACAACAAATTTCCATAAAACCAAAATTTGTCCTAGTGGTGCTATTATTTTTTGAGCAACTGGACATATATATATATATACATATAATATCTACATAAATATATATATATATATATATATATATTTTTTTTTTTTTTTGTGGCAAATTCAAACTGATTTGCAGCTGGAGGAGTCGACGATCCGTCAACGTCTGGGGGGGCGTCGCGATTCGGCGGCACAGATTACGACACCGCCGAGCCAATCGCCTCCGCCTGGGTTGCAGAGACGTCGTCGGAGTTCGTTGGCGCAGCTGACGGACATACTGAGGGAGTGGAGCGGTGGGGCGAACCGTCAGCAGCAACAACAGCAGCAACAGCAACAGCAGCAACAGCAACAGCAGCAGCAGCAGGCGGCTCGTACCAGATCACAATTGAATCGTCGGGAGACGCTTGCGGATCTGGCGCGCAGTCTACCTTGGCGCACGTCGACCACAGCGGACGCGAGCACCGGGGCTGGGGGCAGCGGACCAGGTACTGGTGCCTGCTCTTCCGTTACGTATGTGACTCCGCGCAAGCGTCGCGAGTCGAGCGCGGATTCGGGAGCCCGGTGTATACGCTCTCGTCGCGAGTCACAGACAACGGCTACGGTCAGCAACGTCGGAACAAGCGCCTCCAGCGACTCTGCGAGGCACTGGCCCCGGAGGGAGAGCTCCACTGCTGAAGAACCACAGCAGTCCACCACTGGCGGTGGCAGCAGCACTACCGCCTCCGTGCCCATCGTTGAGTGCACAAAGAGCGTAAGTTTCAATGCCAACAACTACACCCACACAGCTGTCCATTTACATACACACACATGCACACAGACTTATACGCACACACCACCCACACACACACCACCCACTCACCCTCAAAATTGATAGAACTTCTTCTCAATAACCTTGATGCATTTTCGTGAAATTCTTATTGATGCCAAACGACACTTTATATCTGCAACATACTGCAAAACAAAGCGAAACGGAAAATGCAATTAAATAATAATCTTTTTCTGTGAAATAGATATTAAGTGTTAACACATGGATTGAACAATAAGAAATATAAGCCGATTACCTCTTACATATTATTAGACACATACAAACGAGTGCATCCATATCAATGTATATATGTACATACATATACATCAGTGCAATGCGTGAAAAATGAAATGCATCGACAACGACGTGCTCGGACGGATGCATCTCAGCTTTGGATGCAGACAAAGAAGTTTCGATTAAGATTAGTGAGAATAAATATAGAAATAGTAAAGCTTATATATATGATTGAGTGCTCAGCGAAACTCATCCGCATTGAGTGTTATTCATGAAGTCAGACAACTATAAATTGATAATATAGAATATAGCACATATAAGGACAAATTAGAATGCAATAGTCGAGTGAGCTCGACTGTGAAAGCTGCTAAATATATTATTTTAGTTTTATTGACGAACGAAATGTTGCCCGTTTTTGCCGTCGGCAATTTTGGTTTCCAAACTGAAACTTATTAGAAAAAAAAAACTTAAATAGCTAGGAAATTAAATAAAAATTACAAATAGCAAAGCAGAACTCCAAAATGAGGGCATAGAAAAGTATATATACATTTATATTTATGCGTTTGTCAGATCTTATACTCTTTGAATGCAGTCCAACGTAAACCAACCTATGCAAGTCCTCACTCTCTCCTTCTCTCTCTCTCTCTCTCTCTCTCTCTCTCTCCGTGTTTTGTGTTATCCTTGAGCAACGCACAGGCTTCGCGACGCGGCTCCGGCGAAAGCTATCCGTCGGGCAGCCGTCGCGACAGTAGTGTTGCTGGGCGTGTACCTACTCCGCCTCCACCAGCCAAATACCAAATAACCAAGAAACGTGACTCACTCGCCGCACCGGAATTTCCTATTTTCCGGCAGGAGCAGCGTCCCTCGACCAGCTCCGCCGGTTCCAACTCAGACTCAATAAGCGTGCCACAAATCTCAACTAGCAACTATCAATCACATCAGCAGGTGGACACCGCCTGCCAGGCCCTGCCGCCACCGACAATTATCACCAGCTCTGTAACGCCGCCGGCGACCAGTCCGACAGCTCCGAAGGGTCGCCGTGACTCTACCACGCAATGCAGCCGGGGCCAACGTCGCGACTCCAAGGCAGGTATCAGTCCGGAACGTGTGCCTCGGCTGCAGCGATTGCAGCGTCAGGCGACCGCCTTCGATGAGAGCTGTCTGCCCGGCGGCAGCCGACGCGGCTCACAGCCAGCACTCAGTCCGGATCCGCCCGAGGATTGCGAGCGTCGCACCTCGCGGCGCGACTCCCTCTCGCCGGACAGCGCATCGCGCGGCGGGCGACGTGACTCGCGCACACATCTCTCACCGGATCGATCCCATGAGCGCGACGGCAGCCCACGGCGACACACGCTGCGGCGCCAGAGCAGCTCGGCGGCACGTTCGCCACGCTCCCCGGACTCTAACAGCTGCTCCTCGTCGCGGGACCCCAGTCCCTGCTCACGCCCTCAGCCACCGAACGTGGAGCAGAACCAGCGACCAGCCATCCGGCGACAGTCAACCACCGAGGAGATTCTCATCGCGCGCGGCTTCCGACGGCAGTCGACCACCGAGGAAATGATACGTTGTCGCAACTTTCGACGCCAGAGCTCCCAGAGCGACGATGTCTGCCGGTAAGCATATACACTGCCATACCACTCTTTGTCACTCCTACACTCAGAAAAAAAGCGCACCTTAGAAATTATTATTCAGAAAGTAAAAGAATTATTTATTCCAAAATTATGGTTTGAGTTTCTACTTTTTAGAAATGCATTTCAGAAAAATAGAAGATATTTAGAAATAAATAGAAAAAATCACAATACTTTTTGGGATACTCTATAAATATTTCTTATTTTTAATTTATGTTTAATTTAAAATTTTATTTAACTACATTTTTAGCTTTTTGTATTTTTTGTATCGACTGACTTTAGTTGACATTAAATATATAAATAACTACTCGATTTAATGCAAGACTTTCAAATTTTAAGAACAATGTTTTCTGATATTTAGAGATTGTTTCTAAAAACATCTTAAAATGATTTTCCAACTTTCAACATCTTTTTTTCTGAGTATAAATTTTTTTTAGTGTTCAGTTTATGGTTCAACTTTCAATGAATTTCAGTTTAGATAAACACTAATAAACATACTTCAAGGCTAGAAACAATTTGCAACTAAAAATGGAAGCAGTAGAGCCAAATACACTTGGATTTACTGGAGTATAAATCCTTTTTTGGATTTCAAAATCGGCACATAATATTAGATAAACTTTTTTCATTCACGCAGATTTGCGAAAGACTAAATGCGCATTGATATAGGAACTTGAGTGCCTAAAATGGGTTTTACTTGAGTGCAAAGTTTTTTTTTATTTTTTTTAAGTGTATCGACTCCCTTTAAGTGTACTGACCAGGGCTAATTGGCCACTTAGACTTGCTGGTAGAGATTGAAGTAAAGTATTCTCGTGCAGACGACAAAGGAAATTCTTCACAATGATTGCTCACATTATTATTAAATTAATATCAGTTGGCGGAATGCGTTAGCTATTTTTTTGCACATTGCTCGCTGATCCGAATTTAATTGGCAATTTGAATGGGTTTCTGCCTTTCGCTGATTTCTGACTGCAAGTTGGGCAGTCATAGAGAAGTTTTAGCTTAATTAATACTCACAGCTTTCACGCTTCATTCGTTAACACTGTTATTAATACTGAAATCAGAGACGGCTCTTAATTAACTAGTTGCAAGTTGAGTTAAGCAATGCACTTTCGCAGTTGGACGCCAGATGTCAGCCCAAATGCAACTTGCCTAATCATAAGTTAACCACCAGTCAATATTATTGGGCCTCTTCACTGTTTGAGAAATTGACAATTAATCACAATAGATAATGACCTTGGGAATTTAACATTTTCCTGTGGCTTATCTCTCAGGTGCAGTTATGTTCTCAGAGTTTTGTGGTTGAGTGAGTCTTGAGCTACAGCCTTGTGAGCCTATTAATGATGGAGGCTTTAGTATGTCAACTATCAAGGGCAGCAATCAGTCGCTTGGATTTAAGTTCAATTACATAAATCAAATCAAATGTTGACGAAATATAAACGAATTAAATACGAATAAATATCTCATTCCACAGATATCGTGGCCGTCGCGACTCATCAGCCCAGATTATTGATGGCACCATTGGCACCATGACCGTGGAAACAACTAGCACTTTCTTTGACTCCAGCACGCAGACAGGTGAGTCACACTAATTATATACATAATGATATGATATATATATCATAAAATAAATAAAATAATGAAGTTCAAACTACAATTTAAAATTTCAATTTAAAAAATCCGAAATATTTTCTGGGGACTTAAGTGCAAATTGGTCCAACATTTGTTGGAGAAAGTCAATTGACAATTTCAGAACCTTTTCTTTGACAAGTCTTCATTTTGTTGATGAATTGTAAGTGGAGCTCAACTTTAAGAGATTATTAGCTTTAATACAATCTAATAAATATTAATTAAATAACCTCTTCGAAAGAAATTAATAACTATGCAAATCAAACAATCTATTGTGATCTGAAGTGGTATACCTTCTCCCGAGTTAGGATTGATTAGACTCAAGTTTCATTGAAAGCTAATCATTTTGAAAAAGACATCCACCATATATAAAGTATATATTTGGGAGACTCATTTCTTAAGCAATTGATGGGGACAATTTATATGGATGTTTTTTAACAATTGTGCGGAATTTGGGGCAATCGCAGAAGGTGCTGCTAACTTTTCGGAATGTCCTCCAAAGCTTACTTACGCTTTCCGCAATTCAATTGTTGCTGTTCGTAAGAAAGCTAAACTAAAGCTCCAAGCAGCTGTTGCTCAGCTGGTTGTTTGTCGGCATATGGCCAAGCTGGTAACGCGTGCGAATGAAATGGATGCCACCGTTCAGAGGGAGATAAAGTGTAATGGGAAGCGAGTGCTCGCCACTCGCATCAGTTGGTGTTGAATCCTTCGACGTGCCACAACAGCAGGAAGCAGAGTCCCGACGCCAATTCTCATTTCACACATCGCCCCAACAACAACACACACACTCACACACACACCACACAACACAACACAACACTCGACACACCAAGCAACACACACACGTACACACGCGCATCACAGACGATAGATTGAAAGAGAGAGGGGGAAAGACGGGAGACGCGAGTTGCTCCGTGTCCGTGTTGCACTCTGAACCACATTCGAAATCGGAGTCTAAGTCAAAGCCCGAGTCAAAATCGAAGTCGGCGACGGTGTCGAAATCCGAGTCAGAGTCGAGTAGAAAACGCGGCCTTTTTTGATTTTGGTTTGGCATCGTAAACTGTAAACACAAATACAAATGAAAATTGCGCCCGCAGCGTTCTAACCATTTACATCCAACACACTCCACCTCTGCCCCATCGTCGCCATCATCAACAGCAACAACAACAAACTGCTCGTCTTTCTCCTGCTCCCTGCGCGTAACTATTTAATCAGACACACAGACATCTATTTTTTCCTGTGCAAAGCCAAAAGAGAGCATCTTACAGTTAGCTCCTCTTCTTTTTTGTTTTTGTTTTTGTTGTGTGTGTGTGTGTGCAAAGAACAAAGCACGAAAGCGAACCATAAACAAGCGCAACAGCAAACAGGCAGCACCGGCAACAGCAGAGCAGCAAACGGCAGCGCAGTGGCCGAATCCGTTGATCCGCCGCAAGCCGATGTCGCTGCGATGCGCGGCGGCATCGGCGGCGGCGGTGGCGCACGTCCGCGCCACCGAACCCCCCAACAGCCATCGAGCAGCAGCAGCAACAGCGCCAGCGCCAGCACCAGCAGTTATCGCAGTCGCAGCGGTCTGTATATATGTTATCTTATCCAAATGAAAGCTCAGCTGGCTAACTTTTCACGATCTAATTCATTGCTTCTGGAAAGTTACGTACAAAATATGAAATCAAATAGCAGTATTTACGCCTTCAGCTTTTTGTTTGCCTTCATGTAATGTTCATTCGTAATATGTGCTTGAAGGCTTGCAGTTATTTATTAATAAGAGAAAATTTGCACACGGCACGATCGAACGTGGTTGGCTGCAGCAGCCAACAGATCAGCGAGCGCACTGTGCGGAGAGCGAGAGAGAGACAGAGAGAGAGAGCGCTGTTAAAGCTGGCGTCTGTAGTTGAAGTACAGTTAACATAGTCTGCAAATGTAGTTACAATTGCATCGACTAACATTACGGTATTTAAACTGTGCCAAGCAGTGCGCCAAATTCAATTTAGGCAAATTAAGGTTTTTTTGTTAATTTTCTTAATGAGACTTCTAGTATATAACGGTATAGGCTTGATTTTCTCATTGTATAGTCAAGCCGATTTCACTTTCGAATCAAAATTATTTCGTTTAAATATTGGAAAAATAGCAAAATTGTTTGACTAGCGTACCAGCAAGAAAACTCGGAATCTGTGGGCTGGCTTTAAGTAACAGGTTCTGAAACCAACCAACTCAATAAATAACGAAGAACTCTGGTTTTTGCCAAAGTATTCGCAAGTAAACAAGATTTAATGTCTTAGTCCGTCAATGCCAAATGCAGCTGTTATAACCAAAATTATTATTATCATTACTAAACTTTGTAAATTTAATATTCGCATACATAAAAACACATTACAGTAGGACTTTCAAACATTCCCAAAGACCAAAGAATATCTAGAAAGCGTTTTCGTTAAGTCTTCTCTAGGCTTATCATTTTCAATTACAATTTTCATAAGATACGAGATTTGTTAGCTGTTTCAATGCGTTAAGCAATCACTTTTTTCTACAAAATCCTATTCCGTAAATTTTCTATAATACATTTATACGCAATTAATAAGTAAGTATGTTGTTACTTTCAATTTTGCAGAGATGTAAGACAGAAATACATAGATAAAGAAATAAATCTAGACGAAATGCAAACTTTCAGCTGTTGCTTTTCCGCCCCAAAAAGTAGGCAACATTTCTGACACACATTCGACGCACCCTTTTACTCTGTTTATATACAACTCGTCAATTGTGTGTGTGTGTGTGTGTGTGCGAGTGCTTTTGAAGTTAACACACTCACACATATATGCACACACACACACACACACACTTATGCGAATGCCAAAAGAGTTGGCCAAAGTTCGCATCAGTTTGTCACAGTGACTTTTAATGAATGAAAGCACCTAGGGTGTGTTTCTGTACGTCTGTGTGCTAGTGTGTGTATGTGTGTGTGTGTGTGTGTGTGTGTGTGTGTGTCTGTATGCTGACAGCAAATAAATGAATGAGTGCCAACTCGAATGCCAGCGCCATCTGCATTTGCTATCTGTCTGCACCCCGCCCCATTCCCTAAATTACTATCGTGCTCAGTTTGCTTGTTTGTGAATGAAATGCGAGTCAAGTTTGGCATGTTGCTTTCTTTACATTGCAACAGCGAACAGCCAACAGCGAACAGCCAACAGCGAACAGCCAACAGGCAACAGGCAAGGGACCCACCCAACGCCCACACCGGCACCATCCGCAACTCAATTTCAATCAGTCTAACACATTTTATCGGCGAATGGTGCAACAAGTTTTCACTGCAAAATGTTGACACACAATCATCTTGCTGGCAATTCGCAATCGAAAGACACTTTTCCCATTTCCCATTTCCCAATTCACTTTCATCAATTGCCAATTCAGTTATCTTTATTGTTTGGAATGCATTCAGGCAGCGAGCACCATTTATTTGTATGCAACTCAAGGCTTTCCTTTTATCAGCTTCCAATTAATTTGTTCGCATTTTAAACTATAAATCGAATTAAATTTTAAGCTTTACGTTTTGTTACAAATTAGTGGTAATTTCTCGCCAATTTATTAATTAGTAAAATATCATATTTGTGACAGATTATCGGTCGACCGCAACGCATGTTGTAATTCTAATTAATTGAAAAATATTTGTGATTGTGGTCTCTGAGCCTAATTATCACCCGATGGCGTTATAAATAATGCCTCGAATTTATTCCAATTACAACATGTGTTGCGCTCCAAATCTGGCAAAAATATGAGATTATTGATTATTTAATTTGCGGGCTGTGGGTAAGGCAATCGCTGCAGCTTACTTATTTTCCACATTCATTTTCTTTTTGCCAACCCAACACTTTGCACAGTAATTATGTTTCTGTCATATCAAGTGATGACTTCCAATTGGACCTGTTTTCGGGGTCTTCTGCGTGGCACCATTTTCTCTTCTTCTTCTTCTTCTTCTTTATGTGGAAATAACTTTATTGCATTTAACGAGACACAAGCAACATTTATTCAGACAATAATTATTTCGAACTGTGCATGGAAATAATTGGTAATTCAATCTTTATCAGCCACAAATTGATGCAGCCATTTGTTGCATTAAATCAGTTGCAGTTGATTTTTCCGGGGATTATTCATCTCAGTCATGCTATAAATCGCTGCATTCATGCATCATTAGTGTAGAGTATGTCTTATTTGATTTCAGCCTCAGCCTCAGCCTCGGCATGGTGCACATATGCATATTTCCAAAATATATTTTCAATTTTATTTAATTTCACATTTTCCGTTGCCCGAATTGGATGGGTTTCGCAAAACTTTTCTCGTTAGCTTGGAATTTACAGATACCATAAATTACAGCCAGATAAACAACAACAACAACAACAACGCAACAAAAATATAAATATGAAACATATCGACAAATATATAATTACTGCAACGCATTTTGTTGATAATTAATTATTTTCGAATATTTATGTATTTTACGGAAAGTTATCAAAAAACAAGCCAAACAACAATTATTTTGCAAGGCTGCAACTTTTTCGTTGATATTAATTTCAGTCCCAATTACTGGTTCTTAAACAATGTTGAACATTAAATTTATCACTCATCCATAAATGTTCTAAAAGAGTTTGTATATCCCATCGCCAGTTGAAAATGTGTATAAATTGCAATACAAAGTAGCGAATAAATTTGTTGCCAATCTGTGCAACTTGCTGTTGGCTAATTGTGGCACTCTCTTATCTTGTATCCTGACGGCCTGAGGCACTCCAAAACCAGCCAGCTGGTCACGCCCCTTTTAATTCTTATACTTAATTGCAGTTTGAATACAAAGCGCTGACCAAAGCAAACCTACCCCCCAAAAAAAAAAAAGAAAACCTTGAACTGAGTAGGGTATAAACTTGCCGAGGGGTGGATGGGAAAAGAAAGGCCAGCTTTCTTTTTGGGGTCGCGATGCGATGCGATGCAATGCGATATTTGGGTGGCAAGTGCGACACGCATTCGAGTTAATTTATGAGCGCCGCTGGCGCTGCCAGTTTTAGATGGCCCCGAAAGAGTAAGTGGCAACAAATGAGCAACAGGACGGTCCATTGGGGCCCCACAGCTAATTAGCCACACGTATGCAAACTAATAGTGTACATACATACATACATATATAACTCAGACAAAAAGTCTTTCTCTGAATTTAAAATATTCAAATTGAGGAATTGTTTACCAGAAACCACCGAGTCGAGGTGTAAATTCGAACTCTTGAGTTCGGGGTGCAAAGTCGAACTGTTTTGAATCCGAGTTGTAAAGTAGAACTGTTTTCAATCCGAGGTGGTCATTTTTAACCCATGCAAGGTTTGTTTACAATTATCTATTTTTACTTATCATTATCCTGTGCCTGAGTACCTTATGGTGCTGGAAGAACATCGCAAGGACTACATAGACGTGCAGAATGAAGCCCAGTTCCTAACCGTCCTGCTGATATTCAGCGTATGTAGCCAAGCCTTGGTGCTTGGTGTTTGGATTCCAATTTGCAATATGATTGGAGACCTGCACACCTACTGGCTATCAAAAGAATATGTTGCGGACATCTCAAGTAACCCTTTAGGGGTATACATATCCTTGTACATTTCGAAGTTGGCCACATCGATTTTAATCTCTTTCAATGTTTTTCGTCGCAATTGGGACTTGTTCACACATAAATAAAGCTCTTCAAATTTACGGTGAATAATTACGCGGAATTCTTTAGATACAGTGGCTCACACCTTATTTGGATCAGTGTCAAAGAATCAGTTAAAATCAAGCTCACCCGACTACAGCGTTCTTACTTGTTCTGAGTGTAGTATTTGCATCTCATCCAAGTCTACAAATATAATTACTAAGCAACCGCAATTAATCAATTGGTCCAATTCTAAAGAGTGAATCTGTTCTATTTAGCTTTAAACTCCAAATATGGAATAAGTCTTCAGCACTTAAAGCAATTTTCGGGCTTTTCGCGCTTTCTCTCGCTTTCTGCAACTAATGTTTTGCAAACGAAAATGGAACTTTTGCCCATATCAGCCTAGGATCTGAATTTTCCACTTCGGTGCCTTTCGCAGCGCAAAGTGAAACATGCTATGTAATGTATGTATGTACATACATGCACACATGTACATGTATGTATTTAGTTGTGAGTGCTTTTTGCAAACTTGCTCGCGTAATTCGTTTTCTGTAGTTCTGACAAATTTGGCATAGATCACAAATGGCAACTACGTTAATATAAGGAGCTTAGACTTAATCCTTTGCATGTGCAACATTTTGCTTATGCAATTGGGGCATCTATCATAAAAACAAAACATGCAAACAAAAACTGTTCTCCCCATTTTTCCCACGAAACACTTTCGCAAATGTGCATAAATGGAGAATTAGGAAAACTACTGTTTCCGCATCAGGCAATAATCTTTTTATGTAAAAGTTTAATGCTAATGTTAATTAAATAATTCAACCTGAAAAAGTTGCAAACATTAATATAATTCCATAAGCTATTTGAAAACCACAAATTTTAAGTGCAACCATCTCAGAGTTTAGGTGTGGGGTGAGGAGGTGTTTTCTAACATTTACTCAAAAACCCCATTTGAGCTTCTAAAAGTTCTGAGTGCACTTGCAGACCTGCTCACATTTGGGTGCAAAACTATTTGTAGGGAAATTGCCAATAAAAGCAGAATATATTTAACAGCTGGGTTAAAGGTATATCGTAGTCGAGCTCACTCGACTACAGCATTCTCACTGTTTTTATTTATTTTTATTGTCTTCTAATCTAGTTGGCACTGCATTTTTTGGCATCATTCCCATCCATATATTCATTTCGGATGACACAAAAACACAAATTTTGGACTCAGATAAATATTTAATAGAAAAGTTTCCTAAGCGCGCTCATTATTAAGTGACTTAAAGATGCCTGAATCAGATATAAAAGACGAGCTAGTAAATTTGATTACTTGTTTCTGAATTTCAGAAAAGATTCTTTCCAAAAGAAGGGTTTGCACTTTAAATTTTAGTAAATTAGTCTACAAGATAAAAAGAGGATACCTTTAATATTGAGATTGTTAATTTAGGCAAATCTAATCATATAAAAACAATAAAAACGACTTGTTTTCTGAGGTTATCAGAGGACAGTCAACATGCGATAGTCAGGGCGGGATTATATATACAGTACTCGTTATGTTAAGATGTCTTCTTTGATTTACCTTTAAATGTATAGCTGGCAGAAACTCAGTTTCTAAGCCATAAGTCGAGCTACTTAATTCTTTGATTTACCACGTTTTTCTCAGTGTAAGTGGCGTTAGAGTCACTAGCTAACTTTGGCACTGGCCCGTCTCGGAACCAAGGTCAAGCTGTTTGACTTATCTCGACTCAGCCGCAACTCGATGTACACGTTTCATTAGCCATTTATGGGTTTATGAATGCAATAATAACGTGGCCATTGGCCTCCCTCGTTTCGCCCCCCTACCTCTCCAAGCTCGCCTTGTTCACGTTCCGTTTTAATTGATTGATTGTCTTGATTGATTTATGAAACCAGTGCGCCGCCTCCTCGAGAATGTGTACATTTTTTTTATATTTGTTTTACTTTCCTTTGTAAGCGGTAGTAAATTCAATTAAAGATGTACACTGCAGCGCTTGATTGATTTGTTTATGAGTTTTGTTGAGTTAACTGATTGATTGGCGCTGGAATTCTTAAATGATTGGTACATGTCTTAAGCAGCAGCAGCAAGCTGAATTTGCGCTGAAAGGATTAGCATCCTGAGCCACTGACTCTGAGTGCCAAATAAAATCTTTTTCTTTTCTTGTACAATTGACTTTCGCTTGATTGATTTCTTAATGAGTGATTGACTGCGTTAAGTTGATTGATGTGTTAACGATTCTCGTTGACTCACTGATGAGTTGACGCTTAACGCTTAACTTGAACACTTTATTTAAATATACAACATTTTTGGCTTTTTGCAAGAATTCAACATGATAATGAGCATCTCAGCATTTGCTTGAGAGTAGACTTACAGATGGACTGTATAATTAAAGATTTGCAATTAACTAAAATGAGACTCTCAAGCAGCTTTCTCTTAAATAATTTGTTATCAGCGAAGGAAGCTGAACTGAAAACGAGTCAATTGATTGAATGTTGACCAACGGATTCGAACGGAACGGGTGTTTGACTTGCTATTAAGTAACTCTTGAGCAGAGGTGCAAAGTCGAACTGTCTGTATTTCTGAAATCCTAGCCTGAAAATCCTACAGCTAACAATGTTCACTCATTTACTTATCTTTTACGTGCTCCACAGCCAAAGCAGGAGATCACTCTAAACCATTTTTCCACTGCTCTCAGTACCTGATATACAGATTAGCTTTCTTTGAGTAGAGTTCTGTGTACTCTTCAATAATTTACATCCTGAAAACCTGAAACGAATATCAAGTTGAAACTCTGCGTCAACTAATTGTTCATTAACGAGTCAATTAATTGAGTGTTGGCCAATTGATTGAACGGAACAGGCACTCCACACTCCACACTCCACATTCCACATTCCGAATTTCGAATTGTGTGTACTCAGTTGAGAGTCGCACTCATAAACGCAACTCGTTAAGGGCAACTGACACAACATTAACAGCTGCTGTTGCTGTTGACGTTGCTTTTGACGTTGCTTTCGCTTTTGCTTTTGCTTTCGCTTTTGCTGACATAATGCTCGAAAATCTGCAACAGTTTCTCGTGGCCATCATAAAACGCAAATTGTTATGGCAGCAATTCCGGGCCCTAGAATACTCAAGGCCGGGGCCATAAACAACCACGGCGCCACAACCAAAAAACAAAAACCAAAAAAAAAACGAAAAAAAAAAGAAAAAAAAAACCATCGATGCTATCAATCTAAAAGGTATGAGTGCCTCTGCCAGCTAACGAGTAACTGTTGCCAATCCCAACCCCAGCCCCAACCCACAAACTGGCCTCTTCATATTTCTACGTTCTACACTCAGAAAAAAAAACCAACATGTCAGCGTATGTTTTGGTTCCCAAGCCCAAAACACAAATCTCCGGTCTGCATAAATACATACATACATAGATGAATATGTATGCTGCAGAATACATTCGTTTCGCTTATCATGCTGCTCGCTTCTCAGACTTAATAACTTTCTTCATGTTTCTTTCTGTCTTCGTGTTTCTTCAGATTCGTCGGATTTTGCTGAAATTTCACTTCAAAAATATTTCAAAATGTGACTTTTATTATTAAAGCTGTTTGCCTGATAATTTTCTTAATTTTATGGTCTTCTAAAATTCAAAAAATATGTCTCATATCCCGAAGGTATATTATTCAACGATGGAGGAGTTCGTAAATTAGCTTTCTGCTACTTATGATATTAAGAAAAAAATATATTTATTCCTTAAGATTTTAGCTAAGCACTCATTTAGCAATCGAGAGCGATAATTCATTACTATTTGCTGCATTTCAGCTGTAATATTTTCTAAGAATCAGTTCTGGTATATCTATTTGTTGGAAATGCATTTCTTAATAATAGAAAATCTTAAGAAAAAAAAAACACCATTTTAGCAAAAATTCTTCATAAATTTGGAAATTCTTTTTAAAATCAGGAATAACTTTGTAATTTTGAGGTCGAGATTTCTTTTAGAGCTATTCAACTATTTTCATCGGGCTTCGGGTATTTTCATATAATTTTACATTTTTTGGTGATTTTCTACACACTTTTTTTTCTAAGCGTTGTTTTTCATTGCTTTTTATTTTTTTCGAATTGTACTTGAAGTTCTGTCTGTTTTTTACGAGGCGAAGCTATCAGCAGCAGCAGCAGCAGCAGCAGCAGCAGCAGCAGCCGCAGCAGCCGCAGCAGCAGCAGCAGCAGCAGCAGCAGCAGCAGCAGCAGCAGCAGCCGCAGCACTTAGCAGCGAGTAAGTCAAGCGGCGACTCACCTGAATTTGTGGCTGCCCCATCCTCCCCGGGCAGGCGCTCAGAACAGGATGTATAATGCCATTAACAGCTGTCATTTCTTGAAATATTTGGCAGGCTGACAGGCAACGAGCGACGAGGGGCAAAGGGCAAAGTGTCGCAGAAAGAAAAACACAAGAAAAGGAAAAACAAAAAAGAAAAAAAAAAACAAAAACATAAACATAAACTGAACGAGGCAAACGCTGCGGACATAGTCATCATAATAATAATAATAGAAATAATACTAATAATACCGTTATTATTATTTTTTATTTTTATTGGGACAGTATTTTAGTTTCGTGGCAATTGGGCTGCATGTATTTCCCAAACGTTCTCCATTGTTATTATTTATATCAATGTGTGTGTGCCAGTGTGTGTCGGTGTGTGTCGGTGTGTGTCGGTGTGTGTGTGTGCGTGTGTGTATAAGAGTGTGCGGGGTGTATGCTGTCTGACCCCAATTGCCCCCTAACAAGTTGTATACGACATTAGATACCCTAGGATGCCTAGCCTCAAATCGGCAATTTTGACTGCAGTTCCGATTCTAGTACGACATCGATATATAAAGATCGTCATAAATATATGTATATATAAGTATTATAACTTATAATTTTATAATTATATTATAATGTTACTATTTGGATTGTCGTCAATGCTGACAGATTCAATCAGTTAAATTAGCAAATAGTAAAATGGTCAGCACTCAATGCAACTCGAAAGGATATAGACTCGTATATTGCAATAATCGAAAAATCATGTTGCACAATATATGTACATATATACCTCATTAGGCCATCTGCCATTTACGGGGTATATTGATAAACAGGCAAAATGAAAGTGCTGCAAACGCGCTCACTAATTGAAGTCGCCTCTCAGGCCGCTTTAGATGCGCACTGGCAACAGGATGGGTCGGGTTCGGGCACGTGGGGGCGTGCCAACTAAGGGGGTAAGAAGTCATGGGGGGTGAGTAGTGGTAGGTAAAGGGGTAAGGGCGACAAGGGAGTTTAGGCTAAGGCGCTAAGACATGGCGTTTAGCCTTAGCTCAATTAACAGCATTTACAAATAGAATGGCCGGTCTTCCCGTACAGATTCATTAAAACACGAAAAACGCACACATCAACACACAGACACCCACACACACACACACACACGCACACACACACACACACACATACACACGCCAAGAGACCAGCCACACCCACACACACAGGCACACTCAGAAAAAAAAAGATAAATTTGCAAAAAATGCCTTATTTTTCAGCGGATAAAATTCAACTCAAACTAGATTTAACAGTTATAATAAATATAATATAATATTATAATAAATAAATTAACAGAATATTTGAATCATTATGCAAATAACTTTCGACTTCGTACGAATATGAAAAGCATTTAATTTTCTAACTTTGATTTTACTAAAAGAAAGTTTGAAGCAAGTTTTGGAAATGGGTAGCTCAAAAATATGAAACATATCTTCATAAATTTGATTTGGTATTGTAGATTTTAACTTGAAACACAAGTTTTATTATTATTTGTGAATATTTCTAAAATACGTATTTTTTTTCTGAGTGTAGTCAAAGACTCTTGGGAGTGAATGCAAACAGAAAAGCAGCTCAAACAAAACAACGTCAAAAAGCCTGGATGGAGGCAAGAACAACGCTGTCATTGTATGTGCGTGTGTGTGCCTGTGTGTCTGAGTGTGTGTGTGTGTGTCTGAGTGTGTGTGTGTGTGTGTGTATACTTTAGTAATTTGGATTAAACATGCAGAGTCCAGCAGCAAAGACGCAGTTGAGCACAGAGCAGACGGCGACAATAGAAAATCACCTGACCCATTAGACAGCAAATGCGTAAAACTTAAATGACATGTGTGTGTGTGTGTGTGTGTGTGTATTTGTGTGTGCGTGTTAGCCCTGTTGGTGTTGAAGTTTGAAGTTATTGCTTTCATTTTGGCTAGCCTGTTGTTAGTCGTTAGCAGCATTTCTTTTGGCCTTCTATTTGCCTGCTTTATTTTTCTTGTTTGCCAAACGTTAAGAATTTAATTAAGTTCCAACTTGTGCGCCATACATTCATATCAGTATTTTTACTACAAGCGCACACACACACACAAACACACACACTCACACACACACAAACACACACACACACACACAAACACACACACACACACATCTAAGCAAATAAATTTTCTTTATGCCGAATGAATAACTAACTACAGGTCTCAACCAGCCACGTCTCTGTTGCCCTTACTCAGTTGCTCTAATTAAAAGTCAAGTTTCATTTGCAACTGCGCCCGATTATGTCTAATATCCCAGTGTGCTTATGCAAAATAAATTATATAATTAATTAAGGCAAAATGGTATTTTTCGGCCAGTATAAATTATGCCGTTGGCAGACAAATTTCATCATCCTTCCAAAAGTTACGACCATAGTGGCCATAAGAGCTACACTATCCTGCAAAATGGTAGAAGAAGTTGAGCAGACAGAAGAAAACATCTTCAAACCCATCCTGTATATATATTCTCGATCAGGATGAACAGCCGACTCATTGACACACAAAAATCTCATTATCGTAAAAATATATTCCGTAATATCAAAAATGAAAGGAGGTGGAATTACGAATGTATATTAGGACTTGAGTACAGTGTATCTTCTAGTCGGTTATTATTGTCCTACAACACATACATATGTATATGTGTGCGTGTATATACCTGAATATATGCATGTTTAAGTAAAGCTCAGTTCCTGATCCATGAGACGTTTGGCCATGAGACGATTCGTGACTTGTCCAACGATTTGATATGACTGCCCCAAGCCCCAAGCCCCATGCACCAAGCCTAAGCCCAAATCCAAATCTGAATCCTCACACGCTGTCCGACAGCAATTCCCCACTTCCTTTCCTTTAAATAAACATGCCCCCTTTAATACCGCAAACTGCGTGGCAGCAAAATCTCTGCAACAGTAAATTAGTTAAAGAAAGAAAACCGAAGAAAAGAAAAACAGAACAAACCACAAAAAAAAAAAAGAAAAGAAAAGAAAACAAGATAACAAGTGGCAAGTGGCAAGCGAGGACCGCAACATGTTGATGCCTCGCTAATTGGAGCAGCCAAAAGACAGAGACAGACGAACACCAGCCAGGATAACGTGCATGAACATGGCGAGTGGTTGGTGTGGAGCGTGGAGCGGGTAGCGGGTAGCGGGTGGCGGGTAGCGGGTAGCGTGGAGCGGAGAGCGGGGGAGTTTGATAGTACAATGACGTAGCAGATGAAAATAATTAGAAAACAGTTTACTCAATAAAATTCCGATTGATTTAACTACAACAACAAGAACAATAACAGGAACAAGAACTACAGCGACGAGGACGAGGACGAGGACGAGGAGGGGCGACAAAGCGAGGACATGTCTAAGGATTGGCAAACGGGGGGGGAGTTGGGAAGGGAAAGCTGGTGTAGGAGGAGCAGATGGAGACGAGAACGACCACAGGCAGAAGGGAACAGGACAGATACACTCAGAAAAAAATCACAATTAATTTTAATTGAAATTCGCCATATATATTTTTTGGGATTGTCGACTCAGAAAAAGTCTTTTTAATTTTAACAGAATAGCTTTCCCATATTTAGAAGTTAGAAACACTTTCGAGTTTTCAATACGACCTTCAAAACTACCGGGCATTTTTCGCTGAGTGCAGCAAGAGGGGGGCGGGCGAACAGCATCAAAGGCAAACTCAATGAGGCAAAATTGACATTGATTGAGCGAGGACGAGCGAACGATTGGAGGCGAGAAGCTGAGTCAAAGGATGCGAGTGAATGGGCACAGATTGCCAGGACAACGCTTGACAATGCAACCACCTAGTAACCACCCCCGCACCACCTAGCTCATTTGCATAATAGCTGTGCCAGCACACCTTTCGCAAATGCCAAACCCCTCAAAACACTCGAGTTCAAATTTAAAATTGAAAAATATAAATTGTTGCCATTGCCTGAATGAAGTTGTGCAGTTGTTTTCCTGATCGGAATTATTATTTATGTTCCTGATTAGCATAAATAACCACTGTGAAGATTAGACAGAGCTACGCATATCGAGCTCAACTCGATTATTCGATATTCCGAATGTGTCCGATGTCCATCAACGAATGCACAAATCAAGTTGCTCATGCGAGATGCTGGCTTATTGTGCAATTAGTTAGCTTATCCAATTTGTCAGCATATGGAGACTGGTTTTAAAACTGAATTATAGTCTTCAAATTAATGCGTAAATCTCGGCGCCTTTGTTGCAGTTGGCTCTGCGTTATTTACGCTCAATTAAATTAATGCATCCAGCTGGTCAGTCACACACTCACCCAACGCTCCCGCCGCGAAACCTGCGGACCACCTGCAGTTGCAGTTGCAGTTGCAGCACTTTGTAGTAGTTACACTTGACAAAAATGTGCTGACCTAAAACTTAAATAGAAATAATTTCGAAATAAACAAGAATAAGAATCAATCCAACACAAAAAAGTGCAATATTTATTTGCACTGTTTTCTGTGAGTGTACTCGCCTGGACTTTTAGCAGTCAACAATTGGCTGTTAGAGGTTACTTGTGGAAGATTAGTGCAGTGCTCACAAAAATGCAATTCATTGCACTTCTGTTTTTATTCTACACCCCAAACCCAACCCAACGCAACCCAACCGAACCCAACCCCAAATCCTGCCTTTGTCCACTCACCTATTCAGCTGAGTGAAGCTGGCGGCCAGTCAAGAGCCATTAAGCCGCTTTTGTTTTCGCCTGGGCCAAAGCGAAAACGTTGAACACTCAACAAAGGGAATTCCAGTGAACAATTTTTAGGAGGAGGATGGAGATACGAGAAAGGGGAAAGGGGAAAGAGGATTACGGGTTCAAGTCCCGCCCTGCGCACTCTTAATTTGAAGCTCGAAAAGTTGGCGTTCGCTTATTCACTAAAAAGCAGCGAAGTCTTACCATTCTTCTCGGTCATTAGTTGGTAATTTATCAAAGTCATGAATTTATATTTAAATTACTTTCTCCCTCGCTCTCTCTCTCTCTCTCTCTCTCTCTTGCTGTCTCTTTCGCGCAATCTCTCTGCTGTTATTTCTTACACAAACAAGTGCAAATTGCAGCTGCAAAAAGTTTTCATTTTCTTGCGGTAACTGTCATAAAGCCAAATGGCCCAGTCAGAAAGTTAGGATTGCAGCTAAGGGAGGGAGGGAGGGGTTTGGGGCGGTCTGCAAATTTTTGGTTGGTTTTCAATTAGCAAATTTGCTTCATGAATAAATGAAAAGTTTCGAGGATAACTAATTGTAATTTTCTTATCTTATTTATATTTATATTTTGCTTGCGATTATGTGTGTAGCTTCAATTGCAGTGTACTTTGAGCCAGGCTAAGATATTTGCGAACAATTCAAAATGTATTAACTTCATTGTGTATTTGAACAATCGACGCAATCCATTGTGTGAACATCTCTCAGCAGGTGCATTTAGTTAATTTGACTTTGAGCCAGTGATATGATGGAAGACAGCTTTGCCGACCACATACTGCTACTCACTGCTACTTTCGATGTCATAACAAAACGTGGAAATATTTGGCATTGCCTTATTGTGGCAAGCAGGCAAGCAGGCCTGCAGCTCGAGTGTTGCATGCTGCGTAGGCGTGCATTCCTTTTACAATATTTGCGCCGCTGCAACCGAAAACCCATCCAATGACAGTCAAAGCAAACAATGGCCGGAGAATGCCAGCTACGAACAATAGCAGCAATATCCAATATCCAATTAGAAACGCAAATTCCCTTGAAACCCTATATTCAATTTGGGTAATATTCTGCATTTGAATTTTGTACAGCATACAGCATACAAAGCCGCTCGGAAATATGAAATTTTCACTTCGAAAATTGAATGCAAGGCCGGAATAAAAGTGAATTGTTTGCCAATTTCTCTGGTCTCGCAGTAAGTAAGCAAATTCGAAATATTGTTGGCCAATTGCCGAAGTAGTTTATTCAAATGGTAGTTGTTCGAGTATATTTGAACGTTGAAGTGCTTTACTCAAATGCGATTAGTTTGAATATATATATTCGAATGTTGAGCTGAGTTGTGGCTCATATTCATAATGGCTTTTCACTTGCCTGATTCATTTAATTATGATTTCCGGCTGATTGGCGCGACGCACACATGCACACATGCACACATGCACACAAACACACACAGTACACACGCACACATGCACACACACGCAAAGAGCTTATTATTAATATATCAGCTTGATTGCTGTGAAACTGAAATCAGTCCAGCGAACATACACTCAACAAAATAATAGCACTTCTAATTTGCGAAAGTTCATCTGGAAATTGCTTATTAATGTTGCAAATCTTAAGTTGAAAATTAAAAAAAAAATATGTAAATATGTCTAAGATTGTAAAATAGGTTTTTTTTTAGCAATTGTACGTTTTAGAAATATATTTCTTGAAAATATTCAGTTTTTGGGGCTCTCGCTTGAAAGCAAGCGTTTACTTTGAAAATGTCAGCAATATTTCTAAATCAGTCGATTTTGACTACGCCTTGTTTTTTTTTCAAAAGTAAATTTCAACTTGTTATTTCTCGCAGTGTATGGATAGCTGTTATGGTAACTTCAGAGCTTTACCCATTGAAGCAGCCCATTCATCAACTCAACAAGCATAATTTGTGCGCTTTTCTGTCGCTCTCAGTTGACAACTCCCTTGCTCTGTCTCCCTCCTTCCACCTATCTCTCTCTCTCTCTCTCTCTTTCTCTCCCTCTTCGCGTGTGTGACACTAATATACTGGTATTGGAAACTCATTTGTGAACAGCAACTACCACACACCTCCCCTCCCCCCCCCCACCCCCCTAACCAGCACGTCCACCCTTTCAATTGGCATTATGCAAATTAATGAGCATGCTGTTGCTGCCACACACGAACACCTTCACTCCCTGTGGCGCCAATACTGAACATTTGCTTTGACACGTTGCCTTTGCCACCAACTGTCGATCACAATGTGCATATTGTTCTACTCTTGTGTGTGTGTGTGGGTGTGTGTGTGTGTGTGTGTGTGTGGGGGGGGGGGGGGGTGTATTCCATGTGCAATTGCAATGGCTTTACAATGAATTATCTATTTTTAGCTGCATTTTCTGTTCGAAAAGCATTTTAAATGAGCAGAAATGAAAAACGCTGATTTTTGGAAAATATTATTTCTGAAAATGGTTTTTCAAAACTCAATAAATGACGAAACATTTAAGGAAATTGACTAAAACCTTCAAAAATCAACGCTTAACAATAATATGTCGAACCAAAACTCTAATGTAAGAATTATTCCAAAAAAAAAAAGCAAACATTCTGAAATTGAGACTTATTTTTATAAATTCTAGAATTTTAAGAGCGGTCTTTTTCTGAGTAGCAACAAATTTATATTTTGAATTTATTCTTTTCTTTGCAGAGCCGTCTCCACTTTATGATAATAACCATTATCATGAGGAATGTCTAAGATGCAATTCGTGTGGTCTTAACTTGACCGGTCCGAATCAAAGGCGTGCTAGGAGATTCAAGGTATGTGCACACACACACACACCCACAAGCTGCACACCCACAAGCTGCACACCCACTAGCTGCACACCCACTAGCTGCACACCCACTAGCTGCACACCCACATCTTTTGCTCGAAGCTCATTTGGAATGCATTTGCTCATTTTGATGAAATGAACTCATTACACATGAAAAGTGAAAATGTACAGCTAATGCAATATTGATAAAGTCAATTACGTTGATGGTTGCAGCCACAGCTCACCCGAGCCGCAACAAGCCACAAATGCCAGCAGCTAACTGTGGCAAGTAAACACAAAACTGTTGCATACTTTTGAGCGCGGCCTGCTTTTGGCCTGTTGCCAGTTGCCAGTTGCCTGTTGCCAGTTGCCAGTTGGCTGTTGGCTGTTGGCAAGTTGCTCAGCTCGCCAAAATAAATCATTTACAGAGCTCTTATAAAAGCAACATACATAACACTCACCCCCCCCCACGACCCCCACCCCTCACCTGTCCTCCTCCTCCTGCACTAAATGTCTTATTTGTTTTTCTCTCTCTCTCTGTTTGTTTGTTTGTTTGTTTGTTTTTGCTCCACATAGAACCAAATTCTGTGCGATTTGCATTTCGCGGACGTGGCGCTAATGGAATGCTCCGATTTTATGCAACAACTTCGCAGCTTCAAGCCTCAATCTCTGGGCTGTGCAGTCGCGAGGCGCAAGAGCTCAACGACGCTAATATTTCCATTGCCGCCCCAGGCTTGCTCAGGTAAGTGTGCTCACTTTTCTTTTCCTTTTGGCCCATTTCACCCCACGTTGCAAAGGGGCCAAACTGTGCCCTGCTGCGAAAGCAGAACCAGTGTCAGAGACCCAAACACGGCCAAATAAGGCCTACACAAGAACAAAAATATGAAGCAAGGCAGCACTTTTGCACAACATCTGCCCCAACACCCAGACAGCCTACCAGCCCAGCCACACTTAGAAAAATATAGAAAACATTTTTTTGTAAAATTAGTAAATGAACAATCCTCAAAAGCTGGTTAGAATTGTGTTCTTTTTAATTTCTAATCTCTGATTCTAAGAAAAAATTAGATCTGAAATTCTGAATATAGTGTAAGCTGAGTAAAATGTTTGTGTGTGTGTGTGATATCTCAAATATAAGCAACAGAAAAGATAATCTTCAAATGAAGACCTTGTTCTATAGAGTCAATCTTCAATTTCAGAAATGTACCTTCTAGCGGGGCGCCAAAACTATGGCGAATATCTCAAAATCAGACCCATTTTTTTGCTGAGTGTAGCAGCCAAACGTCTGTCTTACCCTTCGCATATGCAGCATATCCTCTCTTGTAGCCCTATACCCTATTCGCACAATCACGTCTGCCCCAGTACTATGGGTTTTATGTTGCACTTGGCGACAGGCATTTCGAAAGATGTCCAATTACTGACATTAAATACGTTTCTATGTTCAATTTGTCCAGTTTGAATATTACAAGTGTTTAAATTGCAAATATTATTAACAATTTTGATATTTTGAATACTGTTCTCGGCTAAAACGATGCTAGAAGTACAAAAATAATCCCACTGACAAACTGAGATACGAATTAAATCTTGGCAATGAATATTAATATTTTTAAATATGAGGCTATCTGGTTCCGGTTCCGGAAAATGAATAAAGACGTTGGATATTTTTCAAATTTTGGTGAGAAAGTGGAAAGTATTTGAAAAAAAAAATTGGTAAATTTTGAAATTCAGCTTCGATTCCGTTTCTAAATTTCTAAATTTCGTTATGGGTTCGCGGTTTGTTACTGGGTTAAGAGCCTGTTCTATGTAGAATAAAGCGTATATGGATACTTGTTTACATAAAGAGTATTCGCAGTTCGTATTGAGCACAATTGTAATCTAACACTCAGGCATAAAATGCGTCTGTGTGTGAATGCGAATGCGAATGCGAATGTGAAGCTGCCGGCGCCATCATTATAATTCAAATGAGATTTGCGCGCCTAGTAATCTACACTCACACACACACACACACACACAAACACACACACACACACAAACACACACAAACACACACACGCACACACACACACACATTGAAGAATGGAACAGACATCGAAACGCTTTTGCAAGTCGTACAAGTTGGAGAATGTTTGGCATTTTCCACAATAAAGTTGTTCAAACATATTTCGCACACACACAAATGGCGATAAAGACATCGAGAGAGTGAGTGGGCGAGAGAGAGAGAGAGAGAGATAGTGAGAGAGATAGACAGATAATGCTTGACATAAAGATAGCACAGCCATATTTGACATGTATTTTGAGTACATTTCGCACAATATTAAAAAATGTTTGCAGCTCTTTTAATTAAAAGGCTTAAACTAGAGAAAAAATTGTCAAAGGAAACGGAAATGGGTACGCTCGACGCGCAGATACCATGCGAGCATCTGTGCGAAAATATGCATAGCACATGCTACCCCTTAGATGCCGCTTTGCTTCTCACAGGGTATGCATTGCAATATATTTTTCGCTGTTTGCTAAATATCACTTGCTCATTTTTGCAGCTGATTTTTTTTTTAATAACCTTTACGTGTGTCTGTGTGTATATGTGTGTGTGTGTGTGTGTGTGTGTTGGTGTGCATGTGTGCGTATCGACTGTTTATTAACTGGCTTTTTATAACGAAACTTTTTCCAGCCAAACACGACTCGTTTTCCATTCATTTTAATTACGCTTTCTCATATGAGACAGACAGACATAGAGAGAGAGGGACAGACTGAGATAGAGAAACACACAGAGAGAGAGAGAGAGAGAGAAAGCAACAGTCGCCTAAAGGTTTTTCGGATCAAACGGACAAAGACTCATAAAAAATAATATTTCAATTAATTGGGCTACAATTTTGTATTTACAGTTGAAAAGCAGCTTAAGTCTCATCAATTTCTCTGTGTGTATTTACAAAAAGAGACACATTTTTTTATTAGCCTGTTGAATGGCAGCTTACCATCAGATACCCATATTTGTATGCACAACAAATCTGAAAATAATCGCTTACAATATGCCTGAAAAGATGTCGCGAATTCGCTTCATTTGGTTTGAAGAAACAATGAAATCATTTATTAATTATTTTACTTTATTGAAGGATTGATAAATCTGCTCAAAATGAAATGGAAATGGAGAAATGCATTCAAGTATTGATGAATATATACTTATATAAAGATTATTCAAATGTGTGCGATGATTAAGGCTTTCTCTTCGCTTGGTTCGAGTGTCCACTTTCAACGTGTGTCATTGCTATTCTGTATACACCCTCTCTCTCTCTCTCTCTCTCTCTTCTCTTTGTCTCTCTCTGTCTCTCTCTCTAGATTAGCTTTCTTGATATGCTCATACAATTATCTGATATGCTTCTTCGTCTTCTCGCTTCGCTTGCGCTCGGTTGGTTTAGTGGTCTACTTTCAAGTTGTGTCATTGTCATTCTTTATACACCTCTCTATCTTTCTCCCTCTCTCTCTCTCTCACTCTCTCTCTCTCTATCTTTCTCTCTCTCTCTCTGTCTCTCTCTCTAGATTAGCTTTCTTGATATGCTCATACAATTATCTGATATGCTTCTTCGTCTTCTCGCTTCGCTTGCGCTCGGTTGGTTTAGGGGTCCACTTTCAAGTTGTATCATTGTCATTCTTTATACACCTCTCTATCTTTCTCCCTCTCTCTCTCTCTCACTCTCTCTCTCTCTATCTTTCTCTCTCTCTCTCTGTCTCTCTCTCTAGATTAGCTTTCTTGATATGCTCATACAATTATCTGATATGCTTCTTCGTCTTCTCGCTTCGCTTGCGCTCGGTTGGTTTAGGGGTCCACTTTCAAGTTGTGTCATTGTCATTCTTTATACACCTCTCTATCTTTCTCTCTCTCTCTCTCTCTCGCTCTGTCTCTATCTCTCTCTTTCTCTCTTTCACCATCGTTATCGACAAAAAAAAAACAGAGGGAACTTGGCCAGGATTGGCGATGTTAAGTGCGCTTGTGTAAAGTTATTTTATGCGTGTCTGATTCAAGTGCAAGTGATGCTTAGACTCCAAGTGCCTCACATTTGAGAAGACATGCAATGTGAGACTGATGCACAATGCACAACACACACTCACACACACACACACACACACACACACACACACACACACACACACTCACCCACATACAACTGCATTGTCGTCGAAATTCAGTTGACTTTGGCACAGCTCGCATAACAAAAATATTCAATTCCCCAATCCTCTCTCTCTCTCTCTGTCTCTCTCTCTCTCTCTCTCTCTGTCCCTTTCCCTTTGTGACCAGCCGTTTCCTTGATGGCACAAACTTAAGCATGAATTTGTACAATAAATCGTATTTCCACATTTAAATGTATTATTGAACTTGATAAAAAAAAAAGTCTGGCTCTTAGGAATTGTTTAAGTTCCTCCAAATGCGATTTGGATTTTCCTTCATTTTTTGGGTAGCATTTTTAGTCTACCCGCATACACAAAGGGTATTTTTATGTTGTGTCTTGTAGGATGAGGAGGACGGTATCGTCGACCCCATGGCCAGGTCAAAGATTAGTTGATGTATGAACAACTTTCTGCTTACCAAGATTTCCGGACGGAAACTTGGCAATTTGGTTTTGCTGGATGCGGGAAGATGGACTCCGGTTCTTGGTTCTTTCTATTTTTGGGCAGCTTTTCAATTTTATTGCTAAATTCGTTTGCCAAGCAGCATTGCAGCACTCTTTCGCCCATGTGAGGCAATAAGTGTAAGGACTTTAAAGTGTTCTTGCCATAAAGCCTTTTTATTTTTGTTGGCTTAAAGACAAATTTTGGGCCACCAAACAAGGAAAATTGGTTGAGCACATAAAATAGATTAAATTATACAGTAAATAAATCATTTCGCTGATGCTGATGCTGATGCTGATCTATATAAACGCACACTCAGGGGTGGGCCGCTGTTTAGTGGGGGCTGTGGGAGGGGCATGAGGCCGCAGCACGTTCACGGCCCAATCGCGGGCCAACAGTTATAAACACGTATTATAGGCTCACACCCTAGCAAATATGTGTGCGTATGTGTGTGTGTGTGTGTGTGTGGGTGTGTGTTAGTGAGTGTGAGTGTGAGTGTGAGTCTGTGTACGTGACAATTAAATTTATGAAATTCTTGACGGGAAGCGGGCAAAAAACAGAGGCCAAATCGGAAATCGCACACAGTCAAAGTTCCGCCTTCTCTCCAGCTATATAAGATACAAATATTTATATATAAGATATGTATAAATAGGCAAGTGACTTGCCAGATAGCCAGACAGACAGACAGACTGACAACAACCTAAGGATCAACTGTGTGCCACTTTGAAGAGCAGAGAGCAGCAAGAAGCACAAGCAGCGAGAAGCACAAGCAGCGAGAAGCACAAGCAGCGAGAAGCACAAGCAGCAAGAAGCACAAGCAGCAAGAAGCACAAGCAGCGAGAAGCACCACATGAGAGATGAGCCTGCCAATTGGCTGGCAAATGCAGCGCAGACTACACCGAAAAAAAAAATCATAATATCAAAATCAAATAAGTCAATGATCGAATATATGATTACATGCTCAAATATCAAGTTGTGATTTTAGTCTGGCTTTCATGTAAGATTTTCTGTTGATTTTTGTTTTCACACACTGCTTACCCATCCCCCGCACCAGCCGCCCCCTTCAGCGCTGCTAATGCGAGAGCATTTACATTTTAATATGCATTATTAGCCAAATAATCGCTGGCAAACATTTTGCGTCAAGCAACTACCTTCTGGCGTTTGCCTTACCCCCCCACTGCTGCCCCTCTCCCGACCATCCGCGAGCCGCCTGTCACTTTGCCATTTAGCAATTGTTTCCATGCCACGCCCACTGTCATTTTGCCATAATAAATTCAAAAGCAGACACAAGCATTTCAGCACGCCAAAGAAAAAAAAAAACAATTTTAAAAAAAAAATATGCCCGAAATCAGATAGAAATCAACCAAGTTTTCGAATGCCGATTATTAAATACCCTTTCGTACTCTTCTCCAAATGTGTTTGATCTCTATTTGCAACTATCAAATACTTACAATATAGTTAAATACTACAAATATAAATAGTCATTTTGTGAGATTAAAAATTAGCTTAAAATTTGGTTAACTTGGTTAACAAATAAGGCTAAAACATCAAATAAAAAGCAACCCAACTTAATGTGACGGTCAAAAATATATAATTTGAAAAATTAGAAAAGTTAAGAAGATTTAATAAACAGGAAAATATTCATAAAAGTTAACAGTTAACAGTTCGGATCACGGTTGCAAGGTTGCAAGGTTGCAATACAGCTACTATTTGTCTAAGCTTGCCGGATTCAAGGTGCGTGCTTGAAATCTTCAACAGGGTATCTAAAAGAAGCCACAAAGCGTGCAACAAAATATATATATATATATGACTGTATATATGTATATATATATATGTATGTATAATTTGTGTGTCGCGTCCATCCATTTGTCAGCTATGAGTTGTATTTGTAAGCGACGTTTCTTTTGCTACCTGCCCTGCACAGTGCCCCTTATGCCTCTGCCCCATCATGAGGCTGCTGTTGCCATTGCAGCAGCTATTTTAATATTTTAATATATGCTGGCATTCATTTTGTCTCATTATTTGCGACACGAAGCGCGCCATTTGTATGAAAAATGATTTTAATATTGCGCCCGCAGCATTTTCGCCCCAAGTTCGAGTTTTCACATTCATTTATGGTCCGTGGGCTGTGGGCTGTGGGCTGTGGGCTTTACTGCCAATTAATTAATTGTTTTTTGTCTTTGTCTGCTTGGCTCAGGGTAATGCCAGGGCAATGCCAAAGTTTCCATTGCATTTTATCATATTGATTGCATTTTCATTTGCAGCTCTTACGACTTACCCAACATTTCCCAGCATTTCATTCAAAATTCTAATCACTGAAAATGTTGTCAATTTAATCAGCTTAATAATGGAACAAAGAGTCAAGTGAAACAAACAACATAAATCCTCAAGTTGAGCAAATAAATTACTTCTGAAATTTACAATTCTGATTTCATTTTGTTTGTACAAAATTGAACTTGCTTCAATGCTTTTCAAATTGCTTCGACAAGCTTAAATATTCAATTATTATTTCGCAATTATTTTGAATTCAGTTGAATTTATTGAATTTGGAATAAGAGTGAATAATAAATCTGAGCAAGTGCCAGGATTATATTTGGACACGCTTCGTTTCAATTTAATTACAAGCAAAATACAAAACTGTTATTTTGGTCAAGTGTCCTTTAAGTCGAACACAATAGCTGTCGATGCACAGGACTCAATGCAATTATGATCGAAATACCAAATTTCCCAATTGCAATTGAATACGCATCATCTCCATCTAGGGACTTCTAGCTTGGAATAAAGGTTTATTGAATAACATCTGTTATCGATACAAATCGATTTTGCAATCATGCATAAACATTTATCAACAAACATGTGTTCATTTGAAAAGATTTCATTTCATTCATCAAAGATTTGGAACCAGGGTATCTGCTAGTCGAGCTGCCACGACTCCAGCATTCTTACTGGCTTTAATAGGCTTTTATTTCGGAATCGGCCGGATTAAAACACTATATCATACACACGCTTTACGACAAAGCTACAAAGTACTTTTGGCTGGGGCATAAAAAGCAAGGAAGCACAATTTATAACATATAAAATGTTTATGATTCTGTCTATCTGTTCCCTCTCTCCCTCTCTCCCTCTCTCTCTCTCCCGCACCTCTCTCGCTCTCTCGCTCTCTCGCTCTATCTATTTGAGTTGCTGTAATTGTTTTTCTTAGCTTTCTTATCTAAAAATGGGTGTGTATGCGAGTGTGTGTGTGTGTGTGTGTGTGTGTGTGTGTGTGTTTGTGTGTGTTTGTGTGTGTTTGTGTGTGTTTTCCAATTATTATGCTGCTGACATGACGGAAACAGTCGCCGCTCTTCCACCTAAATACATATGTACATAGGTAACAGCTCTCAACAAGACGCCGCGGGGCAAGTTGCGTGAGTTGAGTTCGATAATGCAGCACGTAACACGTACAGCGTAGAACAGTGCAGTGGCACACACACACACACACTCGCACACCCATACACACAGAGTTCTTGACTATGAAAAGCACACGCAATTAAAATGAAATCAATAAAATGGTGACACATATACCAATACACCAATACTCGCCTAGATAAGATACAGATATATTTCATAAAAAAAAAGAAGTTGTGTGCACTGTGAGAAAAATTTGTAGACCAAACTTTTTTCCAAATTTTAGCTGTAAGAAATGTAAGAAGAAAAAACCAAATAATTTATGAACTCTCCATAACATTATTTGTGTGCGAGAAAGAGAGAGAGCTAGAGCAAGAGAAAGAGCAGTCAAAATAATTACATTTTAAGAAGTGAAAAAAAGATAATCTTCAGTTTTTAACATAAGTTTCTTGACTAGTTTTGTGAATTTTACAAAGGATTTAAAAAAAAAAAAATAATGAAATACTTTTTTCTTTTTGAATCGAATCTAGTTTAATGATTTAAAGAATAGAGTTCGCTCAGAGATGTGTGTAACCAAAAATAAGGGATGAAAATGGAACACACACAAAAATGACTGCTTATATCCATTTGTATGCACTTCTATTTAACAAATTAGCTAAAATGTCTAACCAGCTGAGTAAGTTTAATTGGATATTGCCCTCCCCCAACTATGCCAAAGTCTATGGCCAGCCCATTCCAGCCCATTCCCCACTGACCCCCGTCTGAGGGGCAACGCATTTTCAAGGGTCTCCCCAAACAAGCGGGGGGAACAAGGATCCAAAAACACATTGCCCCACATTATTATTAAGGATGGCGACAATGACGAGAGCAACAACCAATTCAAGCCAAGCCAGGGGGAGGGATATGCTTAGGGACTCCAAGGGAGGGATGACATTGGGTAAGGGTGGGTGCGGGGGTGTGGGGAGTGCGGGGTATGTGGTACGTCTCTTGACGCGTCACCTGCATTAAATTATTGATTCGATTTCGCGCTCGTCTCGTTTTCTCTTTTGTGGCAAGTATTTGAGACCTGAATGAATTGTGGCCATTGGCGGCCATTGTCAGAGATGGCGCCCCTACTCGCACCCCCTGACATCTACCTATGCCCATATACCAGTCAGTTAGTCCGTTAGTCAACTTTTCATATGCACTGATGGGCAACAAGAACAGCAAAAGCAACAGAGCCCAAAAATATGTGCTGTGTGCCTCCGTTTGCCTGCCTGCCTGTCTGCCTGCCTGCCTGCTTGCCTGCCTGCCTGCCTGCCTGCCTGTCTGTCTGTCTGTCTGCCTGTCTGTCTGTCTGTCTGTCTGTGTGTATCCTAGCCACAAACAAGACATAATCAATCACTAAATCAAAGAAGAAAAAAGTAGACAATGTTCGTTTCAATTAAAGATTCGCCTACATTCAGTCTGTGCCGGCCAGGGCAAGGCATTTGTAAGTGAAAACCCATTTTGCCGTTAGGTTAGCCTAGGCCCAGCCTACTCGTTCACTGAGCGAAATAGTAATGAGCAAAGTTTTCCTTCTTTTTCTTTAGCTCGTCCTAAAACTATAAAGTTTTGTCTTTTGACAACCTGGTAGTGCTACCAGTGGTACCACAGTCAAACAGCTCTAAGTGAAACTTTCCGTATTGATACTTAAGTAAACTTATCTTTCAGTGTGGTGCCACATACGCGGTAGACTTTCTCTGTCACTGCGGTGTGTCAGACATCATACGAAAGGGAGGCACATTTTTCCAAAGGGATGCGGCTTGAAGGGGGGAATGGAGTCCACAGTCGGCTCAGCGACGGAAGCAACCAATTTCCGGCTGCAGCCTGCTCTCTAGTTCACTTTGCATACATTTAGGCGCAGACACCAAAGGTGGCTGTCGGGGAGGGGTGCAGCTATTGTTGACCCTGGCCCGTTAGCTGAGCAAAATATTAAAATGCTGCTGCTGCTGCTGCTGTTGTCACTGCTATGACGCACGCAAAATGTATTTTACAGCACGCTATTAAAATATTTAAATCCCCCCCCCCCCCCCACACACACACACACACACACACACACACACACACAACACGTGCCGTTCCACACCCCAACTATAACTAGCGACGACGCCCATCAAAGTCAATTTAGTCGAAAGTAATTTGCTTCACTCGGCAAACATTTAATGGGCCTATGCATTATTAAGCTGTGCTGGATGCACTGCAGCACCAGAATATTGATTTACCCTTGACTTCTATATGGTGCCCACTGTAGCACCCTCTGTTGTTCAGAAAGTAGTTGCCACTTCTTCAGCTACTTTCGAATATAAAAGAAGAGCCGAGGAAATTTCATAAGTTGTTTCTGCATTTCAGAAAAGATACTTTTTGGAAATGTATTTCTTAATTACAGAAAATATTTCTAAAAGAAAATTCCAAAGATTTAAGATTGTCAATTTCTAATTAAAAATTCAATTTTATTATTTTTTGCCTATTATTTTATTTGTTTTATAAAATAGAACAAAAAAAAAATAGGAGATTTTTTAGTGTGCAGTTCGCTCATTTTCGACTAGAAATCACATTTTGGCGCACACATTTAGCATAATTTAGCACTTCATTACGTGGGGGCACAAAGCAAAAGCCGCAAGAACGCCCACAACAGCTGGCATTCCCAAAGTTTTCCGGCTCCCCCTTCTCCACCCCTGGAAAACTGTGCCCCTGGCTTCTTTGTGACAAGGGAAGGCTTATGCGATTTGCCGCGCATTGGCAAATTGAGAAAATCTCAAGTTGCCAGATAGTAGCAGGCACGGCAGAGGTATGAAATATGTATGTTGACATTATGTATCCCTAAAGTGATTACTCCAAACCACCCCCTCCACACCCGTCGCCCTCGCCACATCCCTACAAATTATTTTTACAAAGTGACAAAAACTTGTCGCATTTTCTCAATTTCTTAAACGAAGCAGAATAAAAACTTTTGCACTCTTGACAAGTTTTAAATTACGATGCTGACATATTGACGACTGTTCAGACCATACGCATATAATATATTATATATTATATACATATATATATGTATGTCTAAGTACATATATATACATTTTATTTCTAAAATAAGTCCTTAAACTTTTAGCCAAGTTTTCGTCGACTTCATATCTCAGCGGCTATTTAAGTTATGCTTGCTGAAATTTTATGATATATGAACTAAAGTAATGCTAATGGCTTGTGCTATAAAGTTTCTAAATCAGATCAAGTCTGCCGAGAGTAGCGTATAAAATGTATAGTTCATTTTGATTAAGAGCTAAAGTAATTTTGTAAGTTTGTAAGAATAGGGCTTTCAGGATCAGTTTAAGCCAAGTTCAATACCAGCTCAAAATGTTTTATTATCAGATAAAAGTATTTATATCAGGTCGGGGCTATGTTATTACTAATTCACGCATTTTGTAATGCTTACATCCAAATATTTTGCTCAAGTTGAAGCCAAATTGAAGCCATCATATTAGTAGTAGAACCTTTAACTTTGTATCTCAGCAGCTATTTGTTATAGAGCTCAACGAATCACATCCACTAAATAACCGTTTTCTCAAGTGAACCGATTCAGCGTTTGTCTACTGATGATATATTCCGAAAGATATGTGTATGTAAATGTTTTTATGCCCGTTTTAGCAAACATTTTACAGCTTTTTGCTTTGCATACATTCCAATCAGCGTTGACTACTCAAGATGTGGTGAAATGTGTGCCACATTTTCACACACACACACACAAATACACACACCCATCCAAAACACCCACTATTGTGCTTTCGTCGAGAGAGAGAGAGAGAGTGAGAGATAGGAAATACGACGAGGAGATACGCTGTACCGAGCATATTCCAACATATTCCTACAAGCGTAGATCTAGTTATCAAGAAAAATAAGATAGACATAAGCGATTGCCTTGCCCATTTTGAATGAATCGATATAATATATAGCCCAGTCCTTAAATACTTTACACCCACTTCTCGTCACACATAGGGTATATGCACGCACATACAAACATGTGTTGTGCGTATGGACGCGTTCTGCTCCACACATTGTTGGCCAATTTGCAAGTTGATTAGCCGTTGAGAATAGCGACGACTGTTTCTTGGCCAATTGTTAGACGTGCTGCTTGCACTTGCTGTTGCCATGCACATTTTAGTGAGTGCTGGCAACCCTAGTTATTACGTGACCCAAAAATATGCAATGCCAACAGTCGCTGGCAGCAATAGCGGGAATTCCGGGCTCGAATGGAATGCATATTTTTATGCAAAAAGTTTTCGTTCTAAGAATCAGCATTTTTTTTGTTTTTGTAAAATAAAATGAATAACTTAAATATAAACAAAAAAATTGTTTCTCATATTCAGTAATTATTTCTGACGATAAGCGAAATGTGGTAGCTTTTTTTGATGAGTGTAGAAGCACACTTTGAAGGCAATCAACTTAAATTGCTGATTGCGCATACGACGCGTTGTCCACGCTGCAGAAGTCTGCCGCTGTTGCATTCGATACATACAAGGAATATAGAAAAATATATTTCAATCATTTTTGTGCGCTTGTTGTTGTGGTTGATGTTGTTGCTATTTCCGTTGTTGTTTTTGTTGTTGCTGCTGCTGCTGCTGCTGCTGCTGCTGCTGCTGCTGCTGCTGCTGCTGCTGCTGCTGCTGCTGCTGCTGATGGCGAATAATTCAAAAATTGAAATTTCCATCACGTACATAGCGCCGGCAGCAAAGTCGTCGTCGTCGCTGTCGTCGTCGCCGTCGTCATCGTGTTCGTCGTTGCGTCACTTGTCAACATGAATATCCAATTTTGCGTTAGCGCCTTTAAATGTTGTTGCCATTTTCGGTACATACCCTAAGCACAAATGCCAATAGAGCTGTGCCTATAACGCATCATAAGTCTGCAAAGTAGTTCAAATCCAACAACTTTAATGAATATTTCAAAAATATATATATGTATATGTATATGCATGTTTTTCAACTTGGCGAATGAAAAAACAGTTCAACTTCAACTGAACTTAATTTAAATTAATATCTTTTCAATTGAAATACAATTCTCTGATGAATATTTGAAAGAAATATTTACATTTCTATTCTTCTTAACTCAATTATATTTATAATATGAGCAGTAAAAGTTTCAAGTATTCAAATTATTATTAATACAATAAAAAAGAAACAGTTAAACTGAACTTAAATTCATTTCATTTCATTTAATTTCCATTTCTTTTTAATCGGAATATAATTATAATGTGTGAAGTAAAAGTTTTAAGTATCTGTGTATTGTCACTGATAGAGCATTCAATCTTCGACTTGACTGGCATTGACATTTTCCAAAGTTCTCTTTTAAGTTTTTGTTGTTTTTTAATAAGTACTTTTGGCAACGTGCAGGCGATTGTTGCCAATGTGGCCGATGTGGCCGATGTTGCTGCTGTTGCTGCTGTTGCTGCTGTTATTGTTATTGTTTTCTTACTTGGACTTTAGACGAGCCGAGTCAGGTTCATTTTCACTTTCACGTCCACATCCACATCCACGTTTCCTTTTACTTTTCCTTCTTGTCCGCTTTTCAGTCTAATAGTAGTTGTGTGCCTCTCAGAAAGTTGCGAAAAGACTTTGAGCAAGTTCTCGTTCTGGTCCTGTTTTTGCTTCTTAAAGTTGTCGCCAACTTTGACAGATTTCGCTTTTCAATGATATATGTTGATCAGTTTTAAAGGTAATATGAGTATATAAATAAGCACATATCCTCTTACTATAAATATGAATATTATATAAATATATGTGTGTGTGTGTGTGTGTGTGTGTGTGTGTGTATGTTTGTGTGTGTTGAGCTGGGTGTCACCATAATCGTCCTTTTGATTAAACGCAAACAGCGTCGCACCAAAATTAGTTGACATTTATGCAAATGCATGTCGGACCTGGCGCAGTTAAAGAGTCCAGTCCAGCCCCAACCCCCCTCCAACAACAACCCCAATTATACAACCTACCCTTCCAGCACCCCTACCTTAGGCCTACGCGTTTTGTCGACCTGCCTTATCGCACTTTCAGAGCGTAGTTGCTGTTTTAACCCCTTGTTGCCCAGCTCCCAGTTTACAATCCATTTAAAATTTTACATTTCTGCTTCTCTTCTTCTTTTCGCTGGTTTTTTTTCACTCATTTCTTTTGATGCTTTTTTGTGGCCGCTGTCGCATTTGATGATATTTATGTGCTTTAATCTCTTGCCTTGTAACTATGTGCAAACCGTGTGTAAAGAAGAAGAAGAAGGTTCATGCTCTAGACATCTTCGAACCCATTATGCATATATATGTACGATCAGAACAACGAGTCCACTCGATTTAGACATATGCTCGTCTAGTTGCCTCCATTTTAATCAATACACAGGGTATTCTGCAAGTCGGGCAAGCAAACTTGCTATTTGTTGTTGATTTCCTTTTTTAAAATAAATACAAAAAAAATAAACTTCGTGCTTACGCGTAGATAAGCAGCAAATTTTTTTTTTTTGCTTATTTTTCTTTTTTGCTGTTTTATTTCTTTTGCGCTGATTTCAATCACAAATTTCACTTTTAAGTTCCTTTCGCTTTATCAGCAGGTTAACAGCGGAGAGTGGACTACCTTCTGTCAGTTGCATCAACCAGCAGCCAGCCTCCTCAAATGCAACTGACAGAGGGTACAATACTCTCTCGCACACACACACACACACACACACACACACACACACATAGACACACACAGACAAACACGCTAAGATGCCAGGAACTTGAATGACGTCACGCCCGCTGTAAAATGTAATCATCAAAGCGTGTATTTTACTCGCTTGGTGTTACTTCTTACAGTGAGTGCGACGGCCACACGTCCAGCGGAGGAGACTGAATCTAGTGTGAATATGCTAGAAGAGAGACAGGCAGAACATACACACACAGAGAAAGAGCGAGAGAGAGATAGTGTTAAAAGTGAAAAGATTTAAAAGTGCAAAGTGAACAACAGTGAAAAAAGAAAAAGGAAAACGGAAAACGGAAAATGGCTGTGGATTGAATTGAAATGAGCAAGTGGAGTGAATTGAAATGAGATGAAATGCATTGATGGAACTCTGGCTAATGCGATTATCTAAACGTGATGTGTACTAGTGCACACTCACACACACACACTCACACACACACACACACACACACACACACACACACACACGCACCCAATCACTCAGCGAAAAGAAAAATAAGTTCAACACTTTTTCATGAATTTCCCTCAAAGATTATGCATCATTTTTTCAGAAGTTGATTCTAGAAATATTGAAAGGCTTCAAGTGGAACGAAATATTCGATCTTTGTCGAGTTTGGAAAGCGGTTTGTAGTGCTTGTCAGATTTGAACAACATTTTTTTTTGGAGTGTAGTCGGTTGCATGACTACTCGGCACACTGCACATGAAAAACTCGGTCACGTTGCTGCTGGCGTATTGAAAAACGTTTTCTCGTCTCTCGCGTTTTTTTTTTTTGCATTTTCCCTCTTGTATTGGAACCTTCAGCTGTGGTCTACAAATTGCTCTATTTTTTTTCTCCTATTTTGTGTGCAACATTGTCATTGAGGTTCTTTTCAAAACAACTTTGATGGTGGGCATGTGACAATTGACTGGCTGCTAAACTGATTCAATAGCATCAATCTTGGTGAATTTTATGAATTGCCAAAATTGAATTTAGCTCGCATTTCATTTCAGTTCTCATTCGTGTCAAACTGCATCTCAATTTTCAAATCTAGATTTTTTTTGGCATTCGCAATCCCACTGCAAAAGTTTTAGTAGTTACAAAACAACATTCGCAAAGCTGACAATGGAACGTAATTATTTTGGAAACGTATTTGCAGTTCGGCTAACTGTAAGCAAAACATTTTCCACTTTTCTGATGGATTTTTCTGGTTGTTGTTGTTCGATTTCCGTGTGCTTTATCAATTCCGACAGTTCGATGTTGCCGCCCATTGCTGTTGTGCCTTACGCTTTTTTATGGAACGGATTCCATGAACATGGTCAACGAATCCTGCCGAGCATGGGAAGACTACACTCACAAAAAGACTACACTGAGATACACTAAGATTGTTATTACATGACAAGACTTTCTAATTTTATAGAGAAATATTTTGTATATTTAGAAATTATTTTGAAAATCACCAGAAAAACGTTGTAATTTTTCGGACGATTTTCCTCAATTTAGGTGGATTTTTTTGTTGTGTGTAACAAATCCAAGCAATTGCTACTTGAAGCCAATGTCCATTAAACCTGAATTCCATTGCTTGGCCAGGCAATTAGCAATCGACCATCATCAAATGCAAATAAGCCCGAAAATAGGAAAGGCAGAAAAGTAAATTATTCGTTTTTTTTTGTTGACCGTACTGCGTACTGTCAGCACTTTCCATCCAAAATGTTTATAATGTTTATTTGCTGACCTTATTGTCGGCATTGACATCATTAATGATGCCTCAAGTGTTCTCCATTTAGGCTCAACGAGCATCAAGAGAACAAATAAACCAAATGCCAGATATATGTATGGATGGATGGATGGATGGATGGATGGATGGGACGAGGGCTGGGGTGGTTTGTCTCAAGTGGCAACAACAAAAAACGCGTTAAAAATCACGCCCCCATCCCCATAACAACAACAACAACAACAACATAGAAAGAAAACAAGAGCGAAAAAAGAAAGGAAATGCGAAACGATGCGCAACACATTCAAATAGAAAGAAAAGATAACAAAAGTCAAATGTGTTCCTTGACTTGTCACAGGCCGTTAGCCGGGTGCTTTGTGGGCGGACTCCACCTCCCCCCCCCCACCCAATGACAACGACAATGACGAGGATGGTGGCACTTAATTTTCGAGCATTGAGCAAATTTGATGTCCTCGCTGCGATACAGAATACCCAACCGAAAAAATCAAAGTAAATTAAAGCAAATACCAAATCGAAAAACTAAAATCAGAAAAACAACTTAAATACACTCTAGTTTCCGACTTCCGAATTGGAATTAAAAAAATAAACTTAATGTTGAACAAGAATGTAACTTTTTATGTGGGACTTATTCCAACTCAAAAACAAATTCAATGAAATGCCTTATTGAATATGATATATCTACTGACTGCACAATATTACAAATTATTAGAGAGAGAGAGTGAGAGAGAGAGAGAGAGAAAGACAGAAAGAGAGAGAGAGAGAGAGTAAGGCAGACAGACATATCTGCGCTTCATCCAAAAATGCTTGCTACAAGATGCTCATCAAATTAGTATATAGTCGATCAAGCCATGTCCGTCCGTCTGCCTGTCCATATGTCTGTAAATTGTAATAAAAAATATCGATAAAAATCGATCAATTTCTTTCTTGTGTGATAAAAGACTTCAGTTCGGGGCATCATCTTCTAGTCGAGCTGTCTCTGAACTAAAGCAAATTAAATTGGTAGATTAGCTTTGAGTTGCACCTGCAACCAGGCTATGTCGCTGCCTCCAACTGCTGGATAGTCGTTGTTGTTGTTATTGTTGTTGTTGTTGTTCTTTGACATGTATTGTGGCTGTGTGTTGTTGTAATCTGTTTTTGTGCTGAGCGCCCAAATATGCAACCGACAAGAGAAGCATTCTTGCGACCGCAGGACACTGAATGCCACACAACTGCTGATATGAGCGCACTCGCATACGCATACCAATCCAATGGCCGTTTGCCGCTTGCCACTTGCCATTTGCCATTTGCCACTTGCCACATGCCACATGCAGCAGACCTCCTGCTGTGTACTTTCCTCTTATTGTGCAAGTGCAAATCCCTTTGAAAGCGAATAAATGAACGGATTGCATACCGGGCGTTGGCAATCGCATAACGCCAAAAAGGGCCTGAGAACAATTGAACATTCCGCCAATCTCCGCAGCAACTACACCCCCTCCTCCTCGACCACACTCAGCCCTGAGCACGAAAATATTCGCAACCGCAGCTCTCACGTGTTTCTTTCACGGCTTTCAACAGCCATTGAGTGAAATACATATATGAAATATATGCGAAGTCAATGAGAATAAACAAATTCTTTTTTAATAAAGTAAAAAATGTGTTGATAAAGAACTTCGATCAATCAATCCAATTGGAGCAAACTAATCAAGTTTTCAAAGCTGCAATTCTAAGTTTTTATTCCCAACAAGTGCCAATTAAAAATGCGAATTTTTTAATAAAGTAAAAAAATTGCTTAGAAAGAAGTTCGATGAATAAATCCAATTTATGCAAACTAATCAAGTTTTTAAAACTGCAATTCCCAACAAGTACCAATTAAAAATGGGAATTTTTTTATTTTAGTTAGCCAAAAACAAAAATAGATGGAAATCGGTGAAACTCGAACAAAATCAGCAGTCAGCAGCAGAACACAGATATTCCATCAATTTTGAGGCTGGCGATGACAGATTGAAAGTTCTTGCTGATGCAACCGATTATATGTAAACGCCGCGGGGTTTTTTATTCGAGTACGAATAGATATAGACGTCGCCTGTCACCTGGATTATGACGCACACAAGTTTCCCCAATTGCATATGCTGAGCGTGTGGCGTGTATCGCATAAGTGAGGCCTGCGGTTAGCAATTGTGCAACCAATTATGCCGAGTGTCGAAACCGCAACACCTCGTACACTCGGAAAAAAACCACTGTGAATTTTCAAATGAAAATCAATCTAAAAACTAGAAAGTTTTTTTTGCAAATAATTTCTATATATTAAAAATCGAAAACCATAAACTTCATAATTCCAAAAATATTCTGATTTTGAATTTAAATATTTTATCCGACTTTCTATTAAAGTTTAGACGATAGCTTGGAGACCGATTAGATCAGTTAAATTATAATCATTTATAAACTATCTAAAATCTTTTTTACATTTAAGGAAAATGTGAACTGAAATTAAGAAAAGAAAAACTTATACTTTTCTGAAATAGATTTTTCTTTCTGAGTGTATGTGCACAGCGGGGATTCTATTGGAATAGGAATCGAAATAAAAATAGAAGTATTGTGGGCTGCCACTCGCCTGTCACCTGCAGCACACCTGACGCACATGAATTGTCACAATTGCATATCATGTGCGAGTGGCATGTATTGAATGAGTGCGGCACGGGGCATGCCAGTTAATTAGCCATCGATAGCGTGCATGCAATTCCAATCGATTGCCACCAGCTGCTTGCCACTAACTGCCTCCCTAACCCAATCCGATTTGTGCGCCAAACTCGGATCGAATTATTTTGCAACTCAGTTGCTAGAATTCAATGTACTGGAAAATGTTGTCGAGCCGCAACTATGAAGACTTAACCGTTCAATTTGGAATAGGCATATTATTAAGGGTATATTATCTTATATATATACATTTATACATTTATATACATTTGTGGGCTCTGCTGGAAAATAACATCCGGAAGCATAGGATATCCAGCAAAGAATACCTGAAAAATGCTCTGCGGGATGAGTGGAGCAGAATCAGCCCAGAAGCTACCAGGAAGCTGGTATCTTCCATGAATAATAGGTTAAGGGAAGTTATTAAGGCTAAAGGATATCATACTAAGTATTAACATCCTTATTTAAGTTTTTATACTCAAAATATCTTATTTTATTTAAAATGATCCAAATAAGCATCGACCTAAAAATAGGGTACTTTTTTACATAATCCTACCTAGCAGGTGGGCAAACCTCTGTTTATTATGGTCATCAACTGATATTGGTGGTTAATACATGTACCTACCATCAGGCTTTGGAATTTTTGAGAAATAATGAATGATTAGTTTATGGCAGGCAATTCCTTTTTCACTTTGACCCTGATCCTAATAAGCTTCGACTCACTGTATGTTCATATCTTGTGTTTAGTGTAGAACTAACTTGCGATATGCATGTACATGTATGTCTTCAAGTTGTGCCTGAACGAAAAACACGATGTTATATAGATATATACAATATATCTGATGTGGCACACTTACCTTGAAATTGTGCTTTTTCATATATAGAAAAATATACATTTGTACATATTTGGACTGAGCTTAAGTCAGCTGTGCTTGATGCAAAATAAAGTTGAAATTCTGTGAAAACTATTCATACCTGATTTGAGATACTGTGTTCCAACCAGAAGTTTTCTGGCTTTGTTTGCGGCTTTGGCCAAAACCAGAAAACTAACAAAAATATTTCAACATTTGCGCATCTGTTTTTCATGTACAACTGCAACTAGTCAAAATAATTTTGGTCCGTTCGTCAGAAAACGGCTTACAGCGTACATCTATGGTCAAGGTAATCCTCAAATTAAGCATGGGAACTTTTAGTACATTGAATGAATGCATACACACACACACACACTCACAGATGCAGGCTTGTACTTTTAAGATACAATTTTAATGATGAAATGTTTGATAAATCCTTCCAAATTCCAAACAAAAATAAAAAATGGAAAAATTGTTCTCAGTCTAACAAGCAGCGAGTTTTCAAGCACTTTTGTGTCCTTTGTTTATGTGTGGATTGACAGTTGATTGACAGACGACCCTTAAGCTCATGTATATATGTATTTAATGTGTATAATGGGCAGGGGGGGGGGGGTGGGGTATTGACTGAAACAAGCGGGCATAGTTTAATGGCCAATTGACTTACTGGTTGTGGGGAGGACGCAAAAAAGACAGCTCAAAGAGTGGCCAGCCAGCCAGGCAAATGCTAAATGGTAAATGGTAAATGCTAAATGGTAAATGGAATGTCAACGCCGAGATTTGCGAGTAGCTATTGCCCAATATCGATCGACCATAGCTCTGGTTACTCCTATTAACCCCTCCAGCAACTGAGAAAAGTGCCAGCCTCAGTGCGGAAGTGCGGCAAATGGATCATATCGAATTACGTGCAAAATGTGAAAGACTGTGGAAATTCAAGAATTTCCCTGCTTGCGAAAATGCTTTCCATTTACACTTTCTCTCTCCCTCTCTCTCTCTCTTTCTCTCTTTCTCGCTATTTCCCTTTCTATTTCATTTTATTCCACTAAACTTAAAGATGACTACAATTTATGCCTGCTGCCTTAGTCTTCTAGAGATACACTTATGGCTTGATTTACTCGGCTGCTGATGCTGATGCTGATCAGGAATATATGTATATATATATAATTTATGTGATCGGACATGCGTTCCTCGTTTCTATCTTGGTTTATATTTAGTGCATTAAACTCAAGGCCAATCTGGGGTAAATCCAATTTGTCTGAAATGCTTTACTGGTCTTCAAAATTGGATGTGTTGCACATTCAAAAGTTAGTGGGTGGATGGGGTTGCAAGGTTGGGTGTTGGGGGTGTAGTCAAAGGAACAGCTTTACGCAAATTGAGACTGAAAAGTGTCTGCTGTGTAATTATGTTAAGTCTCAACAAATAAGACGTTGCAATATTGTGGCTGAGACTGGCTTACTTAATTCCAAACAGCTTTCGGCGCGCCTGAAACTTTCTTGTTGCCACATGTAGCATGGAAGAACAACCGCAAAATAGGCAACAGCAGCCGCAACAACAACAGCTTTCATAGCCTACTTAGTGGCGCACATTGCAAGTTATTCAAATTTGAATCAGGTCATGTTCCGTAATTCGCATCTGGATCCGCATCTGTAGCACATCTCCGCACAGCTCCAACATCTTTTTTAATGGCTATCTCCCGCAGTGTGTGTGTGTGTGTGTGCGTGTGTGTGCGTGTGTGTGTGTGTGTGCGGTTGCGAGCATAATTGTTCTATGGTCGTCACTCGTGATTAGAGATGCGCCCGTGTCGCATTTTAACGTGCCACAAAGTGCAAACGCATCCCAACAAAATCCCCACAAAAACAGAATTGTTCATATTAAATCGAGATATATATATATGATATATATGTCCATCTGTTTGATCAAGGTTAGATCAAAAAGAAGTACATTTTTCGCTATTACAAAAAATCGTGTCGATAAATTGTTGCAAGACCGTTTGCAACAACAGAGATATAGACATAGCACAGCTACACTCAGAAAAATAATAGTGCAAATCAAGTGCTAGATAAAGGGTTAACTTTGTAATCGAACTGTATGTGAAATTCAGCGAAGCGTAGATTGGTCGTTCAGCATTTTTTCGCAGAGTGTACAAATGTACATGCTACATGCTACTTGCTGCACATGCCACGAACATGTAGGTATGTTTGTGCTACATGCTACATGCTACATGGTTGCGGCAAACACGAGCCTTAATTAGATCACAGTTGGCAGCCGCAGAGCATTTTATTGCCAACTTTTCTGCCTCACACACACACACACATTATGCTCCGGCTGCCACACAGCGAGAGACGTGGCACGGAACACGGAACAGGGGACAGGGGTAAGGGTCACGGGTCAGGGTTCGCTTGTCTATCAACGTCTTTCAGACTTCATCACGCATGCCAGTTGGGACGAACCCATTATTGAGCAACTCGCGGTCCGCATGCCACATGAAATTTGCACGCGCAATCTGTGTTTGAAACTTGCCGCTATTTATGGTTTATGTGGCACAGCTGCTGTGCTGCCGTGCTGCTGTGCTGCTGTGTGTTGCCCCAGTGTGGCACCAATGCGTTTGTCTCTCCCCCTTTTTACAATGTGGTATTTGCATTTTAATTGAATTGCGCTATTATTTTATTTATTTATTTTATTAACACCACTAAATGGAGGAGAACGTGCCACACAACCCGAACCAACTGTTCACTGTTCTTCTTGCAGCTGTTGTTGTTGTTGTTGCTGTTGCAAATTTTGGTTTATTTGTATCGCAAAGGAAAAACAACTCTCCACAACTCAACTCAACTCGACTCTCATGTGTCCGAAAACTAAATGCTTGTTAAGTGGCACTCAGAGCACAACTTGCCAAAATGTGAAATGGACGGTGGAAAATGGAAAATGGAAAATATGGGAAACCTGCAGGCAGCAATTAGAATAACCCATAAATAAACCTTCTTGAAGCTAGATCATAATGATATTAGTTATAGCATTTAACATCAGAGCAACTAGCACTGCAACTCGAACATAATATTAGTAATGGGTATCTTACAGCCTAATATCTGCTTCGATTTATATATTATTTGAAAATAATATGAGTAATGGGTATTTTGTAGTCTAATATCCGCTTGCAATACTAAGACTATTTGAGGCAGCTGCAAATGAAAAGTGAGAGAGAAAGTGCAGCAGGCCACAAAAGCAGTTGCCTCATGCTGCCTCATGCTGGAATTCCAGATAAATGGCTTAAATATTCCGATAACACATGCCAGCTGGAGTCCTGACGGGATTATCAATGCAAAGGCATTCCTTTGCCGGGCAAGCGATGCAACAATTCAGTGGCAACTCCATATTGATGGCTGCACTTAGGCAACAAATTGCCCTGAATTTGAGTAAGTTGCCACTCTTATGGCGCTAAGAGAAGAAGAAGAATTCATACATACATTTTTTTTGTTAATTTTTCCAAATTTGAAATGATTATTGAAAAGTCATAAGAAAAAACATTATATTTACGAGATTGTTGATTTCGTGGCAAGACTTTTGAATTTTTCGAAAAATATTTTCTGTTTTGCTTGAAGCATCTGGTTAGAGATATGATTCGGCAATCGTCGCAAGCAGGCAATCAATATATTTAATTATATTTTGAACTGGGTTAAATAATCAATTTTGTGGCCACTTAGAGGCAACTGGTGTCCACAATGGCCAATCGAAGTGTTGAAGTGTTCTCAATTGCATCTTGAGACTTGAAGTGGTCCATTTGGCACTTGTTGGGATGTTGGGAGTATGGCTGAAGAGAGGCACAAATCATTTTTGAGCACTTGGGCACATCAAATGGACATTTGTATAATTTGTGTACGTTTTCATTTTGTATTACAGACGAGTTCTGTGAGGAATATCCTCATAACTTGATGCCCACACCCGGATATTGGATTGAGTGTTCGCGTCAAAAGATAACACTTCAAACACCGCACGCCATCTGGGATGAAAGCGATTCAGAGCATGAGGATGTTCGGGCCGGCAGCGCAAGCGATGCGTATTTGGAGCGGGAGTGCAGTGATCTATATGAGGACGACGAGGATTCGGAGGCGACTCCCAGCCCAAGGAAGAAGACAACCATCGAGGAGCAATGGGATCAGCAGGGCGCTTTCGAACTTATCTCAGTAGAGCAGGAGACCTATGAGAAGTACTTCTATGGCACTGAACATTGGAATTACTTTACCAGTGATGAGGATCTGGGTCCCGTCATCCTATCGATCAAACAGGAGACGCTCAATGGACGCGATCAATTCCGAATTCTGGTTCGCGCTGGTTCCTACACTGTACATGGACTAATACCGGCTTCCTGTGTATTTGCCGATAGGTATAAATCTATATTATCCATGCCTACTATATATATATATATAATCCAAATTCAATCTGCATCTGCAGATATAATCGTGAGGAGGTTGTTCGATCTTTGGGCAAAGAAGTTAACTTAAATCCACCATTGACATTGGGACAACTGCCGGATACGCCAGAGGAGTTATTAAAATTAGACCAGGTATATACTCTATATATACTTCACCTATTACTAGATATAATTGATTATTATTTCGTTTATTTACCCTTTAGGTTTTCATAAAATCCGAACTTAAAGTCGGCGTCATATTTGTCAAAGAGGATCAATATTCGGAAGAGCAAATTTTGGACAACAATGAAAATTCAGCGCTCTTCGATGAGTTCCTAACGCTGCTCGGAGATCGGGTGCGACTACGTGGATTCGATAAATATAAAGGAGGTCTTGACACAGTGCACGACCTAACCGGTATGTGGATCTACATATATACACAAATCCAGATCTATATCTTGCCGTCATTCGTTTCGAGTCATAAGTATGCACTATTCTCTGTTAGGTCTGTTCTCCGTTTACACACACTGGCGCAACATTGAGATCATGTTCCATGTGTCCACGCTGCTGCCCTATGAGAAGCATGATCCCCAGAAGTTGCAACGCAAACGTCACATTGGCAACGATATCGTCTGTGTCGTATTCCTTGAAGCCGACAACACACGCTTCAGTCCAGCTTGCATCAAGAGCCACTTCTTGCACACCTTCATTCTGGTAAGCCATCATTAAACATAAACTTATCTCAGAATCTGAATGAATATATATAGACATATATATATATATATATATTTATATATACATTATACCGTTACACTTGCAGGTGCGCGTATCGGCCCGCATTAAGCACAAGCCGACCCGCTACGAGGTGTCTGTCGTGACTCGGGACGAGGTCGGCGCCTACAAGCCCTATCTATGGGAGCAGTCGGTGTTCGAGAAGGGTCCCATGTTTCGGTAAGTTGCAATTGAGGTCCATTAAACGAACAGCATGTCTATTCTGATGCCCCCTTCTCCGGCCCCCCCGCCACACTTTCTTTGCCATTGTTCAGCGAGTGGCTACTGACGAAGATTGTGAATGGGGAGCGTGCCTCGTATTCGGCACCAAAGTTCGCCCGGATGCAGGAGAGAACTCGCTCGCAGATGCTCGAGGATCTGGTGATGAATCTATCGAATCATGCAGAAACTGGCCAAATACCGAAGCCGTATAGACGGGGCTCCTGGCGACCCATTGGTGAGGATGAATATTTCAAAATGTTGCATGCCAGAGTATTAGACAACAAACAACAACAACAGCAACAACAGCAACATGTACACTACAGCAACTGCTGCTATTGCAAAGAGCAGCAGCAACAACAGTTGACTTTGGGCGTCGACAGCACACACACACACACCACACACAACAGCAACAACAACAGCAACATCGCTGTGCAACTACAACTGCAACAAGCGCAGCAGCAGCAGCAGCAGCAACAATCAGCAGCAACAACAAGCATCCTTCGCTGCAATTTATGCTGTGGCTCTGTGATGCACCTCTGTATGCGACATAGTATGTGTAGTCGTAGTAGTACCCACACACACACACCACACACACACACCACACACACACCACACACACATTCCCGAACATACACAGACCTTTATTGGAATTTGTACACCTTCAAAAAGGGCTTCGCAGTTTTTGCTAGACTGCATTTGATATTGGTTGAGTTCGCCTCGCTTTTTTGGAGTTGTGCATTCAAGTTCAATTGAACTAGTTCAGTCGAACCAAGTGTTCCTTTAGTTCCAAACATGTCTCGTTCGTTTTGCATACCAACTCTCGAGCAGTGTTGCCAGCAGCACTTGATTAATCTCTCTCCATATGTACATATGAATAGATGAATGATTCATTCGTTTCCTTCACTCTCTCTCTCTCTATATCTCTCTCTCTATCTCACTGTCACACACACTCGTTCTCTCTCTCTCTCTATTTCGATGTTCGGCTCGCGGCATGAATGATTGTTTTTGCCTGGTTGTCGTTCCTGTTTCAACTGCCGTTGCTGCCATTGTTGCCATTGTTGTTGCAACACTTCCGCACGCCATGCCACACACACACATACACACGCACACGCACACGCACACTCACACGAAAACAGAAAGGCAAGTTTACACACGCAGCGGCACACATTTGCTCACACTTCCGTTTCCGACATTAACACATCCGCCTGTGTTTGCACCCAAAGGAATCACAGAAAGCTGCGCTTCAAGCCTCCCTTTACCACCCCCACCCTTCGTCACAGTGTAGTCGAAAAAAAAATAGATGCCCTTGAACTTAACCGAGACATGGCATATTTCTACCAAATGCATTTCCTACAAACACATTTTCAACTCGAGAAAATTTATTTTTTATAAAATTCTCTCAAAATTTAATAAGAAAAAAAAGGAAAAAAATTAAGTTGCCTCTCTAATTTTCAAAAAAAAAACTATTTTATTATTTTTATTATATCAAAAAAACAGAAAAAAAAAGTTTTTGTTGCTTGATTCGCAGGCAAAAAGCAACATTCGAAACTTGTTAGTTGCAAATCGCATGGATTTCCCTCTTCTTTTTTTTTGAGTGTAGGACGCTGTGACACATTCAACAGTCGACAATCTGTTTGGCTGCCCCTGCCACATTGCCACATAGCTGAAGTTGTGCGGCATGAAGAAATGTTGTACATTCTATCAGCTGTGGTCAATCTGCTTCTTCCTCTTCTATTCATTTGTTTTTTGTTGTTGTATTTGTGTTTGTATTTGTTGGTCTTGGCGTCTTGGCCACACACTTTACATGCTGTTGTTGTTATAGTTGTTGTTGTTGTTATTGTTGTCATTGTTGTTGTGATTAGTTTTGTAGATTTGTAGTTTTTTTTTTTTTTTTTGGTTGCATTAAGCAAAAGAAATCTTATTTGATTTATTCATGCACATAATGCCACAATTCACACAACAGAACACAAACCGTCCTCTACACCACTACCAGTCCACACACCTCTCGTAAGTCCCACCCACCCACCCCATCCCCCCTTGGAAACCCCTCACTTTCGAAATGGTACCCAGCATTGCCATTTTCAGTCCCTTTGCCACTATAGTTATGCATATTAAAATCATGCAAATTATTGATTGATGACTTTCTGGAGCACTTCTCCACACACACACACACACACACACAGACACCACCACCAGGGAGCCTCCAACTTCCATTCCAACCGGCACACCAACCCCCGCTCCCTGGAGACTTCCCCTGCCCTCCAAAAGCAGTTTGAATAGTAACTCAATTAGATTGGTCTGCAGGCAAATGTGGCAGTTGCGCATTCCTTTGAGACATATGTATGTCCAGCTCAGAATATGTATCTTTCAATCTATTGAATACATCATCATCATTCAACATTCAATATTCTATTTCGAATAGTCCAGGTCAGTTAGTCGATTCGAAAAGTTGTAATTTCAATTAGATTTCTTGTCATCTTTTTTAGGTTGCAATTTTGCAGAAATTATTATTTGTTTTCTTAATTTATTTATTTTTTTTTTGTAGACAGTTGTACCTTATGTACCATTTTTATTGGTTGCAACATATATTTTGTGATATTTTTTAGACTTAAGTAATAGATATGCATTTGCAGGTATTTTTCTAATTTATGATCTTACGTTATCATTTAGACTTAGATGAAAAAGTAGCATCAAATAGTTTTTCACCATTTTCGGTTAATGTGAGTTTTTGAATTTGGAGATTTCCTAACACTTACCGTTTTGGGCTGTGCTTTGTCACAAGTCATAAAAAAAAAATAAATAAAAATCTACACCAATCAATCAACCGACACACCAATCAATCAGTCACCAATCAATGCGTGTGTAGTCAATAAATTAATGAATCAATTAGTCAGTGAATGCAACTTTTTTTTGTTGTACACATATACAGTATCGAGAATCATCCGAAAAATACCTGGGTTGCTTCGCCTAATTAGGAGAAATCCAAATCAGAATGACTTTTAGGGGATTGTATGTAAGTATTACAATTGAATATGGATTTGGGACCGTACGATTTACGGACTTCCCTCGGTCGTTGAAATGGATTGTGAAAAGAAAAAAAATGCAACAGTTTTTAGGACAACGATGAGAAAATTTCAAAATTTATACAAAATTCCGAAGACATGATATCAATTCGATTCTCAATTGGCACAAAAACAATCTGGCTATTTTATATGGTGTATTGGATATATCTTTCAAAACTATAACGGTGACCAACGAAATAAATGCAAGACGAAGATTCGAAACTTTTGTTGGAAACGTTTCTCTCGAAGACTCATAAGAAGAGCACTTTTGAACTTTCAAGCCGAATCGTATTTCGGACGAATATCAACTAATAAACAAATTTTTTGAAGTTCGTTTCCGTTTCTGAGTTTCAATCGTTATCGGATCACTATTTCATGTTTAATCAAAAAAAAAGTTGCTTTACCAAAAATTACAATAATACATGATTCGATTATAAAGCCATCGAACGCACTAAGCAAATCCCCATTCACATATTTGCATATCATAACATAACCAGTAAAATGAAACAAATAATAAATATAAATACACGGAATACAAGCCACAGCTGTGTTCATCTGTGCTGCCCCTGATCCTTGGCCCAAACTGGCCACCAATTTTGCAGTGCTGCTGACTCCGCGAGCAAATTTCACTGTTCACCGTTTCTATTAGTTTATTCGATTGGCATTTGTATGTTTTGGAAATAACCTGGACTCACCTGGCCCAAAAACCGTAGGTCAGCTAGGTGGGTCTCTCTCTCTCTCTCTCTCTGTCTATCTCTGTCTCTCTCTCTCTGTCTATCTATCTCTCTGTCTATCTCTCTCTTTTTTCTGTAAAACAAACACGAAATCATTAGAAACAAAATAGAAAAGGTTAAGGAAAGTGCATAACTTGATTTCCATATGCCAGCTGCGACCCTTAAGCGTTACTTACTATATTCAAATATATAAATGTATATATATATATATATATACAGTGAGTCACACCGAAAATTGCGCAGCGTCAAGTAAATAATGTAATTACCTGCCATAAGTTAATTATTCATTATTTTTCAAAAATTCCAAAGAAATATGGTAGGTACATGTATTAACCACCAATATGAATGGATGACCCTAATAAACTGAGGTTTGCCCACCTGCTAGGTATTATTTACTTGACGCTGCGCAATTTTCGGTGTGACTCACTGTATGTAGCCTGTGCTTTCAGTTTTTGCACAGCACAAAATACTTATTCAATTGATTTTTTTCAATCATTTCTAGAGTGATTATTTTACATCACTCATTCCACAAAAATGCAGAAAACTTAGACTTAATTTTAGATGAGTTTTCCAAAAATGGGTTGTCCAAATGAATGAAAAACGTATAATTAATTGTTCTCAGTGTACTTTTGTAGTTATGTATCCTCGCATTGGCAACAGTCAGATGTACGCAACATTTTGCGGCAAGCCTTGTATGATTGATGGCATGCAGAGACTTGCTTCAGCTCGTCCCAAAGTATTTTGTTGCTTATGTGTACAAATATAAACATGTTCCATGTACGTCGACAGCAGGTGAAGGCGACTGCGATTAAGATGCCAAAAGGTGTTGGCTACCCTCTCAATATATCCATAGGGGTTACAACAAAAATTACAAACTATTTGCAAATTCATTTCAAATTTAAACCATTCTTAGCCCTTAGAGCATCATAGATGCGTAGTTGATTTTTTACTATATACTATATATTTATACATGCACAAAATGTGCTTCAACCAAATACCAATTAAATTTCCTTATTTCCATAGAAATCATTTCATGCTAAGAATTAATCCAAAACTCCTGAATAATCTGCACAATTTTCTTGAACGCTTTTGCAATAATGATACAGCTAAAATACAAAACAAATTTTTATTTCGTTGATTTGTTTATAAAGAAGGCAAATTCAAAAAATTTATTTGGGTATCCGAAATCGAAATCGGAAGTATCTAAGGCGAAAGTAGAGATTTCTGCTAAAGAGCTTTCCACAGGGAATCTCCCAGTTCAGCATACCCCATTTAGCACTTTCACTACATCACTACATTTGTGAATATTGCCTTCAACTTATCTAAAGCGTTCCCCAAAGTCATCATACATGTAGGATAGAAAAATGGATGCCTTTCAGATATAAATAATAGTTATAAATATGTGGGAATGTGCCTGCGCATAACTGTTCCTCTATTCATAGTGCAAGTGATGCTCATGGGATGCAATTTAGAATTTTTACTATATCTCTCTCTCTCTCTTTCTCTCTCTCTCTCTCTCTTTCAACTCTGCTGAAAATGATTTAAATATACTTTAAAGGGGTTATATTCAAAATTGTATTGCTTATCATTTCAAAATTATGTTATTACACCTACCACTTACTTTATTTATTCTATAAATTTAAGAAATGTTTATTTTCATTATGAAATTGGATGCTTAGAAACATTTTATGCCTCGAACATTATTTCAACATTTTATTTTGTATTGTAATTTGAACAAGAATTAAACAATCGATAAAATCCAATGATACATTTTTGTAATATCTCGATAACTATGATTACTTATATTAGTTTTTGCGTCGACTTATATAGACTGTAAATTAAATCTATATATGTACATATACATCTGAAATTATCCAATACCCTATATATAACAAAATTAATATGCAATTATCAAGTTATGCAATCAAAATATAATCAAATCCACATGTATATAGCAATATCTAATCCAAATTTATAATCCCGTTGAGCTATTATTAGTAATCTATATATATTTGAAACAGGCCATATGAGACCATCGTCCCCGCTGCTGGATTCAGTGAGAGATCAGTTCGAGGACTATGATCAATTGGCAAAAGACTTTACGCGTGTATTCCTAAACGAAGAACCATCGTGCCTAACCAACGCCCATCTTTTCGATGTGGTCTTCCTGGTGGGCCAATCGAAGCAAAAGGCTCGCCTAATTGGCGTACGCGCCATTTTAGGTGTACGAAGTCGCGTCTTTCAGGTGGAGCTGACTAAATAATCCCCCACATTAACCAACTGCCACCCAAAGTGCTCTATAAATAATATCCTCTTTTTTCCATTGAAATTGCATTTTACAGGAAATGTTATATGGCATACAAACAGGCTTTGGATCCCCACAAATACCGGTGGCTGAAATTTTTGCACGTCCTGCACCATCACTTGTATCACCACAGAATCAGAAACCAAAATCGAATAACTATTTAACCGTACCCGATTCGGACTCCATACGGCCAAAGAGTGTCCCGTCATCCCCAATGGTGAAGCGGGCCTTTTCACGGCTGGGAACAATTACGGCTGGCTGGGGACGATCCATACGCAATAAGAACTCAAATCAATTAAATCCGGATGACAAAAAGAAATGGATATCGTCGACAGATTGTTCGAGTAAGGGTTATTATACAATGCAATGCAACAATATCGATGCGTTTCCTTGTTCTCTCTTTCTCTCTCTCTCTCCTTCTCTTTATGTCTCTCAATCACTATGTTTATTTCGCTCGCGCTCTCTTCTTAAACTTACTTGATTTATGTCACACACACACAAAAACACACACACACACACACATACACACACACACACACACACACACACACACACACACACACATAATTTACGTCTTGGATCGTACGTTCTACGTAACACAATCGCAACTCCGCTCCTACTACGTATTACGTAATCGCAACCGTAACCGTTATCGTAATCGTAATCGTTATCGTTATCGTAACTGCCTGTTTTATCCCTAATATATATACAACCAAACTAAACAAAACAACAAACGCAAAAAACGCACGTCGCACGTCAACTAACTTTAACTCGCATATTATTTAAATCTGATAAATGACTTGATAATAATATTATCATGCTCATATCATAATTGGGGTTACTCTGGTCTCGTTCATCGTTCTTCTCTTCCTCGACCATGTTCAACAAACAATAATAATATTACTATTACTATTTGATTTCCATTATCGATTATTATTTATGTTCGTTTTCGTTGATATGCGTATGCATACTGCTTGTTAATTGGCATTCTTTGCCTTCAATATCATGGACGTCTGTCTGTACTCACCACTCTGAACTCACCACTACCATCTTGCCATACACCATACAAATCAAACTTGCGTTTTGCATTCATATTGAAATTGTGACCGTCGTTAAATGTGTTCTCCTTAAACGTTTCTCAACTACAAATCTCTGACTCTTATTCTGGTGCTCACCATATCTCCATTAATTTCAACGAATCATTTTGCACAACTGCTATTTATTCTTATCACTATAACTCAATTATTCGCTCTTACAAATTTATTGCTATCACATTTGCATAATTCACCACGCTGCTACTGTTGTCATCTTTCTACTCTCTCTCTCTCTCTCTCTCTCTCTCTTTTTCTCTTTCTCTATGCATATTTAAAAATGGCATTTTATTTCTTTACTTAATCAACAACAACAAAAATATTCATCAAATTGGTAAACAAAATTAAAAACAACAACATTTTCTCATCTCACGCCACTTTGCCTCTCACCAACCACACAACCGCCCGCCTCCACCGTCCGTCCCACGCCTCGCAAAAAAAATTCAAATTTTTGTTTGTTTTTTTTTTGTTATTATTTACCGTGCGAATAATACAACTGCAAACTGACCGCAATTATTTGATTTCGCAATTTGAATTTGTACTTTTGATTTGGATTTCGATTTAATTTATGAATTTCGCGAACCAACTTTTACCCCACAACGAAACACCGCCAAAAACCGATTACCAACACAAACACAAATAAAAACCGAAACCGAAACCGAAAAAAAAACAACAACAAAAATTTCCAAACCTAACAGACAGAGATAGCAAAGACAAGGATAAAGATAAGCCGGGCAGCAACCAATTGGCCGTGCCCGTCTCTCCGTCTGTGCCGATGCCCAAAAAGTGGACCGGGCCAAACTGGCCCAAACCGAATTCAACATCATCGAATTCGATCCGGATACGTTTCGGGTGCTGCTCGACTATCTGCATACGGGCACCTGTCCACTAACCTGTGTCTCAATACCAGGTGAGAAGCATCTGCTGAACGAAAGTCGATTTTAAGTGTATCAAAATGCAGGCTAAGATTCAAAATCTCAAGAAAAAGTGCAGTTCAAAAGGAGTTTCCAAATATTATCAATATTCAAATACAAAATGATATAACGAAAATTCACATATCTTTATTCAGGTCTTCTCTGCGCCGCAGAGCACTATGATTTACCGGAATTGCTGCAGGCATGTTTCCATCATTGCAAGCAGTTTTTGCGCATTGAGGTCGTCTGCCCGATGCTGATTTCGCTGGAGAACTACTACTGGCGCTACACATCCGCCTCCGAGCTGGTCAACATGATACTGTCCTTCGTGGAGAGCAAGGCGCATGCCCTGTTCAAATGCCCGGAATTCCTACATCTGTCCGAGTCGATGGTCCAGATGATCATGTGCCGTGAGCTGCAAACGCCCGAGATACGTAAATTCGAGGCGATGCTCGCGTGGGCGCGCCACAAGGTTGCCAAGCTCAAGAATCATCCCAACAAGGATACACAATTCGAGTTCGAGTGCATCATGGAGCGTTTGACTCGCGACCTAAACCTGTGCCGCATCTCGCCAAGTGAACTGTTGACCGTCGTCCTGCCCTCGAAGTCGATGAAAAACGAACGAATCATGGAGACGCTGATGGTGCAGGTGAATCTGGGCACCTATCGGATGCCCGAACTGGATGTGTACCGTCAGCAGTTGCGACAGCAGGAGTCCGCCGAGGCCACCGTGCAAGTCCATCGGGGTGGATGAGACAGTAAGAATGTGAGCTTCGATTTGGAGCAGCAACAGCAGCAGCAGTCGCTCTCGCTAGCCCAAACCACTGTCGCAACCACCGCGGATAGTACAACAAACACAACCAGATCGGACTTTGCAACAACAATATCAATCACAACCACAATCACAAGCACAAGCACAACATCAACAACAACAACAAAAACCACAACAAGAACAACAACAACAACAACAACAGCCTACAACAACAACAACACCGGCTTTACATCCACACCAACATATTGTGTCGCTGGCGCCATGGGCAAGATTAGCATTCAGTTGGATGCACGCGCCTATGCCATGGCCTCCGTTGCCGTTGCCCTCGAGCAACAGCAGCAGCAACAACAGCAGCAGCAGCAACTGCAACTGCAACAGTTGCAACAGTTGCAGCAACTCCAACTACAGACACGCGACGCCGCCGATGAGGAAGTTGAGCTGTATGCCAATTTTGAATTGGCACCCAGCACTAGTCGCGTCGCCGCCCAAATGCAGGCGGCCAAGGAGGCCAGACGCAAGCGTTGGGCTGCCGATGGCGCCAGCGGCAGCAGCGACGGCGGCTGCGCCAGTGGCAGCAGCGGCAGCGGTCGGCGTTACTAAACTACCGGACCTACCGAACCAAAACCCAGACAAGACGAAAAAACTGAAAACTGAAAAATAACAAGAAAAAGAAAAAGAAAAAAAGAACGCTTTGATTAAAGAAAACTAAAATTGAATCAATCCAAATCGACGCTAACATTTTTAGCTCTTACATTCACCCTGCGATGACAAAAGGCAAACCAACAATTTGAAGAGAAAAAAAAATACCGAAACGGAAGTCAAGGCGAGGCGAAACTTAAAAAAAGAAAATTCTACAAGTATTAAATTTGATTAATCATATTATATACATACACATATATATAAATATACATTTATATATACATATATATATATATAGTCTATTGTAACTAAGCTAAGCACCACAAGCGAATGCGGAGAAAGAGATAGCTAGCTGGAGAAAGAGAGATGGAGGAAGTGAGTTTTGACATTTGACATTTGACATTTGCATAATACTAAACAAAGTTTGTGGCATTACATTTTGGGAAAACCCCAACACAGCAAATCCAAAATAATAATACAAATAATAAAAAAAAAAAAAAAAACGCTTTTTGATGTAAAACAAAGACTTAAGACAAATGTTAAGAAATTTTTTAAAACACGTTTTAAACGTGGCAATCAAATCCTTAACAAATCTAACCAAAAGCATAAACTAAACAACAAAAAGGAAAAAAAAACACAAAAAAAAAAAACTGTATGTAAATATTACATACATTGATTTACATTTAAATGTACATATATTACAAAGCTGATTGTGGTGCTGGCATTTTTTTTTTATAATATATAAAAAGCAAAAAATGACATATATGTGTATGTATATAAATATGCTTGCTTATTAGCAAGACAGCCAGTTATATAAGTATATACATTATCTATAAATTTAACTGTAACTATACAGCCTACCACCATACACTTGCCAAGATGCAAAACTAACTAACTTACTTGCATTATAATATCGATGTATACACATAACCAAAAAAATATATCCAACAACAAACACAAAAAAAAAAACAAAAAAACCAAAATACAATCAAAAAAAACCAAAATACAATAAAAAAAAAAACCAAAATACAATAAAAAAAAAACTAAAATACAAAAAAAAACTAAAATACAATAAAAAAAAACCAAAATACAATAAAAAAAAAACTAAAATGCAAAAAAAAAAAAATACAATACACAGAAAAAAAAACTAAAATACACAGAAAAAAACTAAAATACGCAGAAAAAAAAACTAAAATACACAGAAAAAAACTAAAATACACAGGAAAAAAACTAAAATACACAGAAAAACTCTAAAATACACAGGAAAAAAACTAAAATACGCAGAAAAAAACTAAAATACACAGAAAAAAACTAAAATACGCAGAAAAAAAAACTAAAATACACAGAAAAAAACTAAAATACACAGAAAAAAACTAAAATACGCAGAAAAAAAACTAAAATACACAGAAAAAAAAACTAAAATACACAGAAAAAAACTAAAATACACAGAAAAAAAACTAAAATACACAGAAAAAAAAACTAAAATACACAGGAAAAAAACTAAAATACACAGGAAAAAAACTAAAATACACAGGAAAAAAACTAAAATACACAGAAAAGCAAACTAAAATACACAGAAAAAAACTAAAATACACAGAAAAAAACTAAAATACACAAAAAAAAAAACTAAAATACACAGGAAAAAAACTAAAATACGCAGAAAAAAACACTTAATCGCTTGTTATGCCAACACAAATGCAATATTCCAATCGCTTGCCCTGGAAATAATAGTCCAATAGCTTGAAATAAACGCTTACCAGCAAAATAATCCAATCCAATTCAATTCAAAATCCAATTGCTTGCTCACAAACCGAAACATTTAAATTAAACAGAAATAATTAACTCAAGAAAAAAAGATAGAAAAAAAAATAGCATAATCAAAAATGATAGCAGTTAAGCTCACGTATTGGTGTTAGACTACATGTTAGTTGACTAGATGTTAGTTCATCGATTAATCGATTAATGAGCGAAAGCCTCGATAACTGCTAGTTGCAGCTGAAAAAACCAAATGCCCTAAATGGGTCCACATACATAATATGCCTGGTCAATTTTGACATACGGTTAAACATTTTGTCTTACATTTGAAAGAAGTATCGATAGACGATAACACTTGACCCACAAAGAATGTTCAAAAGAAGTAGGCGAGATCTGCCTAACGGTAGTAAATTCACATGCAGTGAGTTCATTTTCGGGCGATTTCAAATTCAACACAACTTGTGTGTTGCAACAACAACAATAGAAATAGTTGTAGTAGTAAATGAAAACTACAGTACATAATATGTATATATGTATGCATGTCTGCATATGTATATGTGTTGGATCAACAATAGTAAATTCTGAAAACGTAACGAAAACGGCAGCATTTTTAACAGGGTTTCAATAAAAAAGGATCAAAATTTCAAACAAAATTAACAACAATAAATGCCAAAATTCATAACGTCTTTATAATAGATGCATATATTTACACGCATTTACGTGTATATATATATATATATACATATATATATATATATATATATGTATATGCTTATAAACATAATCCAACACACAATAAGATATGCAGCAGAAAATAAAATAAAAAAAAAAATCAGCTTTGAGTGTGCGAAAAGTTGCGTTAATGGAAAATCAAATAGTCTATACAATAAGTGAATGTAATATTTAATCAACCTGTGAAATAGATTAGCCACAATATACCAGTTATTCCAAAAACAAAAACAATAACAAAAACAAACCATATGTGGACAGGCAACCAATGGAATGGGATTAGAGAAGGGAAGAGTTGGAAGAGTTGAATGAAAATGGGACACACAATTTACAAAAGGTGAACAACACTCAGCACTTGAAAATATATTTAAATCAGAATTGATGTTAAGAAATACTTAAAATACCAGAAAGTAAGAGAAAAATATCTATATCAAACCAAAAATACAGTGTGAGACTATTGAGAGCATAAAACAAATCAATACATTTTGAGAATATTGGAACGGATCCACAAAGAGACAGGATGAGTTGGTCAACACTGGAAAGTACAGTTTAATTAAAATTGAATACAATTTACTGCTAGTTAATAGAACAGCTATTTAAATACAAGTAATCCAAAACAGTTGAAACTATATTTAAATGAAAAACATTGCAAAATGCAAAAGATAAAGATACATTTTTTTTTGTGAACCGAGCTTTTGCAACAGTTGAAAGTGTACTGTAATTGGAAAGGCGGCTTTGAACTTTGATTAGGCCACATGATAAATGGAGCATTTTTCCATTTGTGGCAACACATCAAATGTTAATCATTCGAGATAGTACATGGTGGCAAAGAACTTGGGAAATGGAACTGTTGCACTGGCAATAAGGTGATTCGAATAATTAAATACGATATAGTGAATTCATGTGAAATAGAACATAAGATTAAACAGCTAACTTTGGAGTCATAGAAAACCTGTTCCAACATTTTCAAACCGAATGCAATCGGAAAACATATATTTACAAAATACACATGGGAATCTAAGACCCTTCGATGTTAGAAAACAGCAAAAAAAGTTACAGAAAGCATATTTGAGTACATTCAGTACATTAGCTCTTGATGGAAATATTTACATACAAAACATACAAAACTAAACATGTTAAATACATACAACAATATACAACATTTTGCATAATTGTAACAAGTGTTTCTAAGTGTTTGTACCTAGCGTACACCCATACTATATTAACTCTGGATGTCAAACAAGTATTACTTCGGAATTGACGAAGATCGGCATGCCCTTTCTATCAGAAGCTGAAGGAGTATGCAAACATACAAAGTCGAACTATTATAGAGAACATACAGAATCCACTTCGTATCTAATTACATTTGGTTGTGCCTAAATACAAAATTTGAACACATTAAGATTGAGTCTAATCAAAATTCGACGATTTGATTTTGTTCTCCATTCATTATGGAGTTGCCACACTTGTACAAAATTCAAAATAAAATAGTTATACTGACTATTTCAAAATATTCTTGAATGTGTTTCAAATATCGTGATATATATATATACATATATTTATAATAACCTCTACAACGATATAATGACAATGTGAATATCTTGCTACTATATTTTTGAAGAGGGTATTTGAACTTTGTTACGATACACGATATATAAAATGCATTTCTACAGATATTATCGACACCACCAACAATACAAATAGAATTGAGTCAGCAATAATCAGAAACTTTTCATTAGCTTAACTTGGGAATGTTCGACGTGGATTTAGACATACAGAAATTGGCAACAGGAACAGACAGGACATGCAGTAGACGAATTTTTGATGGAAAAAAAGTATTTGAAAAAAGCAAAAAAAATATCTCCGTGTTTTACTAAATGCCGCGTTACTCCTTTTGAGATCATCTACTCGTAATACTTACAATACAATAACCACAAAATATTGCATAATCGAAAACCGAACAAAAATCGATCTTAAAACATACAGAAATGAAATTAATTAAACTAACTAAAATGAATGTTGTAATTTGCTAAAAACAGGCTACACACAAAAAAAAATATATAAAAAAAATTAAAAAAAAAATAATTAAAACCTCATGACGATTTTACATAACTTATACAACAACAATATACTATATACATGCGATACATAACAATAACAATATGCCGATTGTGAGTGGTTCGGGGTCCGGGTTGGATCGCGACCAACCAAGAAATATATATGTATTGTCCCTGGACCACTATGTTTGAAACTAAGTATACACATATACATATATACACACATACATATATACTCTATACACGATAAGACAGCATCTAAACTGATCAAATTATATATCTATGTATTACTTTTTTGATGTAAATGTTTACTATATACAATATACTTATATACATATTTATTCGCGGTAATTCCAAGTTGGCCTCAGCTCATATAGCCCAATAATTGGATAATTAAACCTCAAATTTATATATATGTGTTTATATAATTATTCATTCAAATGGTTATATATATATATGTTGATTCTCATTGCAATTTTCGGCAAATACTTTTTTGCGTGTACAAAATTCGATTTTATTTTGGAAATTTTATTTAAGGCTATATGATATGATGGATATAAACAATTGTAAGCGACTTATGGAAGGCGATATATATTTAAAATAAAACGTTTGACGCAAAAATCAAATTCTGTTTTCAATTCGCGGGATTTTCAGAATCGAGTTGCATATCTTATAATGGAACCAGAAAACTGGACTTTGGATCGAATATCATATGCCTAAATGGATCGTAATCGATCAACTGCCGAAGACGAAATAAATCAAACGCAATTCATATTTTTGTATTGAGGGTTTTTCGATCAATTTTTATATTTTATTGAATTTGTTGAATTATGTATTATAATTATTATATTTATTATAATTATTATTGGTATTCATAAGAGTTTACATTTGTTTTATTGATTTGATTTTATTTAATGCTCGCAACGCTCATTTATATCATTTTTACAATATTAATACACACATACACACGTGCATATGTGCAGTATATATATATACATATGTATATGGTAGAACTTAAAGTGGAAGTACAGACACAGACTGATGCATATTTATACCATATACATATATATACACACATAAGTATATAGTCCAAAGCTTAAACTTTAACACATAAATCAGTCGAAATGGATCATTTAATTATTATTTTTCATACTTGTTGCTTTTCTGTTTTCAATAAATTAACATACAAATAAATCTTTTGTTTTGTTTTGTTTTTCCAATTTTCCTTTTACATTTTTCATTACTACATTAACAACAAAGAGCAAACACAAAAAAATTACAAAAATTAAATTGGTTTTTGTTTTGTTTCAATTTACAAACAGCAAATGCACCAAACTCTTCTTTGCAGGCCATACATACATGTAAATATAGCATGTATATACATGTGTACATACATATACATGCCTTTTATTTATATACAATTTTATATATTTGTAGTACAAGTTTTGCTTTGTTTTTGGGAATACGTAATTAAATAATTTACTCGTTAAATTTGTTATTGAGGTCGCTAAGCTGCACACAGATACAGACACGTACATAGACACGCACACAGACACACACAGACACACACACACACACACACACACACACACACACAGATGCATCCACATACATGGTCATTTAGAGTTTTTACTTTTGTATTTGTTGTAAGGAACTTGTTTCTATTTATAACAAAACAAACAATTATACATTACAATAGTATATATATACATATACATATATATATATATATATATATAAAGAAAGAATTTCGAAATAGAGAATGTAAACGATCAGCCGACAAATACTACTGACAAAGCGCCTCTCAAACTGATCTACAGCGACATTTTGTGACATTCACTGATCTCAACCGGTAAAAAGACTTTTTTCCCGAAGTTGTCGGATGCCTCCACATACATCGGGTTGTGCTCAAGTGCACCTAGTAGCAGACGATGTCTGGGGGTCTAAAATACCCTGACCCTTGGATAGATTGGCTATTGAAAGGAGGTATGGCTATAATCCCTCCATTGCTGATGGGTAACTGGCTGGGAGCGGTGACTGGTGGTCTTGCAGTTGTAATCGACGCTCTTAACTCATGGAGTGCAGACATGGAAGAAAGGTCTGGTACACTTCGTGAATCAAAGTAACACCAATAGATTCGTTGACCGTCCTCTTCTTCTGTCATGTCTCCTGACAGATTCAAAAAAGAGAGTTCGGCTGAGAAAGAACAACGGGGACCTAACCTTGACGCACCTGCGTGGTTGGCGGGCATAAGAATACCACCACAGCGAGTCATAGGCGCGCCCTGACGCGATACTCATTGCAGCGAAGGGAGACGCTACCTACGCGGATATACTCCGCAAGGTTAAAGCGGATGAAAAGCTGAGCGAGCTTGGGAAGGCGGTCTCCAGGATACGGAGAACCCAAAAGGGTGAGCTGCTACTGCAGCTGAATAAGCCAGGGATGGATACCTCGGCATTCAGGAGCCGCTGGGCGAGCAAGCAGAGGTGCGATCCCTCGCCCACCGGGTGACCATCGAATGCAGGGATCTCGATGAGGTCACCACTAAGGAGGAGATGATCACTGCGTTCCGCGAGCAATTTTTATGCGAAACTGAGCGGCGAGTGACGGAGAGTGCCTAGTTAGGCAACCCCCCGCCGGGCGTGGGGGTGTGTGTGTGAGGGTGTTTTTAGTACGTATGCATCGACGTTGTCTTTGAATCGTGCATGCAGGTGGCCCGGGCCACCTGTATCTCCAGAAGATTCTCATCCCCATGGCGTAACCAAAAAAAAAAAAAAAAAAAGACACACACACATACACAGGCACAGACACACACATGAACTTATACAAACAAAAAAAAAGCGGGGCACATTTTGTGATCTGTTTGAATTATGTTTAGAAGACGCAAGACCTAGCTACGACTCTAACTTATACGTTATAAGACATTTGAACACTTTCGTTTGCTGTTGTGGTTGTTGTTGCTGTTTCTTGTTGTTGTTGTTGTTGTTGGAAGTGGAAGTGGGTTATCTGCAGCATCACAAGTCGAGTGCCGCCTCATCGGGGGCAACATCATCGAAGCCATACCAACATCACATGACCATAATTTGCAGCGCTACTCATTGATCTATTGTCCGATAGATGCGTCTCTGCGGCTCGGGAGTGTAATGGATGCGGGTGCGAAAGTGCTGCGGGGAGCCGGGCACGCTCTCCGATCCACGACGTGGCGGCGGCAACGGCGGCGATGCTGACACATAACTGTAAATGTAAAATGCGATTAATACAGAACAGAAGGAAGCATCGCTTAGATTAGGGTTGGACTAGTAACCCCCCTCCCGTCGACCCACTTGTATCATATTTAAATCCCATTCATTTCATCTAATCCTGCGCCAAGCATCCGACATGAAGCACCACATCCAGCCCGTAAATTGGATGGTTCACAGCTAGTTGCCTTGGCTGCCAATCGGAGAGTGCTGATAAGTCTGCCAGGAAATTTTATTCTTCTCCTCTCAAGGAATGAGCCCCTAAATTATACATATATATTCTTCAAAAACCGAGCCTATACAGACAAGCCCAGAGGCTGTCAGACTCAAACCTCAAACTACATATTTGGGTAAGTTGCAATTTCCTATAGAGATAGGTACAACCATATGGTAGCTGTCCACTGTCCACTGTCCACTGTCCATCATCCATATATAAAAACTCACCGGCGCTGGAGCATCGGTGAGCCCGAGGCTTGTCCACTCAGCTCAAGCAGATTCTTGCGCAGCAGCAGCGGCGATTGGCCGCGATTGTAGCGCGGCGGCGGATCCGGACTCCGATGTCGACGATCCAGACCCGCAAGCAGATGCGGACTGGGTGGTGTGCTATTGCTGCCTCCGCTACCAAGTCCACCTCCTCCACCACCACCACCACTACCAACACCACCACTGCTTGCATAACGACGCAAAAAGCCGCTGCTGACAGCACCGTGACTAGCTGCACCACTTTGACCACCACTGCCCGCTAGTGGCTCTGTGGTGGGTGAGGTGCTTTGGCTGGTATTGTAGCTATGGCTGCTGCTGCTGCTGGCGGCGGAGAGTGTCCGATAATAATATGATTTCCCTGTGCTGCTTCCATTGTTAAGACTAATGCTGCGATAAGTTGGCGGTGCTGGTGGTGGTTGCTGCTGTTGTTGTTGTTGTTGCTGTTGCTGTGGTTGAGGCGCCAGCGCCGTCTCCAGATTTAGATTGAGATTGAGGTTAAGATTTAGCTGCTCATTAATGCCATTTGAGACTGGTGACGTGACCGTCGCTGTGGAATTCAATTGGGTTTTAACATAGGTCGCAAATTGTCGCTTCATCGCGCCAGCGAGTGTATGGAACCAGCCTGATTGATTGATGATGATTGAGTGATTGATGCAGTGCAATAGAATATGGTGCGAGCGTGCGTGCGTTTGCGTTGGCGTGTGTGAATGTGTGTGCGATGTGTGTGTGCGGTGTGTGTGTACGGTGTGTGTGTGTGTGTGTGTGCAGTGTGTGTACACAAAGCAAAAAAAAATAGCACACGAAACGGAAAATAAAAAAGAAGAGAGCACAAGCACAATGCAAAGAATTAGTCGAGAGCCATAAAAAGCGTTCGCAAATGCAAAAAATGCAATAGCAAAAATCAAATTGAATTCGAAAGAAGAGCGAAAACTTCGGCACGCCGAACTGTCAATACCCTTGCAGAAAAAGAATCGCAATATTAACAAATTGCTATACTCAAAAGTTATTCAAATTTTTATTCGTTTTTTACTCATTCCAAATTTCATTTTTTTTAGTTTTCTGATTAAGGAAACTTATTCAAAACTTGAGTACAGACGGACATGGCTATATTGACTATCGGCTATTGATTGAGAATCAAAAATATATATAGTAAGAGTATCACAATATCACAATAAAATTGAATAAAATCGTTCAAGATCTCATCCCAGGAGCTATAGTTGCTATGGCAGATATGTTGCTCCGATATCAAAATTGAGATTAGGTTTGCATAGATGCAGACAGACGGACTATTTGCTGATCCCCAATAGATCAGAAGAAGAAAAACTGTTGTATTTAAGGATGCTGTTTTCTCTGCAAGGGTATCACAAAGCAGAACAGAACAGATCATAATATAATATATATATAATATATACATATATATATATAGAGTACTTTAGCAACACTTACCCGATTCGGCATTGCTGGAATAGACCAGCTGCTCCCTGGCATCCGGATTGGAGGTGCTGTTGCTGCTGCTGCCACCGCTGTTTGTTGTTGTCTGGCCGAGCAGCTGGCGCCGTGCGTACAACTTGCTCAGCTTGCTGCCCGTCAGCACGGCTGAGGTTCCAGTTCCACCAGACGCACCAGGCGCACCGACACCAACAGTTGCTGGACCATAATCCGATTGCATTTGGTCCGCTGCTGCTCTGCCAGGCTGGTTGCCAAATGGACTATTCTCAATTGTTGCTGCTGCTGCTGCAGGAGATGTTGTTGCTGTTGTTGTTGTTGTTGCTGTTGGCGTTAGCGGCAACGGTTGATATTGCAATTGTGTTGCATTGCCCACACCAAAGTGTCCAGCGGCTGGCGGTGGGAATGTTGCAGTTGTTGCTGCCGTTGCTCCTGTTGATGGTGCTGCAATTGCAATTTGCGAGCAAGTCGACTGCGTAGACGATTGACTAGAAGTGGAGTGCGAGTGCGACGACGACGATGCAGCGGAGCACATGTTGGAGTGGGAGGGGGACGCGGCGCACGTGGGAGGCGCCACATAATTGCTGTGAAACGGATTCGTGCTCGTGCCGGGCGACGGACGTGACGCGGGCGCCTGATGATAATGATAATGATGTGACTGATGTTGCTGCTGCTGTTGATGATGTTGCTGCTGCTGTTGATGATGTTGCTGCTGCTGTTGATGATGTTGCTGCTGCTGTTGATGATGTTGCTGCTGGATATGTTGTTGCTGCTGCTGCTGTTGATAATGTTGCTGATGTTGCCGCTCGGCAGCCTCCTTTTCACGCAACTGATTCTGTTGATGGTAAAAGCGTTGCAGGACTGCAAAAAGCGCGAAAGCGATAATGGCAATTATATAGTTGTTAATCTGATAAATCATTATTAAATATTATTACGATTATTATAATTGCAGTTATAAACTGAACAATAGTGTGGCCTTCAGCTATGTAATTATATTATTCAAATAATATTTTAGGATTTGCTCAAATCTAGTTGCCAATATACAGGAGAAATATAAATATATCAAGAATTTTGTTTATTGATCTGCTAAATACTCATTTGCGTTTTAATAATATCGTATTTGAATGATATCTGAACAACTTTGAAGCCATTGTGGCAAGTTTCGCAATCTTCTTAGTAGAATTTAGTGCACTATCTACGATTCTTATCCAAACCTAAGGAAATTTGTACAGTTGGCTATATACAAACTATATAAATTGAAATGCTACATCTTGACAATTGTGCTTATTATTGATAAAAATAAAATAAACTTGATCAGTGCTTGATATACGAGAACTTGTAATCCCATTTAAAAATCTCCGAGGAGGCAGACAGACGGACAGTTCGATGGTTTAATGGTGGTATCGTTGATCGTAAATTCAGTTAAGCCAGGGAGTACATTCCCAGTAACAAAATGAACTAATCTGATTGTTGAGCTAGGAATGCATTTGAAAGTTGAACTCTTTTCTAAAAGTTGGCTGCAATATCCCTCTTGCTCCGCTCACCTATGGGACTCTGATTGCCTGGTTGCAGTCGTTGCTGTTGCTGCTGTTGGTGTTGTAGCTGCTGTTGGTTGTTCAGCTGCAATGTTGTAGCTGTTGCCGTTGCTATCGTTGGCTCTGTTATCAGCGGCAAGCTCAACTCAGTGGCGACATTTACAATTTTACTACTATCACAGGTGTCGTAAAACGTTTGCAACATTGTATCTGGTGTTCTTGCTGCTGCTGCTGCTGTTGTTGTTGTTTCTCCTGCTGCTGCTGCTGCTGGCAAACGCCACTTCTCAGTCGGTGTTTGTTGCTTACTATGCGGCAGTGATGTTGTTGTTGTTGCTGTTAGTGTTGGTGTCATTGTTTCAATTGGTGTCGTGGCCTTTGTTTGTATTGGTGTTGTTGCGGTTGTTACAATTGACTGGTGTTTCTTTTGGCTGAAGGGCGATGTGGTCAAATTGCGTAGAATCGATTGACCTATGCCAGCAAGGAGATCAGAGAGTTAGTACTAGTTCTATAATGGCGGGGTAAAGGGGTCAAGTGAACAAACCAATGCTGCTGAAAACCGATTCCTTTTTGGGGCTCTCATCGCAGTATTTGTAGTGCGAACCGTTGCTCAATTTACGTTGCATAAATGGCGATTTGCGATAGAGCTTATTGATGTTGTTGTCGCTGTTGATGTTGTTGTTGCTGCCACAAGGTGGCGAGATGGGACTCGCACTGGCGCTACTGCTGCTGTTGCTGTTGCTGCCACCGCTGCTCAAATAGTTGAATGTTGTTATTGCCGTTGATGATATTGCTGTTGGTTGTTGTTGTTGTTGTTGTTGGTGCTGCTGCTGCTGCTGATGCTGTTGTTGTTGAGGTAGTTGTGTGGCTGATTGCATGAAATACTGCGGTCCCCGCAGCAACTGTTGTTGTTGCTGCTGTTGTTGTTGCTGTTGCTGCTGGTAGCTTGGAATCTGCGTCGGTTTTATTGTCTTTGTTGTCAGATGTTGACCTGTTGCTGTTTTGCCATAAAAAGGGATAGATGTTGCTGCTGCTGCTGCTGCTGCTGTTGCTGTCGTTGGTCTGCAATTAACGCATAATTGTTATTAGTAGTTGCCACTTAAAGACAAAGCCCATTATGTGCCAAAAAAAACACACACACAAAATGTACGGCAGCGAAAGAGAAAGAGACACACAGAGTAAGAGATAAATAGAGTTGGAGAGAGAGAGAGATAGAGAGAGAGAGAGAGATAGTGAGTTTTTGTGTGATACGGCGCGAGTAAGGGAGCGAGTGTGTGGTGTGCGTGTGTGGTGTGCGTGTGTGGTGTGCGTGTGTGTGTGTGTGTGTGTGTGTGTGTACAAGGAGCAAATATATATGAATTTAAATATTTACATTATGGCGAAAATATATCGATGAAAATGAGAGCAATACAAATGCGTGAAAGGACAAGCGAACCAGAAACTGAAGAGAGTGAGCGGGAAAGAGATTTAAGCACATATATATTAATATATATATATATAATTCATATGCATATATATTACAAATTTAACAAAATTCCAAATTCTAACGGTCGTTTCAGTAAACGATAATTATCGATATTTATTGCCAAGATCTTTGGCTAAGATATATGTATAATATATAATAAAGTTATCTCTCTTTTCCAACTCTCTTCTTCCCTCTTTCTCTCTCTCTCGCTCTCTTAATCTTAAGATTCCACTTTTCAGCCTGTTCCTAAAGCAGAAAGTTCCATGAGTATAATTTTAGGGCGCCAGATGGCGCTGCACAAGCCGAAAGAAATAAATACGTTTTTGCCATTTTTTGATTGAGTTGAATTAACACTGGTGAAAAGCGAAACTCAACACACCAATATGATGAAAACAAGATGGAAAATGGAACACAAGCGAAACACGTGAATAACAGAAGAAAACAATATACACAATAATACAATTAATATATATGTATGTACATGTAGACATCAGGTTAAAGTTTATAAATACATACATGTATATATACAAAAGCGATGTGCATGTGGTTGTATGTGTATGTGTGTATGTATGTGTGATGGCATTGAAACGAAACGAAATGGCATAGAACAAGAGCAAAACAATTGCAATTGCTAGGCACACACAACAACAACAACAACAAACATGGCGCGAAAATTTAAAATAAATTTCAATAAAAAAAAATATTCATGGCAAATGTATAGAAACTTATAAGCATAATGAAATTACCTCTTTTATGTGTGAACTGTATTTTCGGCAATGAACAATGAACAAAAACATAAGGCAAAATGCAAAAATGTTCAACAATGAGCCACAAGCAACATGCAACATGCAACAAGCATCATATGAATAACATCAACCATTAGTCATTTAAAATGAAGTAAGAACGCTCTAGTCGAGAGAGCTCGACTGGGAGATACCCTGAACCCTGAAATCATCATCATTTATCGGTAATCGATTTTTATCGATTTAAGCAAAACAGAGACAGTTATCGATCTGAAGAGATACAATTTATATTACACAAGTTTAAAGACTGTGGCACCTAAAATCACACAGACTGACAGACTGACAGACAGACGGAAACGTGAAAATCGATCAAAGTACAGAACAAGAATATATATATAATATATGGAGCCGTAGATATTACTGCCTTTTAGATAGCTTTGCATAAGTTTACAGCCAAATATTAATGGGTTCAGTGTATAATACTCATTATCAGAACAGAAAAACGGTTAACAACAATAAAATATAAAATTAATGTGTTAATTAATGCGCATAAACATAACAGTAATACCAATAATAATAACAATAATAATAATAATAACAACAAGAAACTTGGTCGTACTTACTGAATTTTACTTTTGATTGTGGGAGGAGTTTTTATAGTCTTGACTTTTTTTGTATTTGTTTCGTTTATCATATCATGGTAAGGGTATATAAATTATTACTATATATATATATATATATATATATATATATATATATATATATATATATATATGTATATATAGTTTATATAGTTGATTGCTTGCAATATCGATATTATAATTAATGTTTTGTTTTTTTATGTTTTTATGTTTTGGTTTTAATCGGTTTTACAGTTTGTCTGGTTTTGTTTTTGTTTTTGTTTTTCATTTTATTATAATAATATTATGTATTAGGAATTAAGTAACCTACAAAAAATGGTAATAAAAAAAGGATGAAAATAGAAAATCAAAAAACACACAAATTAAATAGTCAATATAAAACGCAACATATTTTAGAAACTATTTTTTTTTTACATTTTTTTTCTTCTATTTTTTTTTTTTAGATGTATGTAATATTTATGTGGGGATTGGGGACAATGGAGCGGGGATTACGGCTTATTTATAAGACTTGATATACTCTAGAGTGGGAGTGGTACCGGGTCAAAAAGTGGACTGTAAAATATTGTATATATATATAGATGGCGAATACAATCCTCCAATAAGTACTGACAACATCAATATATATAGACATATAGGGAGCATCCCCATTTCACTGTAGATAACACCCGTTACCAGAGTTTCGCATGGCAACGAAACGGAATGCATTGTCAGTACTTCCCAAGGGGAGTGCATTCGAAGTGCATTTAGCAGTGTGTCAAAATGTGGTAGTAGAAGAAACTAGTAAATAAAAGTGTGCTCAACATGTGTAAACCAAAATTAATAAAAGAAATTATTTTTGCAAAAAAAGCAACAAAAACAAAATCAAAGGTAAAGGTAAAGGAATTGTGTGAGCGTGGAAAAGAAAATAGAGAAATAGAAATATAGAAATATAGAAGGCATGCCAACTGGTTGTTTAGGAATACGTTAAGGAAAAAGCATTTCATTTAAGATGCTTTCTGCATTACACAACAGATAATTACCGAGTTTAGCAATCACCCTACGATTAGGTACAGTTTTAGTTGTAGTTGTTTTTTTTTTCTTTATTATTACTTTTTTATACTGTTTTTTGGTATTATTTTTGCCTACCTGTTAGGAAATTTTGTTTTGTTGTCAGAGTTAGCTAAAGAAATCAAAACGCAACGTAACGGAATGGAACAAAAGCGGAAACGGAAACAGAAAAATGTATTTATAGAAACGAAGCATTTGTTGTGTTCTTTGACGCTCACACACACGCACACACACGCGCACACACACGCACACACACACGCACACACGCACACACACACATACACCACACGCACACACACACGCACACACACATATACAGCAGACATTGAACCACAAAAAAGGATTTCGCATGAGGTTTGGACATTGTTTTGGGTGTTTTTTGGCTTGTTACTGGCAATGGGACTAGGTGGGCAAGGGGTCGGCGGGTGGGTATGTGAGGTGGGTTGGGGCGTGGAGGCAAGTCTTACAAAAAAAAAAAAAAAGAAAGGAAGAACAAGTGCAGTCATGTAATCACCTCGTCAGCGTGGAGTCACCATTGGCGCGCAGCCGCCTGCCCGCAGCCGAGTCGACAACATTCTGAAACCAGCTGGGCACATCGACTTTGGCTTGCTCGTAGATCTTGATGAAAGGCTGGGCCAGCAGCTCCGGATATTTGGGACGATCCTGATGGTTCTTGGTTAGGCTATATATCCAAAGAAGAAGAGAGTTGCAACTGATCATTCCATTCAAACAAAAACAGATATTGACAAATTGTTTTACCACTTGATGACAAAATCACGAAAATGCTGACTAAAATTGTAGTCCTCGCCAATGGGCAGGCATGGCGGCTCCGAGTCCAGCACCTTGGTGAGCACCTCAAAGTCTGTATTGCAGCCCTCGTATGGGGAGCGTGCGGTGGCCAATTCCACAAGCGTTATGCCCAGCGACCAAACATCGGCGCGTATATCATACTTTGGTTTCTTCGGATCGATGCGTTCCGGCTACCCAAAAACACAAACAAAATAAACATAAATATATATTTTACGAATTTATGACTTATGTGATTATATATAGTGTCCAACTGTGCTACTTAGTTTGTTCAATAATGAACTGCTCACATTTTGAATCGTATCTCTCCTCAGAATTCACTGTCAACAAAACCGTTCTAGCTCTTGGCCAAAGGTATTTGAGGACCCTTTTGACCCAATTCTGGAATTAGAATCTAGATCCTGTTCACCAAATCGGATTGGAATCTGTGCAACAGAAATTCTTACTTTTTGCTCCTCTCATTCTTCCCCATTTTCCTCCTTATTATTCCATGTTATAGACTACAATAGTTTCGATCATGTAATCAATTCAGAGTCCTCTATATCTATGCTTAGATACTGAATATTTTAGCATCTTTTTTTGTAAATAAATAGACTCACCGCCATGTAGGCTGCACAGCCAGCTGAACGTGTATTCGCCTTGGAGTCCACTAGGCGACCGCTAATGCCAAAATCGCAAAGTTTTATGTTGCCGCGCTCATCGATCAAAATGTTTGAGGGTTTCACATCACGATGGATGACGCCGTGCTTGTCCTTCAGATAGGACAATGCGTTGACCGTCTATAGAAATGGAAATGGAAATGGAAAAACACATCAATTACTACTATTTACTCAATCTCAAATTCAAAATTCAATTGAGTTGAAAATCTGCAAATACAGATGAGATTGGAGGAGTCAATTGACAACCCACAATGGGAAAGACAGAGGAAAAGCTGCATGCAAAAGCGGACTTCAAGCAGACAGCTCGAAGGACAGCTACAAGGTTGCCTCAAGAATGGATCAGCAATGTGTTGAGATATTCAAGAGACTGGGAAAGACCAATAGGATAACTATCTCTTGGATACCAGGACAACCGCGCAACGAAGTTGCTGACTTGCAGGACTCAATTGCAGTGAGTTGAGCAATCTAAGACTGACTCAGACTGTGTGAGAACTGGTAATAATCATAGCAATCCGAGCCAGGGTCACAACGAATCCACAGAGTTTGGGATATATCAGTGAACTTACCGCCACAGTGACTTTGCCGAGGATGGGCTCTGGTACCGGCTTCTTGGACTGTTTGAGCAGCTTATCGAAGCACATGGACATCAGTTCCATGCATATCCAGACATCTGGGTCACGGACAAAACAGCCCAGACATTTGACAATGTATTTGCAATCGTGCGACTTCAGCACCACATCCAGATCCATTAAAATGCGCTTGTTCTCCTCCGCATTGCCGGTGCGTCGCATCTGTTTCACGGCGATTATTGTTTTGCTGGACGAGTGCAGCATTTTGACGACATTGCCACTTGTTCCATTGCCCAGATCGCCCAAATGCTGCAGATCATGGATGTCTGTCGGATATTGCCGGCCATTGATATTCAGTTTTCCCGTTTGGCCCATGATCATTTTCAATTTTTTGTCCGTTTCCGTTTCCGAGGGATGTGCCTGGGTCGGCAGTGGCAACATCATTCGTTTGCGGAATGTACCCGATGTACTGGATTCATCTACACGGAGAGAGAGAGACAGAGACAGAGAGAGAGAGAGAGAGAAGAGAGATTAATAACACATTAATACAAGTAGATATGTTTGCGGTTTGATAAGGCTCAAGTTTCAGCAATGTGCAGATAAATAATAAATATTGTCACTCAACAATTTGTTTTTGCTCTTCTCCAATGACCGTTAAGTAAACAGAATGTATTTGTGTGTATTTGTGTGTGTGTGGGTGTGTGTGTGGGTGTGTGTGTTTGTGTGGTGTGGTGTATGCCATGTGTGTGCACACTGCCACAAAATTGATTTGCCAATGCAAATGGATTTCGACGCCTTTGTATTTTTTGATTACACAACGAAGACAGATATATATTCTTGATCAGCATTAGCCGATTTTATTCAGACATGTCCGTCTGTCCATCTGTCTGTCTGGGTAAAGAAGCCGATATCAGAGACTATTATATCTAGCGAAAATTTTGAATATAAATTTGCTTTCAGCATACACACACCAAGTTTATTTTAGTAAATCGATAACTGTCTGTCAATATCGATACAAATCGATTTCCAATAGCAGCAAATTGCAAAATTCTTAATATAATCTTCCAAATAAATAATAAATAAATAAAAAATAATAAATTTCAGATAAGAAACTCTATTTAACAGTTGCTAGTCGATCTATCTCGACCAGAGCATTCTAGCTAGTTAGGAAAGTAAAAGAAAAGAATCAAATCAAAAATGGTAATAGTAATGGTAATGCCGAGAATAAAGAAATATGAAATAGATACAAATTATCAGAGAGATGGAGAAACATCATAAACATCAGCTGTGCGTCAAGCTAAGTGTTGATATCGATTAAAATCGATAACCATATAGCTCATATTATTTTAAAAGTAGAGTCAACAAATTTTAAGTTTAGATAGCTATTGATGCTCACGCTTGAGGTAGATTAAGTCTTCAATAGCTGATATTACACCTGCATTAGAGTATGCGGCAGTCGGATACGCCCGACTTGCGTGCGTTGTTATTGTTGTTTTTATGGCTCGTGCTATTGTTGCTGGTAAGGTTAAATAAAGTTATTGCCTTATAGCAATACTATTACAATCATACAAACAAAACAACAACAACAACACCAGCCTATCATAAAAACATAAAACGTTTACTTGTAAACAATGCGTACATTGCCAAAGCGACAAAAAACAAAACATAAACAAAACAGACGAAATACACAAAACAACAAATTTCGTCACCTTGTCATCCTCAAAGCGAGTCTCACGCTGTCTACACTGTGTGTGTGTGTGAGAGAGTGTGTGTGTGAATGTGAGAGTGGTGTGTATTGGTGCGTGTGTGTATGTGCTGGTGCAGAAACGTGAAACCAAAAGCGAATACCAAAACAAACAAGAAGCGCGTATCAAGACATTACTCCGGAAATGCCAAAAAAATAATATATAGAGAAAAAATGCCAGCAAACATATCAAATGAAAGCGGCAATACACACACACACACAAACAGACACACATACATGCACACTGGCGATTCCAACTTGATCCAATACCGCAGATTTGGTGGTTTTTTTAATAGTCCTGTTGCGAAAACAAAGCTTATTTCAACCATCAAAAAGCGATTTTAATTTGTATTCATTTGGGATATTTTTCAAGAGAATTCAGTTTTTGGTTTGAAAAGTAATTTAAAAGCTATTCAAATAAATGTTTTATGACCTTATAAATGCTACAACAAAAAGCCCAATACCCAATATTCTAAAATATGTATTCTTACTATATAAATAGATTTGCCTATATTAATCGACTTTTTGTGGAACATTCAAAATTGACTAAATCCGCAATTCAAGAAAATGCCGGTATTCATGCCACTTCTCAAAATAAGTTTAAAATTTTATATTTTTTTAGTGCATTGGCCAATTATTGGGATTGTCGGAAATAATCACAATTATCGGAATTCTAATTAGAATTACTTAAGAACTTTAAATATTGAAAGCCATAAGCTAGTAAAATGTTTTTAGGCCAGCTCAAGATCTGGAATATTGTATATTCGTATCATATTAAAATCAATATATTGCAACCACAAATCTCCTCCAATTCGATCCAAACGATTCACCAAAAATATCGGGGTTAAGTGAAATACATCAGGCTTAAATCAAAGTTTACAGATCAAAAAAAGTTATCGATTATGAAAAATTTCCGTATAAAAATAACGCGGTCAAACAAGTCAGGAAATATTGCGCGGCGGAATTTCAACGGCCAGTTTACAACCGCAAATCTTAAATCCATATTGACTCACTGTTACCTGTGTGGATTATGTTCAACGGTGACAAAATAATTAACTTTAACATATTTTGACGGTGGAAATAATAAATGGAAATGGAAATTATGCATGAAAATGATTTTAATCTTCAAGAAAAAAGTGTACTTATAATTGCCGTGAAGGCGAGAAAATTAATTTTTTTTTTTTTTTTTTGGTCTTGGGTACGTGAAAAGTGAAATCCACACTTTAAATTTGTGTGGACTTTGTAAACAGCTGTTTGACGGTGTTAAAATAAATAAATAGGCATATTTTGACGCGGATTATCAGCATCACCCATTCCTCTTCCAAATCGAAGTACAAAAAGTTGTGAATGAGAAGAATATATGCAATTATTTTAATCGTTAAGAAAATATTACTTCATTTTTTTTTGGCTCTCAGCAGCGTTTTTTGTTTTTTTTTGGTTTCAAGAAATAAATTGCTTTTTCGGGAGCGAAATTTTTTTTTTTCATCTATACTGACGCCTAAAACATAAACTAAAACTACGCTCAAGCAAAATCCAATACGATTCAATGCGAATAAGAAGACATAAACACAATCAACCACGCACACACTTGCACACAGCATCTGCAAGAGGAGACAAGGGTATGTTTTGATGCTACTCTCTCTCTGTCTCTCTTTGCTGTTGTTGTTTTGTTTGTTTTTTTCCCCCCTTTTTTTTCGTTTTATTCGCAGCGTGCGCTTATCTATGCAATCATCGAGAAACGCAGAGAGATCGATAACATGCATATGTACGTATGTATATATGTACACATATATGTTAGCGAGCATTTATCGAAACGCGTCAATTTCTTATCGGTTTATTACTTACTTATGGGCAGATTGGGCGTTGGGCGCATATTTCTGGTGGGCGGGCCAAATCCGCCGATAGCTGGCGCTGGCGCCGGCAGCGCTGTCGGTCTTGTGGGTGAGGAGTTGACGTTGACGTTGGCAGAGGCACAGGTGTTGGCGGCGACAGAGGCGGCATTTGCGGCTGCAGTAACTGCCGCTGCTGCCGTCGCTGCTGCATTCGCTGCTGCTGCTGCTGCCGCTGCTGCTGCTGCAGCGCTTACAGCGACTGCAGCATTTGGTTGCTGTTCTTGTTGATGCTGATGATGTTGATGTGGTGTTGTTGCCGTTATTGTTGTGGGTCGGACGCGGGAGACGGCGCCGCGTGCATTCGATAAGACGATTTGTTCATGCGACTCGTTTTGTGCCTGCAGCGCAACCTCCAGCGATTGCAGCCGACTTCCGATTGTCTCAAATTCAATTGTGCTGGACATGCTGCTGCTGCTTCCTCTTCTTCTGCTGCTGCTTCTTTTTCTTCTTCGTCTATTCGCTTCAGTTGTTGTTGCAAATTCGATTTTTTTTCTGCTTCCGTTGCGTTATGTATTTATACACACACACACATGCACGCGCGCGCACACACACACACACTTCGGCGCGTGTGTGTGTCTCTCTCTTTTTAGCGCTATATACGCTTGAACTTTCCACTTGCACACACGCACAAAAAAAAATAAATTTAACAAAAAATAAAAACAGCAATCAAGTGCGACAAAGACGCACGGACGAACTCACGCACGGACGCACGCAGCACACACACTCACGTAGAAGAACAGAACAGAAACAGCAACAACAACAAGAATAAGAATCAGAATGAGAGAACAACAACAGCAGCAGCAGCGCAGCTCGCAATTCTTTTCTTTTCACTCAGCACTCGGGGTTTTGTTTTTGTTTTCGTTTTTAGGCGTGTGCTATTTGCTGCGTACGCTTGTGTTTGTTTGCTGACTGGCGCGAACACTTGCACTTTTGCATTACATGACAATTTTGATTTTATTGCTGCCTAATTCGTATGAACAGCTTTAAAACAATGAGAAACACTTCACAACCAACAAGATAGTGTGTACGACAGTGTGACCATACGCCACAAGTGCTCAAATGCCTTCAAACTACCTGCACAGCTCTTATCGATATATCGATATTACAACATTTGCCGCAAATAATTATATTTTTGCGTATCTCTTTGGTTTGTAAACCACATTTCAATCAGTTTCAATAGTAATAAGCGTATTTCAATTTATTGACAGCCAGTTCGAATAATTTGCAAGCTATTGTGCTCAAGGACAAATATCAGCAAATATACGACAATAGAAAATACCAGAAACTCTTAGATGTGATTAAGAAACTTAAATCAAACTGGAGAAAAAAGGCTGAGTTGGCAACACTGTGTTTTGCCCACTGTGGATTGTTTTCAACGAGGACGAGTCGTGTGCGCGAGTGTTGGGTGCAGCAGAAAAAAGAAACAAAAAGAACAATAAATCAAAACGAAAAACAGTGCCACCAACAAAAACAGGCCACAACACAAACATCAGAGCGCGGCTCATTTTTTACCCCGTTGTTGTTGTTCCTCTGCACCAACAGAGGGCGATTATCCACAGCACGCTTTGACCAAATGTGGTAAAAATAGCAACGAAAAAGCAGCAGCCGTCGTCGCCGACGTCGCCGTTGTTGTTGTTGTTGTTGGCCGACGCCGACTCAATAAAACAAAAAAGAAAAAAATAAACCCACACAGAAGCAGTAAAATTTGCCAAAATTGGAGCAAATCATTTTACGAGCGAAAAGAAGGCAAAAGCTAAAACCAGAGAAGAACAAGAAAAAGAAGACAAGTGCAAGTGCATTCCGCCAAACACACACACGTACACCCACCTACACACACACACACACATATACACATACAGACAGATTTTGAACGACGGCAATGTCACGACCACGTCCGCGCCTCCCACCCATTGGCATTCCGCGTGAACCGGAACCGGCATTGTAAGTGCATTTTTTTTTTGGTTAAACGAGCTGAAAATGGGTTATGATAATGTTATGATTATGACACTTGTTCGTTGCGCGCTCACACACACACACATACACGACCCCTATTGCATGTTATAAAATTTGGGCAAAACCGATTCTTTTTTCTACTTGTATGTGTTTTTTCCATGTGTATGCGAGTGTGTGTTTGCTTTTCTATTGAACTGGTTCGATGAATTGAGCAAAGAACAGCATAGTTGAATTTTTCCCAGCCGCATTCTGTATGCCCTTATCAAATTGAATGCAATTTATATATGCTCTTAAGTATATAGAGTGTAAATAATCAAGCATTAATAAAGCATTCAATTAGTCTAGTTTTGTAATCATTGCTTTATTTAATTTGTGGAACTTATTCATTTGCAACTCGATAGGAAGAGGAAGCGGAGATTTTGGACACCTTCGAACAGCTGTTCACAAAATCCACACAGTTTAACAGCTAGTTAACAGTGTGGATTTCACTTTTCACGCCTCCAGACCCAAAAAAAATAGAATAATTTCACGAGCTGTTTTATAATAATTTTTTTTGGAATTTTTCTCATTATCGATCACTTTTTTTCGATCTGTAAATGGGACTTAATCTGTTTCACTAGATTTCATACGCATTTCAATTGTACGCTTTACTACGATATCATTAAATTTGTACAATTATGAAAACCTAATCCGAGTTAAACCATTTATCAGATATATATTTAAAATGTACTCTTTATGACATCATGTTAATGTTGCTGTCTTACTCCCACCTATGAGCTGAATAACCAGCCAGTGTTATTATATCAGTAAATAAATAATAAAAATAATTAATTTTACTTCCGTTTTTTTTTTGCAGTGTACCGCCGCGTAATCTAGACTCGCGGGCCACTATACAAATTGGCGATCAGACGTTTGACATTGATGCCGATAGTCTAGAGAAGATATGCGATTTGGGTCGCGGTGCGTATGGCATCGTGGAGAAGATGCGCCATCGCCAGACGGGCACAGTGCTGGCCGTAAAACGCATACCGATGACCGTCAATTTTCGGGAACAGCAACGTCTAATTATGGACCTGGATATATCGATGCGGTCCAGTGACTGCCCCTACACGGTCCACTTCTATGGGGCGATGTATCGCGAGGGCGATGTCTGGATATGCATGGAGGTGATGAACACCAGCCTGGACAAATTCTATCCAAAAGTCTTCAAGAATCAACTAACCATGGAGGAGACGGTGCTCGGCAAGGTGACGCGCTTTTTAATCTAAATTACTTGGGGTGGTGTTTGCTACCCTATATCATAATATAATCTGTATTTGTATAATGCATTCCCCCTTGTTGCAGATTGCGATGAGTGTAGTCAGCGCCTTGCACTATCTGCATGCCCAGCTGAAGGTCATCCATCGTGATGTGAAGCCATCGAACATATTGATCAATCGCAGCGGTCAGGTCAAGATATGCGACTTTGGCATCTCAGGTGAATTCATGCGCTTAATAGTTGTACGAAGTTTGATTGTATCACAACAGGCAGAAGCATAAAGCATAGAATATATACATATATATATTCTTGATCAGCATCAACCTAAGATTTAGACATGTCTCAAACACTATTAAGAGCTAGAGAAAGCGAGAGAGAGAGAGAGCGAGAGTCTGAGTGAGAGAGAGACAGAGAGAGTCTGAGTGAGAGAGAGAGAGAGAGTCTGAGTGTGAGAGAGAGAGACAAGTATTTAAAACATATATACATATATATTTGAACAATTGATAACATATTGAACTGATTGTTAAATCTGGCTCTGTTCAGGCTATCTGGTGGACTCCGTGGCAAAGACTATAGATGCCGGCTGCAAGCCGTATATGGCACCGGAACGGATCGATCCCCAAGGTAATCCAGCCCAATACGATATACGTTCCGATGTTTGGTCGCTGGGCATAAGTATGATTGAGATGGCGACCGGACAATATCCCTACAGCAATTGGCGAACCCCCTTCGAGCAATTGCGTCAGGTGAGCAATTGCATGTCCACTTGCTGTATATATTTGCAATATATATATATATTATATATATATATATATTGTATATAGGTTGTCGAGGATGATCCGCCTCGATTGCCGGCTGGTTCGTTCTCTGCAGAGTTCGAGGACTTTATAGCGACATGCCTGAATAAGGAGTATACGGCGCGACCCAATTACGAGCAGTTGCTGCGGCACAGCTTCATTGTCGAGCATTTACAGCGCAACACGGACATCTCCGAGTTCGTTGCCCGGATACTGGATCTGCCAGAGGGGGAGCAGGCGCAGGCGCAGGCGCAGTAGCAGTCGCCGCAATAGGATGATCCAAATATAAATTTGCCGCCGTCTTCTACATGCATTTGCTATGTGTGTCTGTCTGTCTGTCTGTCTCTGTCGGTTTGTTTGTTTACCTGTGTATCTCTCAGTCTATTGTAAGAGAAACAACAAACCAAACAAAATCAAAAAAGCAGCGACAAAGATTACAAATTGTTAGCTTAAGTATATATGAAATGAATTGAAATCAGTTAACTAGTAACAAGAATTCTTTACTTTATATTTGCCTTTTAATCTAGATCTTATTCCTCGGAAAAAGAGAAGCAATCATTTCATTTTCAATTTGTCAATTGCTTCTATAGTAAATGTAGTAATTAGAAATGGACATCACTGCTGGAATTGCTCCTTGCGAGTGACCTCTGTATATATATGCATGTATATATGTATATATATATATATATATCCTAATAACACACATCTATTCTTCCTGCATCGGAGTTTTTGACAATTGCAGCGCTCAACAAATTATCGAAACTAACATGAAAATGTAACCAAACTGTGCCTCTAGTTTTGCAGCCCATCATCTAGTGGCTGTTAAACTGTACGCTGTAAAATGTAAAACTGTAAGAGATACACACACACACACGCACACAAGTTATTTACTTAAATAATGCCGTTAGCCACGAAAATAGCGCATTACAAATAAAAAAACAATAATAATAATAAACGCCAAGCAAAATAAAATTCTGTGTAAATTGTTTAACAAAAAAAAAAAAACAAACAAACATAAAAAAACCTTAAATAGCTAATTAATGTTGAAAGCATGCATATATTTTTGTGTAATTACTTGTTGATTTACATATATATATTTTATTATTAACTTATATACGCATATACCTTAATATAAACTCACTGTAAAATGAAGCAAACAAAACTAAAACGAAAGCTGATCGGAAAGCTGAAAGAATTTTAATGTTAGCTATTAATGAAAATGAAGAGCAATTTGAGAACTGTGCATTCAAATCGATATCAAAGCGAAACAGCTTTATTAATAATATGCACACATACGGAATGCATGCATAACGCACATACAAATGCATTACTAAGCAACGCATGCAACTACAACATTTGTGTGTGTTTGTGTGTCAATTGATAGTTGGAATGCGTGGAATTAAGACACGGCAGTCAATTACATATACATATACATATATATACACTACATACGAGAACAACAATCATTTATTATTTATGTTTTAAGCAATGTTAAGCAATGCATCAACAAACATAATCTTAAAAGTTTCCATTGTGCTTCTAAAGTTCTGCAAACAAACAAAAAAATAAGAAACGTATTGAATAAAATGATTATATTTAATAACTGCCCCCCACAAATTGCATATTGGCATTATTATTAAACTTTCTAAAAGTTATTTATGCTGAATTTACGAGTTATTTTTTTGTATAGCTGATAAACTACAAGTTTCCACAGATAAGACTTAAAGCCTACTTTCAGGCTGTTCATTGAAATCAACGAAGCGAATTAGTTTCAGCGGTTGCAAATATTTAAGGCATACTTTTAGGGTGGATGTAAGCACTGGCTCGCATGGTACAAAAGTACCAATTGATTACACTTGTACTTGTACTTGTACTTTGGTACACTTGTACACTGTTTGCCTTTGTCAATTTGCAGCCGGTACTACACTTTGAAATTAACCAAGCAGATGTCAAATTGAAACTATTTTTAGTGATCATTGGAAAACAACTTGGAAAAAATGGAACAATTGCTTATAACGAAAATGGCAGCCACCATTTCCCAGCTTAAGTATGAATTTTGCTGTATTATCCATTGTGAATTGAAAGCCATCCCCTATCAAATATCGATATCGGATATCGATATTGTTATTGTTGAGATTGTTCAATAGTTGGTGTTTATTGCGATTATTTATTGCTGCTTATTTGCCGCCATAAAACACAATTGTTTATCTACGCGCAGTTGGCTTGAGCGATAAGCAATAATCTGCCAGTTGTCAATTCGTGTTGAGTGCTTCAAGCGAGCCAACGAGCCAACAAATACGGAAAATGAGTGCAGCTCGCAATTTGTTGTTACTCTCCTCGTCTCGGCTGCATGGTCATGGATATTTGGAGCACGCTCGCCTTCAACTGGACGAACTGTTCCAGGCGTAAGTTGAGTCTACAAATACGTAACTATATATTTTAACTTATATACAAGTAATTTTTCACACGCCCCAGCAAAAATGTGAAAACGGTGCTCTTTGTTCCGTATGCGCAGCGCGATCACGATAGATATACGGCAACAGTGCGCGCTGCATTACAGCCCTGGGGCTATGCCGTCGAAGGGCTGCACACTCAACCGGATCCTGCGGAGGCGCTGCGCAAGGCACAGGCGATTTTCGTTGGTGGCGGAAATACTTTTGTGCTGCTGAAGCAACTGTACGAATTGAAGCTGGTGGAGCTGATACGTGATCTGGTGCTGGAGCATGGCCTGACTTATGTGGGCAGCAGTGCCGGCACCAATGTGGCCACACGCTCCATTCACACTACCAACGATATGCCCGTGCAGCAGCCGCCCAGCTTTGAGGCCCTTGCGCTCGTCCCCTTCAACATCAATCCGCATTATCTCGAAACGGCTGCGGACACCCAGCACAAGGGGGAGACGCGTGACGAGCGCATCGAGGAATTCATTGCCTATCATTCGCGTCCGGTGCTCGGATTGCGCGAGGGCACCAGCCTCCGAGTGCAAGGCAATCTGGTCACACTGCTCGGTGATCGCAGTGCCAAGCTCTTCAAGGCGTAAGTGTGCTGCGATTGTTATCGATATCGATAACGCAGCTGTTACATCTGTTATCTAAAATTGCTAAACTATGCTTCCCGTGTTGATTTCAGCGATGGCTCAGCCGTTGAATATGCACCCCAGGCGGATCTTAGTTTCTTGCTGGATTCTTAAGGCTCGATGGCGTAGAAAACATTAACATACATTTATTTAAAAACATACAAATATAAACATACATATAGATATATGTATATATCGTACAACATGTTCGTGATAGATCTTATACGTAAATCGTACATATATTTATATATATTATGCGCCTTTAAATCTATTACTACACAATAATAACTATACGAAACACATTTGTTTGAAAGGGATTATTAACTATGTACAATCATTCAATATCCATTGCTAATAATAAACTAAGGCAATGATTAGGACAAGTATTTTGCTTCTTATTGGAACTTGAAATAAGCTGCTAACTTTTTAAGACTTTTATTTAATCGTTGTTTAAATGCATCTTGAAGAGAACCACCTAAGATATATGCAGGATTCTCGCTGTTTTCTGTCTATGCGAATACCAAATCGAAATAAATAATAAAATAATTAACGGGCAGGTTTCCTTATTCGAACTGAACATCAATTGCTTATGTATAACAGACAGTTGGCATTTGTAGAACAGTTAGCATCAGTTTCAGTTTGATATCAGCAGATAACACAACTGATCAAATATAACATTTTGTCAGCAAGGAATGAATGTTAACTATGCTTTTTATTTATTTTTATTTTTTTTTTTTTTGTTTATAACATATGAATTAAACTTTGCAGAGAGTCGTTCTAACAGTAATGGTGTATAGGAAACTGTAAACTAGCATAGATTATTAGAAGGAGCGCGTATAACAGTTGCACGGTTTCCGATGAGGCAAGATTTGGGCCACATTCCATTCACATTGGCTAAGGCGGCATTTGATTGGTACACTTCAACAGCCACTTCTTCAACTTAAGCAAATCTATGTCTATATATATATATTTATATATAAGATAATAGTATATAGGAATTGTGGTAGATGTATAAAAATTATAAGTAATACAGTTATAAGTTAATAAATAATTTATATACGTATATTGGCTAATTGAGAGCGGCTAATGACAAGCTTGGATTGGCCCTGAATATTGGCTAATGGCTGTTGTATGCACTGTTATACAACTGTTATACACACGCGCAAACACACACACACACACGCACACACACTACATACGAACTTATACAACTACCTCCCATAAATGTGTATTTAATGTCTATGTATATGTAAATTTAATATGCTTAAAACTTAAGCAAGCATTTTGGCAGCTACACGTTACAGACAACCTCCTCCTTCCCCCCCCCCCCTGCAAACACCCACCCGTCCTGCTTGCCCCTTTTCCAGCACTTAATTATATAACAATTCTTGTCTACCATTCATTCTGAGCATTAAAAGTTTCACTTTCCTGTTGAACACAAAGACGATCCTAAGTTTCGTGTTGTGGTTTCTTACCCTGATGTGGCTGTCGTGATCTTGAGCAATTCAGCTCTAGAGAGAGACCCATCTCAATTGCTTCAATAGCACTTGATATCATTCTGTTCAGTTGTTTTGCATTACATGTGCTTGGAAGCTGTGCTTCTTGATGTTGATAAAAAGCCTGCTGCAGCTGATGGATGTCGAGAAAAGGACGACTTATGTAGCCAAATTTGCTTTGGCTTCCTTGAAGACTACAGCAGTCATGGAAAAAAATTGTTACAAAGATCTATGACTTTGATATGCGGCATCCCAGAGTCTTATTCTCAGACCTGGCTACCAAAATTCAATCGAATTTATAATAGAGGCGACATGGACTACCGACATATGGTAGAGATGAACCCATTGATTGATCCCACAATCTACAAATTTGTAATTTTTTCCTTGAACGATGATTTGTGAAGATTTGTTTTACAGGATTTAAGTTCGTTTGTATTGTTTTAAAGGTTGCAAGCTCCATTTTAGTAGATTCCCCATAACTATTTGAAGACCCCCTGGAACTTCTCTGATAAATTCCATACAAATGAACACCTTTGAATTCATTCATGCCTATTTAACAAAATAGCAAATCAACAACCTGAATTAAATCTAAAGAAACGTATTCTGGTTACACCTTAATACTCACATTAAACCAGGATAGGTCCGTATTAAAAATAAAAAAAAAATTTACAAAAAAACCAACAAAAATTGTCTAAAATTAGGCAAGCACACACACGCGCACACACACACACATACAAACACACACACACACACACACACACACTTTAGAAAGGAACTGACGAAATTAATATATATATATATATATATATGTATATATATATATATATACTGATCCTGCATAGTTGTTTTACTTTTGCAGAATACTTTTGTCCTCGTAGCGAATGATGGCGTCGCCGATTTGTTTGCGCGACGCCAAATGGATGCACTGCACCCGTCCACATTTCGCTGGCAAAGTGCTGGGCAGGGAGCCACCCCTCGCCAGATGCTGGCGCACATCCAAACCGAAACGCAAATGCGGCTCCACAGCGCGCAAAATGTGTACAGTGTGCTGGGCGGCGACAAACATGTCCAGGATGCTCTCGACGCCGCCAGCCGTCGTCGAACTGTGCTGCAGCAGCTGATCAATGTCCAGATCGCTGCGCATGATTGGCAAACCCTGCGGATCCATCAATTTCCGAGCTGCAAGCAAGAAAAACCATTAGGAATGCTTTCATCACGTCAGATCGACTACAAAGATTTCTTTCATTCTTCCCTCTCTCCTCTCCTTCCCACTCACTCTCTCTCTCTCTCTCCCTTTCTCTGTCTGTCTGTTTCTCTCTCTCTCTCCCTCACTCACCCTGAACATAGTCGCGACTGTAGAAGGCGATGACATCGTGATTATGTCGATCAAAGTAGCCGCTGCTCTGGCTGATGTCGCAGGTGTCGCAATCCTTGCAGAACTGCGCCCATGTGCACGGATACAACTGGAATCCGATGGGCGCATACACCTGGAAGCCCTGGATTGTGTTCATGCGCACCCGATTGAGGAAATCGGTGCGAAAGAGCATGCCCGGTGTGGCCAGCAGCACCAGGGATTCGAGCCCCAGTTTAGGCAACGCCAGATCCGCTACAACCAAGCTGAGCAACTGCCTCGGCCCGTACATGGAGGCATGCAGCAGCCAATCCTCCGGATTTACGGGCTCACTCAATTGCTCCGGCAGACGGATGGATACCCAGGCTATCCTTGAACCATCTGTCTTGTATTTGGAGGATAAGTCCAAGGCAAGTTTCTTCAGTGCCTTGAAGGGATCATCATCCCCTTTGCTGGGCGACTTCAAGCGATACAGAAAGATCTGCAGCAAAAGGAAAGTACATAAATAAAACGAACTTATCAATTACATTTCGAGTTTTGCTACCAGGAGTAGAAAGGTGTTGTCCTGATTGTGCATACAGATGCGTTCGTATTGGGCCACAAAATCGAGAGCATCTGGCACCTGATGCTCGAAAGATGGCACAAGGATGGCGATCCGTATGCTCTCCGTGACATACGGCGATGGTACGACCTCGACACGTCCGAGCGGTTTGACCACCTCAAAACTCTTGAGGAGCAATCGCTTGGGCGTTTTGCCCTCATAGAGATTGAGATGCAGCTGATAGTCCATGCCGCGTGTCGCATCAAATTTACGATAAGCACTGTGCATGCTGTGATATCGCAGCCGGGGATATTTCTCTGCCGCATACTGTAGCGCTATTTCCAGCACCTTGGCAAAGTCGAGGGCCTCGATGCGACTCAGTGCGGCAACAGCATGATCCGCTTTCGCATTGGGCAGAAAACTGTGCGTTTCATTCAACAGCTGCCACGTGAGCATGTCGTGACGTGTCTCCGGCGCACTCGGCGGCGGCACGCCGAGGGGCCAACGGATCTCGAGTATCTTGTTGGAGATGCTGCCGTTCGCAATGCGATACGATTTTTGCTCGAGCGCATAGCCACGCTGCTGCACCAGTTCTAGATGATGCTGCATCAAATCAAATTTGTTTATATTTATTTATTTAATTTTTAAACATATTTTTCATAATAAATGTACTATTTGAATTTCCGTTGTAAACGCAACTCTCTTAACAGCAAAGCGTTAACAGCATGCGCTTAACAGCGTAATGCTCTGTTAATAGCACAATGTTAGCGCCCTCAAAAAGAGCACATGAAATCAAATCGAGTACTCACCTTGGAATAATATGCATGCAGACGATAGAAATCCTCTGGTGTGTGCACTGGATAAACGGTGCTAGCATTCCGAAATGCCTCCTCCTTGGCCAGTATGCTGAGATCCTTAAATTGGCGCGATTTCGTATTCAAGGCATAGCTATACTGACGCATACCCTGTGTTTAATCAGATGCCAAAGAGTAAAATAACTAATTAGAATGTTTTTTGTTTAGTTTTATTTGTGTTTGGCGCCGTCAAATGTACCATAAAATTAATTTCTAACACAAAAAAAATAAAATTAATTAAAAATTTATAATGTACATACATACAACACATGTACAAATAAAAAAAAATGTGGCAGTGGCAGTTGCAACCCAGAACGTGATCCAGTAAGAACATGTGTTTGACAGATCACGATAAACAATAAACTTCCTTTATTGATGACGAGCAGGCGACTCGCCTTTAGCATCCCATTAATATCCCAAACTCAAACACGACAGCGGCATTTTTGCTGCTCCCATTTAAATTTCAAGGGGCGGGTACACTGAGGAGGGGAATCGGGGGGAGGGAGTAGCATAGCAGCGGCTGCATAATTAAATTAACATTGCCATGTTAAGAGTTCGTTAGATGCGAGTTGTGTTTGAAGTTTGTCAGACGTCAACACACTCAATCTCCCTCTCTCTCTCTCGCCCTCTCTCTCTCTCTGGCGCATCTTTTCCATTTGCTGGTAGGCAGCGCATTATAAAACATAATAACTACATTTCAGCGCATTTTTGCGCTCAGCAAATGCATCAAGTTAATTTGCTGGCGCACATTAATCAATTTAAACGATAAAAAAAAAACAATAGCTGCAACGGGACCTTTGAAGTTGACAGCAGCAACAAGTAGTCAAGTGTTCGATTGTTAAATACTCTGCTCAACATGCAAGCATACATGAATACATTTTTCCAGACACTCTCACACACAGACGCATATATATATTTATTTAAAGGTCTGCATAACATTGAAAAAAAAAGGCAATGAAATCAACACTCCCCACGTACACACACACACACATACAGACATCATGCACAAATAATAAACATATGTACATAAATCATTTAACGGTGCCTGGCAGTAGCCGCATAAATATAAACCCAAAATCCAAACAAACAAATGAATGAAATTCATGCGAAAGATGTGCGTCAAGTTCTTAGCCCTACGTTTCACGATATACACAAAATAATTCTAGCGAAATTGCGTGTGCAAAAAAAAACTTGGAGCTGTTATAAATAGAGCAAGAACAAGAGCAAGAGCAAAAGCAAGCAGCAACTTTAATTTGCCAATATTATTTTCAATGCACATAAAGTAAGCATACTTAGCAGTGGCTCACAAACAGCGACTCAACGACAGTGCAGCTCAAACTGCAGTAAACGTAATTTTATGTTGCCTACACGTTTACCCCCAACTCCAGCCATTTAAAATATACTTTGCTTGGAAATTAAACAAACTGTGCATCAAGTGGTTGTTGGTGTTGTGTGGTGTTGCTGCAACTGCTGCTGATAGCTGCCCCCCCCCCCCCCCCAAGGCCTGCCACAAAATGAAAACTTTAAAGTTGCTTTCGTTTTTTTCTCTCTCTCTTTCTCTCTCTCGCTCTCTCATATTAGTTGGCCCTCTTCACGCATCATTTCGTTTTACGGCTGCTGCTGTTGCTGCTCTTGCTGCTCTTTTCAGGGTCACTTTTTTTGTATCAATGAACTGATGTTAGCTTTTATGTTCTTTTTGGGTGTTCGTTCTTGTGTGTGTGTGTGTGTATGTGTGTGTTTGTCGTACGTCTGTTTATTCCACTGCAAATTGTTTAAATAAATAAAACGGCGTGTAGCAAAGATCACACGGCAAGCAAACGGGCAAATTAACTTGCACACACACACACAAATGCATACATTCGTATTAATATTCATATATATCTATATATATATATATATGCTGGCTGCTGCAGACAGCAGTGCTACTCAAACGGTGAAAAGCGACTGCTGCTGTTGATGCTGCCTATTATGTCTGCCTGTTAAATGCTTGTGTAATTTAACATTGCACTTCAGCAGAGTGGATGTCAAACTGCGAATGTGGAACAGTTTTCTGTGCTGCAGCCAGCAGGAGCTATGCAAAGTCCCCGTTCCATATTCCGGGTAAATTTCGATTTGTGATATTTCTCACCTGAAACGTGTCCTGGCAGCTGGCAACACGGCTCGCGTATTTTACACATCGTCCAATGTTGACACTGTGATCATTTGTGATGCCGATGCGAACACATCGATCCAGATTGTTGCGCATCTTGCGGATGACACTGCTGCTGAGCAGGATGCCCGCCTCCAAGGCGCAATAATTGCGATCGGTGAGTCCTCTGCCTCCTCCCCCGTCAGAAGCAGCAGCACCATCCGAATTATCATCATTTGACTCATTGGCAACATTGTCTTCGTCATTGCCATTGTCATGATGATTGGCATCATTGTCAGCATTATCGACATTTTGATTCTCTTTTTTGGATTCGGCACATGGACTCCCCATATACAAATCGAAGGTGATGCTCATGTGGTAGAGCAGCGCATTCAGCTTGCGAGCATCCACATACACATTGTCTGGCACAAGCAGAAAATAATCGAAATCGTCCAGATAGTTGTCGGCTATATACTTGATCACATAGAAGGGGCGGCGATTCTCGCGGGTATCGGTGAATCCGACGATATTCTTCAGTTGATAGTTCGTCTTCACGCTGTCCGCATTGATGAAGAACTTGATCTTGTTGACCAGATGGGCGGTGGTGCGATTGAAGGCTGTCGCATAGCTGTTGATGTTCTCCTGTGACGTCATCACACCAATAAATATCTTCTCCCGAATGCCCAGCTCCGATGAGTAATAACGCGGTCGCATGACATTTTTTACCTGCCCAAAAAAAAAAACCAGAAATAAAAAATATGAAATCTGAGTTGGAGTTTAAGTACATAATCCCTAAAAAGGTAATTGTTATATTAATTAAATGTGAGGTCGATCCAAATCAGACGCAGATCTCGACTTTATAAGTCAACAATTTGTTGTCAGCTTAAGCATGCATATCGAAGAAACAAGCACCATTGATCGATAAAAATCGATTTCTGATGACAAGAGAAACCTCAACCTTAAAAATATATCCCCTAGTCAGACGTGTATATATAGCTTGACAACTAATCACTTAACATATATCTTATATGACAGCTATAAATGAGATTCTGATGAGCGCATCTTCAACATATATTATTTACTATACTATACGTACTATATATTATTTATTTACAATTATCGCCAGTATTTTTTTGCAGTAGTTTCTCAAATTGCCCGCTCATCGAATTATATATTCATGCAATGTTTTCCAGTAAAATGAAAGAACAATATACAATTCATTACATACGCGTGTGATCATAAACATTTTATGGAGTGCGTTGAACCCATTACCTAAGAAAACCTATCTAGACACATACAAATACATACAGTATCGCTGCCTATTTCTGACGATTGCCAACTTCCATTTTACGCATTCGAGAGAATGAGAACTTGTACTTTTATGTGCCAGTTTGAATAACATAATCATCTTATCATCATCATCATAATCATCACTTTGAGTACCCACCACTTCAATTGACTAGCATATTTCGTGTGCTTGGATATTTCAAGTGCCCAAACGTGCAGTTGTCAGTCCGTCTGACTAGGTTATTATTTTAATGGGCACACAATACTTATGCACAACTATTGTTGTCCTCGATTCATAATTTTTCGAACAAGAGAAAAGCAATTCATAATGCGAGAGAGTCGAGAGCTCGACAGGAGCTCACATCCGAGCACAATTCCTTTGCATCATAGGTATATATATATATAGAAAAATGTACCTTTGAACTCGTGCCTTCCAATCGGAAATCGATTTTGATCGATTTTATGGTAAAAACTTTCATTTCGCATTGAATTAAATTGAAAAATACATTTTTAGAATAATGCTTGTGTCGAAAATCGATTTTTATCGATAAGTAATGCAATAAACTTGCTCTGCGTATGGTAAAGCTATCCTTTCAACGCAGTTTTCATAAAGACAAACAAAGAGACAGATCAAAATGGATAAATCGATTCAGCTATTTTTTTTGCTAATCAAGAATATATATACCTACACATACTGTTGCACAACATCACTATACCATTCTACCATAAAGTCAACAACGGATTACCTTAAGGAATAGCTCCCTGAGTAGGCTTCGGTTCAAGGTAAGACTATCTCATCTTTGGTTTAGTTGAAACTTTAAAGTATAACCGCTTTTTTAGGTTTGTATCGCAGGCAGTTAAATGATATCAGAGTTTATTTGATGATGATGATATGGCCGAGTATTGCGAGTACCTTTTAATTGTCCACTGTTTTAATGGGCGTCGTAAAACGCACGGCCTCAACTCAAGATCGCAGTGTTTATACAATGAGTATGGATTTTTTTGTTGTTGATTAATGTTGACGTCAGATTCGAAATACACCTGCCTGACCCTTGAACTGCAGTCGTGTCGCTTAATGCTAACCAAAGTTAGCTGCCAACTGTCGGTTAGTATTAGTCTAATCGGTTTTAGACTCGCGTCGAAACAGGCGGCAATTAGCGCTGATTGCTGAAAATAATAAACTAGTTAGTGCCGACTGAAAGAGCCGGCGAAGAGCGACGGACATATACCCTATAATGTCAAGCAAAACAATCTTATGCTAACATTTGATTAGAAATTGAAATGGACAGAAATCTTATAGATATACGTATGTATATTCAAATATTACATTTGATTTTCCAATTTCCCACGACAAATAAATAGATATATAAATAAGCTAACGATGTGCTAGGCTATAGAAAAACAATTGAGATCGCTGCAACCGGTCCTATTTGGCGACTTTAGCTACAAAACTGTGGTAGCTAATGGATGTAAGATTTTTGAGAGGGCTTCCCGTTCTTTCGCTCTTCCACATTTGTTGACTTCAGCGCCAAAACTGTATAAGATATAGACATTGCCGATTTTTCAAGAACATCACCAGCAATCTACACTCCAAGTTTACTGACTCTACCTTTCAATTTGTGGCATAGTCGACTAAGGATGTTATCGATGTTCCAGCTTCCCCAAGGTCAAAACGAAATATTTAAACTCTCAAGTCTCTCGCTTCCACAAAACTAATATGCTCCTCAACCTTCGATGACAGAGTATAAGAATAATACTTCAAGTTTTGAAAATTTTGACAAATAAGATAAGAATCGGAAGTTATCGACTGCTAGATATTCTATATTTATTTATATATATATATATATAAATAGAGTCGATTAAACCCGATTCGTTGGCTCTGGCAATAAAGATGTTCGAATGATAGATTTGACACAGGGGCGCCAGTGGGCGTGGCAAGACGTTGATCAAGAAACGACAGGTCAAATCTTCGCTGGAACTATATACAGGGTATCAGACTCATTATTCACATTTGCAATGGGATTTTAATTGAATTATTATTGGCTAACGAGCCAGCGACATGGCCAATGCACCCATTCAAATGCAATCTTCCCCACCCCATCTCCCCCGCGCCACATCCTCGTCCCCTTGTGCAGCAAATTCGTATGCAAAAGCCAGATGACCTTGTGCTTAAATTACGGGCACCTCATGCCACACGAGCTAAAAACTGAAGCCACATCCACATCCACATCCACACCGACGCCACAGGTACGCAGCAATTAATTGTGTAAATATCTAAGCACAAACAGAAAACAGGTAAACATATTTGCCCGACGTGCCCGACTTGCCCGACTTGCTCGACTTGCTCGACTTGCTCGACTTGCAGAACAAACAAGAAAAGAACAGTTATCGTAGTCACACCGCACATCATATACCCTATATGGAAGTCCATTTGCTATTTACTCAGAACCAATAAATCAGACTACACGTTGGAAAATTGTTCTTGTTTTTTACAAATAATTTCCAATAACGAAAAAACTTTTTTCTTTTGTCCTATATTTTTTTTCTAGTTGTAGATGATTTTTTTGTGTTCTCCATTCCAGCGATTGTTCCTATGGCAGCTATAGGTATATGCTGCAAGCTTCATCAACTAAGCGAACACATGTGAACTAGTTCAATCAGATATGGCTATATCTCAACTAGACCAGTGATGCTGTACCAGAATATACATAAACCTATATAAACCTTGCACATATATATATATATATATATATATAATTCTTCTTCTTCATTGGAAAACTTCACGAGATTATTAATACTTGCTTCTCGGCAAGGGTAAACAAAATTAAAATTCTATTTTCCATATTTTCTTTGTGGTGGGGGTAAATGAAAATACTTTCCCAAATATGTCTGTTTAGCTTTTGGGAGAGAAGTTTAGTGAAATTGATGAATGACGTATGGAAATTCTGCGAATTTGAAAATCGAAAGCAAAAATCGATCGTAAGATCTGCAAATTGTATTTGCTTTGGCATTATTTGAATTATGAGTGTTCCGACTAAATGGCAAGCAAGTGCAAACATTTTGGGCGGAGAGTGTATCACTGCTGACTCAGCGAACACTATAGCGGGGGTCTTTAACAATTCCCACTAGGAGCACAGTTCTAAGGGCACAAAGTGCTCAAGCTACCTTAAACCCTGAAGTCACTCAAAACTCTAGACCCAAGCAGCTCCTCTTGTCCAAGCAACGCGATCCAATCAATCAATCAGTAATTTCCATCCATCAAAATGTAAATCTTTACTTTTCGTTGATAAGGTGCATGTCAGCCAGCATGAACTTTGACAAGGGCTCGAATAAAGAGAGATACCATGAACCGGGTTGCTAAATACACACTTGCAGATAGTAGTTTGTAAATGGTCAATGACTGGATATATTTGATGACAATTGGAAGGCTATATCTTTACAATGGTGTCTTTTATTGCTATCGTATATCGATTTGTATCGATAGTCGCGGAACGGTGGCAGGCATTGATAAAAAGTGACATAAACTTGATGTACGAGAATAAGAATAGTTTTTTATTTGAAACTTGTTGCCTTTATGTGGCACACGTGGCTGTGAAAATTTCAATTTGTTCATCGATGGAGTCTTTATTTTGGGCCCCTTGATAACAGCGAAAGAGAATAAAAACTGTCTTGTGACGTAACAGCAGCCAACGGAAGTAAAAAATAACTAATCGAAAAACAGTGAAGAGAGAGAGAGCTAGACAACGACTGCGGGATACCCAGTAGCCAAGTCTTTAACTAAGCCAAGCAAAGCCAAGTCAACTCAATGCAACTGTTTGCTGACTTTTGGCTCTACGCCGCTTCTCAGGAAAATAATCCCCTTGATTTGAAGAAATTCGCGATTTTTTTGCTTTTATTTCAAATTTGAAAAAAAAAATGTTTTCTTATATCAAGAAATTATTTCTAACAAAAAAGAACGATTGTTTTCTTAGCCTCAGTCTTGGCCAGGTCTTTTGCATCATCTTTCAGATATTCCCCCCCGATTCTTCAAAGATTGCAATGCATATATACAGGGTATAGAAATGCTCGTAATATTTGATCATATTTCAATTGATCATTGCAAAACTGTGGGCAACATTAGCTAGTTGGTAAGCAAAGACAGTTAGTTTGGCCAAGTTTAAAACGTTATCAGCCAGCTGCCTTATCAGCGAGAAAAAAGCCAATAGTAAAAACAACAAAAATAACAGAGAAAAACAGGAACCATAATAAAAACAACAAAATCGACAATACTCCAATTCCAATTTCAATATGCCACAAACTTAATTAAACAAAGATATTGAATTATGTTTACTGGTTTGTGCGCAGTTCGGTGTCAGCCCGATTTGGATTTCAAATCGGATGACTGTCCTCCAACTGGAGCTGGAAAATTGACTGATTCCGATTTAGAGTTTAATTACGGCTCTCAGTATCAAGTATAAATGCTGTTCAGTTATATATATAAAGTATAAATAGTTTTTTCAAATGCGAACAATCAGACTTTGCTTATACGAAAACTGTTTTAATAATTTCAAATGCTGCACAAACTGATCGATCGGCATTTGGGTGTGATTAATCTTAAGATAACTTTTGGGTTAAGCACTCACCCAAAAGTATAAATGTTTACACAATTATGCGGCCAATTTGAGTGGTGAGTGGATTGAATGACTGAGTGTTGAATACATGTGAATCATGTGAATCATGTGAATCATGCAAATGCAATGGCAATTAATTGATTTGCTTGCACTTCAAATTAGTGTCTCATTTGAGAATGGTTACACAATTTATTTATTTTTATTTGTTTTTATTTGCATGTGAATTTTGTGTTTGATACCATTCATAAATTCAGCCAGATGCCGGCTTCATCGGAACGGGCAAATGGGTGCTGGGGTCCCGGGAGGAGAGTCTCGGCACTATTCATTAGTATTGGGTTAATGAAATGATTTCGCTTAATCGAAGCAATATATATAAAAAATGCATATTTATATTTACAATTCAATCAAGTAATTCAAGCAAAATCTTTTTAATACAAAATTTAAAAAAAATATATACAATGAATAATGACGGGATTTATTCTATGATTTGGGTATTTCGAATGTATTCAAGTCAAAAACTAATTACTTATTGGTCTTGTCAAAAAGTTGTTCTAATAATTAGAAAGATTCCACTTGGTCTCTCAGTGCTCATTCCTCTAGTGAGCCTCTTCTTGGCTTTTCATTACTCATTGCTTAATTTTAAAAAGGATTCTTTTTTTTTTTCTAGAAATGATTTTCTTAATATTAAATAAAAATACTTCGAAAAAAAGAAAACCAACAAAAAATACGATTAATTTTGGGATTGTCGATTGTCGACATGCAACAAGGCGAATTCTAAAAAGCTGGGTTTTTTTCTGAGTGTAGGTTTTCTAGTTGCCTGAACATATCCTGACGCTTCCCTTATTTCCGCCTAGTTTCGCTTGAGAAATGCCTGCTAAATTCGCGCCATTGATTCCGAGTAAGTCGAGTGCAAATAAGTAGGCATACTATTAGATAATAAATCGCTTTGTGCAACACCCAAGGTACGCGTACTTGTGTGTGTTACAGATAGATAAGCAGAAACTTGTTTATCAAATGATATATATTGCATGCTGTCTCAATCTCAATCTCAATCTCAATCTCAATCTCAATCTGAATCTCTGCTCGTTTTCAATCGGGCACAAGAGCCAAGTGTGTGTGAATTGTGCATCGGATTTGACAAATCTTAATTGAAAGTCGTGCGCAGGCGGTGCTTTACACATTTGTACAGATACATATATATCTATATAGATATGTGTGTGTTTGTTACAGATCGGTGGTGCTATAGCTGTAACTGTTGTGGATCGTTGAGTAGACGCAGGGTCGACTCTGTCTCGCGCTCATGACAATTAATTGAGATCGTCATTGTGCACTACTATATAGATATATTTTCCTATGTATTTGTACACACACACATGCACACCTATATCCAAAACTATGTGTATATATGTGGGCCTTAAGCCGGATATGCGACGCGCTTTTCAATTAAGGCAGCAGCAGCAACAGCAACAACAACAACAACAACAACAACAAAAGACAACTTGCATTTGGGTGAACAATGTAAATCAAAAGAGCATCAGCCAAGTATATATATATATATATATATATGTATATATAAGGCATATCAAATCTGACATTTTGCGAGAAGATCAATTAACTACTTATAGATGAGTGATAGCGGCAAATGAGAATTATTCAATTATGAGAAGTAAACATGTAAAAAGATGGCAACCCTACGCGGGGGGTGTTTATGGCAAGGAGTTAGCTAGCATTAGCAAGAATAGCTTAGAGTTACCAGATAAAGATAAAATACAATCAAGAACCACAATAAATGTTGTTAATAAACCAAATGAAATGGCAATAATAATGAGTCGTATATATGTAAAAAGGATGGCAACTCTACACAGCTAATGAAAGAGTTTGTTGGAAAACATGATTAGAATATATAATTTATACATTCAAAAACAAGATTTAAAAAAAGGTGAGAGACTCGCATTGATCAGTTTCGACTTATTCGAAATTCCCAATTTTTGTTCAGTTTCTATTCAATTTATTCCGTATCAAATACAATGCACAATATGATTAACGCATTTCGAATGTATTCAAGTCAAAAACTAAATATTTATTGGCCATTCGAATCATTTTGTCAAATGTCACAAAGTTACATCAAGAGTCTGTCTAATAATTGCTCTATTTAATTTATTCGTTATTAAAATACTAATGAAGTGGTTTTAATGCATGTGAACATTAATTATGATGTATTCCCATTAATTATTGCTCTAATACCCATCAAGGTTGACTTCGTAGGGTGCTCACTAATTGATAAGTCGGTTTATTTATAGACGACACTGGGACACTGATAAGTCGTACTTGCTGTAAATTAAGGTGTCGCAAATATGGATGTCTATATATATATATATATATATATGTACATGCATATAATTATATATATCACTTGTTCACTTGTTCACTTGGCCACCGTGTTGTGCATTCCAGCCGAGATCATATACTTGTCAAACAAATAATCTCCAAGATCTGTTTGGGACCGTTGCAACTGTCGTATATAATCGGCTAGGACCTTCTGGCCATCGACCTGCTCCTGGAGAAAGTTCGCCTCAATGAAATCGCACAGATTCGGATCGTTCTGTTTGCTGGCCAACGCGTGCACCTCCAACAGATGTTGATTCACCTCCAGCTCCATTTTGAGGGCATGCTTCAGGGCCGTCAAAGTATCGGGAAATTTGGGCAGCGGTTCCGGTACACTGCTCAAAAGAATGGAGCCACCTCGTTTATTCATGTACTTCATTAACTTCTCGGCATGCTGACGTTCCTCGGCGCTGGCCTGCAAAAAGAATCTATGGACGCCCGGTGAACTGACATCGGCCCGATCGAAATGATAGGCCTATCGATGGATATGGAGAGAGATATATCTCGTCGATTTAACTGATTTCTGGTTTCTTACCATGGCCAAATATTGATGGCACGCCTTTAGCTCCATGTTGATCTGTGCGTTGAGCTTCTCCTCACAGCATTTGGCGAAATTCTGACGCATTATCTGGCACAGACGGCGTATTAGCCACGGATAACCAAATGACATTTTTGTGTGGCAGTCAATAATAAAAAAAAAATAAACCAAAAACTAAAGCCGAAAATTTGTATAAAAGTAAAAGTCTAGCGAAAAATCTGATCCGAAAATTTTTATAAAACTACAATCCTAATTTGTCTAGAGAAAAATCAAAAGATTTACTCTGATTTTTGACTCCCTCATTACTAGTCCCAAAAAAAAAAGAAATAATTTAAAAAACTAAACTTGACCCCCGATTCCTGATTTCTCCAAGTATTAGAATCAAAATCAAGAGGATCTATTGAAGATCTGACTCAAGACTAAGTCAGATGAAACCCGCATAGAGCAATGAGTTTCTCGCTGTTTCGTTTTTGGGGGTCACAGGTTCAAAGTGCGCAGTCGACAATGTGATTTCACTTTTCATTTGTTTTTCAGTCTTTTTTTTTGTCAGCAAAGCACTTAGTTGGTGTGGACACACACACACACACAGAGAGAGACGCACACACGCAAACACACACTTGACCCATACACACACACGCAAACACACACTTGACCCATACACACACACGCAAACACACACTTGACCCATACACACATAGAAATATATGTATGTATATGCATACAGTTCAGGTAAAATAATAGTACTGTAAAATGTTTAATATATATTTTTTGTGCAACCCTTTCGATTCCTTCCTATATTTCTGGACAGTTTTAGTATGGTGATATAAATGGGTGTGCCAATATATATGTAATATAGAGGAAAGCAACAATTAGTGTTGATTAATGCTTGAAAATATTCATACAAATCGTAGTTCGCAATATTGTCTCTCGCACCCAAATGAAGTGTAGAGAAAAGAAAACTTTCTGATATAAAAATCGCAGCTTGAAGTTTGTCGACAATTATTTGAATAAGCCATTGGATAAATGAAGGCCATAAATAAATGTGGACCAAGCATCTCAGCAATATGTAATTCAGGGCTAAAAATAATTTGTCATTTCTCGTCCTACTGTTACTATAAACTTGACCGCAAGTTTATGTGCATATACAGATATGTAGATATATATGTATATACGCTATGGTTTATGTGTGCTTAGGCAACCGCACGTTGAGTAAACTCAAGTTATTGTCATTTACTTGTATTAAGTGAATGGGAAACGACTTTTTGCTCAGTTTTAGTTTTTTAGTTTTTTGTTTTTATTTTTGTTTTCTGTGCGAACGAGTTTTAAATATTATCTTTCCCTAGTGCCAGACACGCACATTAAAGTAATAATAATAATAATAATCATAATAACACACACACACATTGGCCCATTCAATTATAGTAATAATAATTTGTTTAAAGACGAGCGAAACGCAAGTCATTTAAATGTCGCAGTATTACACAACACTGCTTGTTCCATTTGATTATTTCTTCAGACATCGTTTGAGTCGAAATCTCAATAAATTTTAACACATATATTATTTAAATTAAATTATATTCAATTTGGACTCATGCGACCAGAAACAACTATTCAATTTATCCTAAGGCAAATTAAAATGTTTCCTGGCAAACTTCAAACTTTTAAATAGGTCAAGTTAATATTGTATTATTTTACACAGTAAACTCTAAATAAAGTAGCTGAAAACACTATCTTAAGAGCTTAAAGTTATTTCTTTATTATCTTTTCTTTCGGCAAGCAATTGCGCATTATAAGTATTGGTATTACTGAGTTTCAAAAAAAAAAAAATAAAGTGCCAAAAATGTGTATTTAACTTGTTTGTTAACTTGCGCATTGGTCGCTTAATGAAAACGCAAACGTTTGCATTGTTAACTGTATAAAAATAAAAAATTCAAAAAACTGTGCAAAATTTATGAGCTGGAGAGTCGGGATGGGCGTGACCGTGAAATACATGTACATCAAAAATTGCATTATATATGTTTTATCGATGTTATTAATTTCCCAGCCCGTCATCAACGAATATATATATTTTCGAAAGGCTGCAAGTATTGGATATATACACAATGTTTAATCGATCTTCGTTTGATTTATTCGTGTGTTCTCGTATTCAATTCAATAAATTTCGCTGCGTCCGATTTATGCCAGCATAAGTACATATGTATCTATATATATATACATACGTAATGCAAGTATCAGCTATCGTTATTTGCTCGGCTCTGGTTTATAATTGAAATGCGTTTATTTACTTAAATGTAATTTATGCGCGCGCCAGTGAAATTTTTGTTGATCGCATGTTATTTATTTTTTTTTTTTCATTTAATTGTTGCTGATCAAATTTTGTGCAACAATGCTGAAATTGGAGCTCATTGTTAAGATTGCCAAAAGTGTAACTGCTATCGTGTAACATGAGGGTGCAAGGGAGGCAGTTACAGAGGTCAGCAATAACAGTACATGGCACCACAATGACTGTAAAACTGTTGCTGCTGCTGCTGCTGCTACTGCTGCGCACCGTGTGTTAATTGTCTTCATTTTCTACAAAATAAGCGACTGCAAAAGTAGCTGGTTAGGGTTTTTTTTTATTTTTTTTTTTTTATTTTTCTTTGTTGCTTGGCTGAACATTTGCCGCATTAATGAAGGCGTTGATAACAGCAATTGAATTGAGCCGAATTAAATGAAAAGTGACGTCTGCGCTGACGCTGTCGCTTATTTATGTATGTGTGTATTGTATGTGTTATGCCCGAAAAGGGGAAGGCGAAATACGCAAGCGAATGCGATAAGCAAGAAGGTCAATAAATTGCTTGATATAATGAGCCATGTGCACAGAAACAAAATACAACTAAACACACACACATGCACACACACAAACAGAAACACAACACGACACATGCGTTGCAATCATTGCGTTATTCGCAATAGTATATGTTTCGCATAGGACTCATTTTGGCACTTTTCGCAATTGCCTCTTTCTGATTGGCGCATGGACCACGTGCACAATATGTATCGATTTTGAGAGAGATTGAAAGAGAGAGAGAGTGAAATGACTTACCGGCTTTTTAGCCGCCAGCGGCTTATTGATCAAATTCAAATGTGGCTCAAAATCCTGGCCAAATCGTTCGATAAGTAAATTTTCGGCCGCCTCCTGTGGGCATTCCTCCTGCTGAACCAGCTCCCAAATATTCTGCGGTATATAGCAGCTAAGCACCAGGCCAAGCAGCAGACCAATCACAAAATAATGATTGCGACTCAACGCGGACGGTCTACGCATCTTTCCTGTTTACACATACACATACACATGTACACACACATATATACATATATATATATATATATATATGGATGGGTGTAGGATGCTGCTGTCAAGTGGACATTTTGGTTGTTGTACGCACTGCTATTGCTGCTGCTTCTTTTGCCCGAACTTCTTGCTTCGATTTTTTTCTGTTTTATTTTGTTGTAGGAAGCGATAAGCAAAAAAAAAGAGTGAAAGAGTGTGCGAAAAAAAGAACTCAAACAAGTGCTCTGTGAGTGTGCCGGCTAATTTTGGCAACAACTGTTGTTGCTTTACAGCACACGCACTTGCGTTCTGTTATTGTTGCTGTCGATCAAGCCGTTCTTTGCCTTTGCCGCTCTTTTACAACTAATTCACAGGCAACAAGGCATCGTTTCACGCACACTCACTCACACACGCACATTCACACGCACACACTATCACCGCCTCGCACTGCGCTGCACACACACACATCTGACATTCGTTGCGAGTCGCTTGAATACTACGAAATATTGAACATAAAAAAAAAGATGAACAAGCGCAAACAAGCGCCGCCTGGCCGCCGCACACCGCGTAACGTAAAAAAATGGGATCTTTTATCTTCATTCGTTTTTGCACTTCTAGCAGCGGTTTTATGCTGTTAACGCGCTGTAACGATTAACAGTTAACTGCCTGTACTTGCTAAAATGATCTGCTAATGGACTGTTGTTATAAACTGGTACGCTGACCACAGATCATGCAAGCAAATTGAACGAACATGTGCGGAACCAAAAGCCCAATATTTTTGTCATTTCTTTAAGTTCAGTTAAGTAATTCTTATTAAGTTGAGATTTTTAAATGTAAGATAATTTTTATCATTAACTAAGATAGTATTTTTTGTGTGTCGAATATGCAATCGAGTTCCATGTGTTTGTTTTGCCTGCGCAGTGGTTATTCTGCGTACTTGCCTAAGTTAAAATTGTGCTATGCTAACAGTATGTTACTCTTCACAAATGCTCTTTCTTGCGTTCACAGCTTATTAATAAATAAGATTACAACAGCTAATAATTCAGCATTTTTTGTGACGTCAGCCTAGACATATAAATATGTGTTGTGAATGGTCAATTTCTTAGTCGCCACTGCAACTACCACCATCATCTATATTTTTACGTTTGCTTAGAAAAACAAGTCAACACGCCAGTAACTTAACTATGAAATTTGCACAGAAACAATCATTTGCTGTCTAGTGTGACGTAATAGATGCACATAACGTACTATGTTAACGTCGAGCTTTTTTGCGTTTCTCATATTGCGTTAGCATTAGCGTTCACGTTAACTTTGTTTATATCCACCGCACACATGTGCCGAAAAGTTGATTTACAATCTGATATGGCTGTGGTTGTGCTGGACAATGGTGCATACACAGCCAAAGTGGGACTGGCTACGCAGGACGAGCCCAAAGTGGTGCCCAATTGCATTATGAAGGCGAAAAGCGAACGCCGACGAGCATTTGTCGGCAATCAAATCGATGAATGTCGCGACACCTCAGCGCTCTATTACATCCTCGCATTTCAGCGTGGATATCTGCTGAACTGGGACACCCAGAAAACCGTGTGGGATTACATATTCAGCAAAGATTGCATCGGCTGTTCGCTGGAGAATCGCACCATTGTTATTACCGAACCGCAAATGAATTTCCAGAGTGTCCAGGAGGCGATGCTCGAGATGCTGTTCGAGGAATATCGAATTGGTGGCATGTATAAAGCGACGGCAGCCGATTTGGCTGCCTTCAACTACGTGGCGGACAGCGAGGAGCGGACGACAATGCAAACACTCAACTGCATCATCATCGATGTTGGCTACAGTTTCACCCACATTGTGCCATTCGTTTTAGGCCGCAGAGTGCTCGAGGCGATACGCAGAATTGATATTGGTGGCAAAGCGTTAACAAACCATCTCAAGGAGCTCATCTCGTATCGCCAGCTGAATGTGATGGACGAGAGCCATGTTGTCAATCAGATCAAGGAGGATGTCTGTTACGTGGCCGAGGATTTCAAGGATGCGATGAGTGTGCATCAGAGCGAACAGCGGCGCAAGGAAGTCGCCGTAGAATATGTGCTGCCCGATTTTACGACCGTAAAGCGCGGCTATATCCGTGTGCCCGGCCAACCGCGTTACGATGAGGACCAGCAACAGATGGTGCCGTTGTGCAATGAACGCTTTACGGTCCCAGAGCTGCTCTTTAATCCCTCGGACATTGGCATCAGCCAGGTGGGCATACCGGAGGCAGTTGCCGATGCACTCCAAGCGTGTCCCTGGGAGGCCCATCGCGAGCTGCTGCTGAACATCTTGATTGTTGGCGGGAGTGCACAGTTTCCCGGCTTTCTGCCGCGGCTCAAGCGCGATCTGCGCGCCCTTGTGCCCGACGATCTGGAGGTGTCCCTCATCTGCCCCGAGGATCCGGTGCGCTATGCCTGGTACGGTGGACGCGAGGTCGCCACCAGTCCCAACTTAGATGAGTTCATTTACACGCGCTACGATTACGAGGAATTCGGCATCCATGGCCTGCAGCAGCGCTAAGTCCTTACAAAGCCACATAATTTTGCTCATTAACGATTATTCTATTTTTTTAATTTAAGTTGCATAAAAGTCCATAATTGTATTTTGTTTGTCTCCATTGAATAATAATAACCACCAATCTCTGACCTAGTCTATATATATATATATCACATAGCTGTAATCGGAATAATCTGAGTTGTTAACAAAGTGGAGCCAGAATATTATTAGGAATAAGAATGAAAGTCTCATATTAGTTTTGCTAACAAAAGACAATTGATTTAGATTAAAGTTTGATATTTGCTTCGATTCTATATATTTGAACTATATATATTTATACATACAGTGGTATTTGTAATTTTTACGATGTAAGCCTAAGAAACATGCACATAGTCAGGTTGAAGTCATTCGCTTACCGACCAATTCGCTATTTAATTGTATAACTAAAATTTAACTACTTCAAAACAAACTTAAGCATATTTGTTTATTCTTTGAGAGCACAATTTGCATGAGTTGCCATTGTAGCCTTAACAATTATTTTGGGAGCACCTTAGCAAATGATTTTCGAGCAGATGCCTTTCGCAAATAACAAATGAAAAAATAAGAGAAAAAACAGCAACAAGATTGTAATCTCTATATAAACTTAAGATAATTTAGATGTTGATGCGAGGCGGGTGCGCTGCTGTAGAGCATCGATATATAGAGAGATATCTCCCTATGTACTCTACATGCTGAAGGATTCGCCGCATCCACAGGTGCCCTTAATATTCGGATTGTTAAAGACAAACTCGCTGGACAGCTTAGATTCCACAAAGTCCATTTCGGTGCCTGTAAAAAAAAAACAAAAAAATTAGATAGAATATTATAACTCATGTAATATGAGCTGAAAGCATCGATAATATTATAATATTAAAATTAGTTATATGTTGCCGTACCCAGTAAAGATAGTTGCGCCTTCTTATCAATGAAGACCTTGACGCCATCCTGTAGCACCTCCTCATCCAGTTTATCTGCAGTAGCACGATTATTTAATGCACATACGTAATACATATAATAAATATAGAATTTTCATACCTTTGGTGCTGGCATAGTTTAGTGTGTAGGAGAGTCCATTACAGCCACGCTGGCGAACGCCAACTTTGAGACCGATCTGTAGAACAACTCCAATAATTAATATATATAAAAATACATATACATATATATATATGTGCAGAATAAACTTACCACATCTGGCTTGTCATGCAGCAACGATTTGATTCTTTGTACCGCAGCAGGAGTCTGCAAAAATAAAACCACAAGAAGACATCAAGCAATAAATGTAAACAACAATATTTTGATCAGGCAAGTGCCGCTTTTGGCTTTTGACTGTTACTTCATCAGCCGATTTCATCACACACATAAACTTACCAGGGTCAGTGCGGCCCGCGTTGCTATTAATTTGCGTCCCGTAACTGCGCGCACCGTTGCAGTTGCCACAACACGTGTTGCCATTTTTGTTCTGGATTTATATAATTTGTTTTTGCTAATAATTTCAACAATTTCAATGCTTTTCGAAAAGTGTTAATAAACCGTCTGAATGTGCCTGTGTTGGAAAACAATGACAACAATCGATAGCTATCGTTTTAACCATCGAATCGATCTGGGCATTTCGTCACGCATGTTGTAAAATCATCATTTCCATCATACATATAAAGAATAAGTCACAAAAGAATAAACCACAAGATAAAAGATTACATATGCTATATAAATAAAATTCGATATTTCTTACTTACTTCCAATTGACAATCACCCTTGGCAATATTAATGTAAGTCTGTCTAGCAATGAATGTTATTGTATAATACTATCGATATATTTTTTTTGATAATATTGTCCGTTTCATATTTATTGTTTATAGAAGACGAATAGGCGCAATGAGCACCTTAAAACTGATGTCTAAACGCATTTTGGCGCCAGCCGCACGCGCATTCTACAATGCTAACAAACTCACCCAGCGTCCATTCCATTTGGTGGCCATATCAACAAATCCACACAAGAACACACACAACACGTGCCTGCAGCGCAGCAACTGCAGCGACAAGCTGCAATCAGAAGTGGTAAAATAAAAAAAAAAGAAGTAAATCTCAATCAATATACCCAATCCTCTTTTTTTCCTTTCAGCAAGATGGGGCCAATCGTGTGGTCAGAAAGAGCATACCACTGGCGGAGCTGCAGACGAAAATGCAATTGATCTACACATGCAAAGTGTGCCAGACGCGGAATATGGAGACCATATCAAAGATTGCCTACAACAAGGGCGTTATTATCGTCACCTGCAAGGGCTGTGAGAATCATCATCTGATTGCCGACAATCTCAACTGGTTCACGGATCTCAACGGCAAACGCAACATCGAACAGATACTCGCCGAAAGGGGTGAACAAGTTGTGAAAATTGTTAGCGATAAGCATGAATATCTGCCAAAAGATTAAAACAAAATGTAACAATTGTAAATTGTTATATATTTAATTAGTTTTGTATTAGCTATAAGCATAAGCGACTTTTTTTTATGTTCAATGGAACTTTGCATTTTAGTTTAAGGCTGCACTTGAGAGCCATCTGGTGCTTATTTAACTATGCAACAAGAGAAAATTAATCCAAAAATAAAAGTTGCATTTCTGCTTTTTAAAATCTGAAGTTGTATTTGCGTTGTTTATGTTATATTTTTTTTTATTAGCTATAAACAAAGGCGACTTTATTGAGTAGTTCCATTAGTCGATTGTGGAGCGGCACAGGAAGCGTTTGGAGCTGCTGATAAAATTGTCTTCTGGACGGCGATTTGGGTGCCAGCAGCAAATGTGTCAAGTATAAAATCTCATCCAGCGGCAGGGATACAAGTGGCGCCTCTGGGGCAAATTGTATGTCATCCAGCTGCAAATGGGGCAAATGTTGCAGCCAATAGCCATGCAAATAGGTGCCCAAGGCGCTAGCGAAGCGCGCGTGAAGCAACCAGCAAAAGAGACGCGACAAATTTGATCCGTTGCAGGAGGCAGCAACAAACTGATAAATGTTGTGCACAAAACTGGAGCAGGCAGTGTCCTCCAACTCCACTTGCTCCTCGACGAGCATATCACAGATCATATGGCGCAGCAGATAACAGCGTGTGTAGAGAATGCTGTCCTTGCTCTCCCGGAATAAATACAGCCACAAGTCCGTGGAGATCAGTTTCATGGCGCGCTTCAGCGCTATTTTGATGTGCTCCACGGTGGAGAGGCGAAAGATGCGTCGCACCAGTTGATGCATTTGCAGCACATCGATATTCCGCTCCATGGCGGCGAAATTTAGCCGGCTATACTCCTTTTCCTTGTCCCTGCCCAACTCAGACCAATCCAAATCCTTGATGATGTCCCAGGCTGGCTGTAGTTCGGCGTACGCTTTGTGCATTTGATAGAGGATCGGAGCAAGCGTGTGGCCATTGCGTGTACCATTCATAATGTTAGTGCACATCGCCCGGATGCACTGCCTCCGATCCATGTCGTAGTAGCGTCTAATGGCCGCATGTGCTTGAGTGGATTGGAGGAGCACAGCTTCCACTAGTTGATCGCCCAACTGCGCATAGCATTCGTGCAGATACAGTGTGGCCTTGAACATGCACTCCACATCCAGATAATTAAGTTCCAGCTTCTCGTGCTCCTCCTCCTGGCCCATCATCTGCTCCTGGCAATCCAAGAGCCAGGCGATCAATTTGGCGGAACGTATTGCTGCTTGTTCCAGCGTCAGGTCACCGTCCATGCTCAGCTCAGTTCGTATGTACACATCCATGGATTACATTAATTTGTAAATGAATCCTATTTACATTTTTATTATTATTAGATTAACAAAGCATTTTGAATGGAGATCTCAGGCTATGGCATATCTGTAACGCTGTTAGTTGATTATTAGTTTCCGATATACCTGTTAATTCTCGATTAATTTACGAAGCACTGCACTCTGATTAGGCGTCTGGTAAGTCTGGCAGCTCTGTTAATTCGATAAGTCTACGCTGTTAGTTGACTTTTTGTCATCGATATGTGCCTAGTTGACGTTCGATTAATTTACGAAGTTGGTGGCTGCCAGCTATCTCCGTCAGCTCTGGCTCTTTAGAATTCGAAAAAATGTTCTCAACCCGCCAGCGACAATGATGGTGCAACTAGTATATATGCTCTTTAAATTTTATTTTAATATATATTTATATATATATATACACATTTGTATATATATGTACATAAAATACATATACATACATAAATTATATATATATATATATATACATATATATATGTATATATATAGACATTTACATATATTTTAATATATAGTCGATGAGTTTACTCATCTCTCTTCAACTCTCACATTCTTTACGGTTATGTGTACTCATTAAAAAGATAAACATAAAATGCATAACATAGACTTATAGTTACATCAAATACCTTTCTTCTTTCTTCATTTACTTCATTTTTTCATTTCCATTGTCGCAGAATATTTTTGAAGTTTATTTTTAATTTTATACATAAACAAATTTCAAAGTGTAATGTGCACCTTATGCATTTTCCTTTGCTTCACATATGATTATACTTATATGTATGCTTGACTTAAGAAAATAAAAATATTTTAATTTTTAATTCATTTTTTTTTTTTTTTTAGTATTAATATAATTTTTCTTTCAAAAATATGGTTGCTAACAAAAAATGATAGAATTCAGAAAACAGCATATTCTTTACGGATTAAAAAGATAAACATAAAATGCAAATACCTTTCTTCTTTCTTCATTTACTTCATTTTTTCATTTCCATTGTCGCAGAATATTTTTTAAGTTTATTTTTAATTTTATACATAAACAAATTTCAAAGTGTAATGTGCACCTTATGCATTTTGCTTTGCTTCACATATGATTTCTGTGTACGCTTGACTTAAGAAAATAAAAATATTTTAATTTTGAATTCATTTTCTTTTTTAGTATTAATATAATTTTTCTTTCAAAAATATGGTTGCTAACAAAAAATGATAGAATTCAGAAAACAGCATATTCTTTACGGATTAAAAAGATAAACATAAAATGCAAATACCTTTCTTCTTTCTTCATTTACTTCATTTTTTCATTTCCATTGTCGCAGAATATTTTTTAAGTTTATTTTTAATTTTATACATAAACAAAATTTATATGTATGCTTGACTTAAGAAAATAAAAATATTTTAATTTTTAATTCATTTTCTTTTTTAGTATTAATATAATTTTTCTTTCAAAAATATGGTTGCTAACAAAAAATGATAGAATTCAGAAAACAGCATTTGAGTACGTTGTTATTGACTGATGATATAGTACCCTCAATTACTTGTTTTTGTTTATTTATGTTTCTTTATTTTCCGTCATTTTCCACTTTCTTATAATTTTTTTCACTGTTTTTTTCCATCGAGTTGTTTTTGAAAATTTATGAAAATATACATATATATTCTATATATTATATGCGGCGAAAAATTAATAATTAATAACATTTTCTTTTTTGATTTATATATATATATATACTATTTAACTATATGTACTGTGTTATGTTGCTGTTGTCGCTGTTGTTGCTATCGCACATTGCTTGTGGCTGTTCTGTATTCATTATTTTCATTGCAGTTATGAATTTGCTGTGTGTTGTGTGTGTGTGTGGTGTTGTTGGAATTTTGGGGTATATTCTTGTGGGACGGCACAGCTTTTAGGCAAAGCCAAAACCCTCGGAGCATTCATGTATGGCCTTCAGCAAACAGCTACGCAATTTATCATACGACTTATACATAGGCAGATCCAATTGATTGAAACTGAAGAAGAAGAAAATTCATCATTATTACACATTTTTACATTATTTAAATTTGTCATTTGATTTCATTACCAGGTATGTGCGCATGGCAAGCGATCAGTGGAGCGATCGTCGCGATGTATTTGGAACTTTTGTATGCCATTCATGCCCTCCAGGGAGCCGAAGCCCTGCAACGGTACCTTCGAGGTGCCAGTGACAAACTGTAGGAATTTCGCACGATCCGCCTGATCGAAGCTGCGCAATGCGCGCCAAAACCATTGAATCTGCACAGCAACACAATAATATAAATAAGTATAGATATATAAAGATATTGATAGACGCTATTAGACGGGGAACACGACGATCACGTACCTGTGCCGATTTTGATGTGTACTTGTGGTATTCGGTGTTTGCTTTCAGATCTTCAATATCAATATCCGGCAAGCCGGATATCAGAAGCTCCAGTTCCTGTTCGTTAAATATCGATATTAAATGCTTTGGAATTATATCATAGAAGCCTTCAAGGAATGCGTCCAATCTGCAATAAGTAAACAAAAAATGGACAAATTTCCAATCAATCAATCTCAAATGAAAAATAAAATCCACAACAACTTACTGCTGACGTATCGAGCCGCTCATCTTTAACTGGCAGACGAGCTGAACATATTCAAATTTATTCTCCTCGGTGACGGCCACATCGCGTCCATTTGGCTTGAGATCACGGATTTGTGTGACGCCAAACTCTTGGACCTCCGTTGAGAAGGTCAACTCGTAGCCGAGCGTCGATATATCGTTCTTCATCAGATAGTCGAGGCCTTTGTAGAATTCATAATCCTGTGATTCCATATCCGTATGCTTCACCTGTTTGCCCAGTATGTGTTTGTAGAACGAGCGTGTGAAGTAACATTCCAACAGTTTATTATCATGCACGGCCTTGGCTGTTTGATATACATATATAGATAGAGATAGCGACGTGAATTAGACAGAGATAGCATATCCATTTGGGCTTTGACCTACCAATTACGCGACCAACAAATTTAAAGTAGCTCAAATGGTTGGGATTCGCATGACTCGAAGGATTGATCATGTAGGTTACGCGATCGCCCGGCGATACGCAGAACAAGGCATACATCGGATTAAAGATTTCGCGAGAGATTATCACATACCATTCGCGCAACAGTCCGCCAGCATCCTGGCCCTCCTCATCTAAGCAAAACATTAAGTGCGGAGTGATTAAGAGTGATTATAAGTTATGGTGATCATGTCGCTTCGCTTACCCTCAAATACAATGTAAAAGCGATTCTTCCATTCTTCCGGGCCGAGACGATAGAGTACACGGAACGAGTCCTCAAAGACGGTGATGCGACGCACACTAACCGTATGCTCCTCGCGGCGTATGCCCTCATCTAGTCGTTCTAGTTCAGTCTGGAAGTATTTGCGCTTCACATCAAAGTCCAGGATGCGTGTGTGATCCACCAGCACTGCGAATGGTCCATCAGACAGATGCGAAGCCGATTGACGCAAGATCTGATTGAGCACGGTGCGATGCTTCTCGGCGAATTGTAGAAACTTTTGACGATCCTGTTTGAGTTGAGCCTCGTGAGCCGTTAGCGGCGTCCCCGAGTGACCACCAACACCAGCGCCCATCGCTGTTGACCCATCCTGCATGCGGGTGTCATCTGTAAACCAAAGCAAAAAGTAAATCATTAGTTATTCTTAGTAGTTTGATTCGATTGAAGAAGAACGGGAAACGTACCCTCATAGCTGGCTGAATTGGTTGGCTGGCTGCTGTTGCTGCTGTTGTTATCGTCCAGCAGCAGCTGTGGACTCTGCTGCTCGGCTGCCACTGGATGTGGCGCAACGCGCAACCCGGAGTGGCCAGAGGTGGCTGCTGGCCCACGTCCCGGCTTCTTGGGCGTCACACGATGCGAGGCATGTATGAGGAAGAAGGCCTCAACGGTTGGCTGCAGCACCAGCACAGCGAACTCATCCTTTGACTCCTCAAGCGCAGCGAGACACTCGCTTAGCGTGTGCCACAGCACATCCAAGCATAAAATTTGACTAAGCGTTGGCTTCGCCGCAGATTTGGTGGCACAGCTGCTGCTGTTGCTGCAACTGCTGCTGCTCTCGGAGGCATCGCTCGTCTCCATGCTGCTGACATCATCAGGAGCCGCAGCAGCAGCAACAACTGCTGCTGCTGCTGCCTCTGCTGCAGCCGCGAATGCCGTTTCATCAACGAGCGGTGGTGAGGCATCGCCATCGATATCAATGATGTCCTCATTGCTGTCATCATTATTCTGGCTATTCTGCACCTCGTAAATGTTGCGCACCTGCATAAAGATCTTGAGCGTGCGCAGGAAATATGGCTGAGCAGATGAATTCGACATTAGTTTCTTCATCGACGGCAATTGCAGTTCGCAGGTGGGCTTGGCATTCTTTGGCGCCGATATTATGACCGATTCGGATGTGAAGCGGTCCTGCATGGTGCCCTCATGGACGGTTAAATTGGTTAGCAATGTGGCGCCGCTACCAGAGCTTGAAGTGGACGAGCTACATCCGCTGCCACTCGGTTTATTGCTATCCATCGGTTGCTGCTCCTGTTGCGGCTGTTGTTGCTGTGTCGAAATTGGCTGTGCAGTGTTTGTATTGTAGGCGCGTATCTCGTTGAGCAGCGTCTGGATGACCTGACGCACTTCCTCCGCCAGGCCGAGTATGGCGGCGGTCAAGTACTGTATGAATATTGCATTCGATGCCTGCGAACACTGTGTGAGATTCACAATTAGTTTGGTCACATTGTCCAGACCCTCGGTGGTACCGCATTGATGGGTCAACACCTCAATGACCAGTTGCAATTGTGAAAAGTTCTTCGAGTAGATTTTGCGACGTGGCTTTAATGGATGCGATGGTTGGCAATAGTCACCACCGGTGTTGCCACCGTTGCCGCCTGGCACGGCTGCTGGCAATGCCGGGATATCTGCTGTAACTAGTTGGTCTCTTGGTATAAGTGGTAGCTCATCCTCATCATCAACCTCCTCAACATCATCATCCTCCTCATCGTCATCGTCATCATCCTCGTCGTCTTCGTCATCATCGTCCAACTCAACCTCATCCAACTCCTCATCATCGTCGTCGTCGTTGTCAACGATAAGTTGCGCTCCACTCGCCATCCGATTGGGCAACGGCGGCGGCGGAGGCGGTGGAGGCGGCGGTGGCGGCGGCGGCTGCATTCGATACAACAACACATTTGCTGGTATCGACGCTGATGCTGTTGGAGCAACTGCATCGGAAGCTGCAGCAGCAGACGATGCTGCAGTGCGACGCGCCCTTATAAATTGTCTAAACGGCACAAGTGGCGGCGGCAACGGTTGCTGCTGCGGCTGCGTCTGCTGTTGTGGCTGTTGCTGTTCCTGTTGCTCAAGCTCCAAGAATATTGGCATCTGTATATGGTATGGTACGTGTCGTTGCGGCATGCCACCATTCGATCGCTGTGGCTGCTGTTGTTGCTGTTGTTGGTGTGACAATTGCTCCTCCTCCCTGGGCAGCTCGACGCTGAGGAAGGCGAGCAGCTTGACCAGCATATCCGTTAGATGCGGCGACCGACAAATTACTTTGTACGGCAACATCTCCAGCAGCTGACCAAACGCTGAATCGGTGAACGATACAAATTCCGCATTGCTAATCTCCCACTTCCAGGGCGGCTGTGAGGTCAGCGGAAACTCCGATACATTGGCCAAACGTTGCGGCGTCTGTCGATCGATGTTTAAGACGACATCCCAAAAGTCGTGCGCATTGGTTTGATACGCAACGCTTGATTTGCTGCTGCTCGCTGTGGGGCTGGAGGAGGTGGCAGCTGCTTTGGCTGCAGCCGCTTTTGATGTGGACGGTGCCTCATCCAATGGCTGAGATTTGGGCAATTGTTGCAGTTGTTGCTCGTCGAGAATGCCACGCAATCGATTGGCGATTTGATAGCGTTGTAAGCATGAACGCATATCACCAGTGCCAGCGGAGGAACGCACTCCACCCGAGGCAGTTGCAAAGACCCCGCTATTGCCATTGGCATTGACTGGCATACCGAAGAGTAATCGATTGCGTCCCTTCGGCTCCCGATCGTAGGGCAAGAAACTCAACGGATAGTGTTTAGCGAGCACAAACAACAAATCCAGACAATTGCGCACAATCATTTGAGCTGCCTGCGGATTGATGCTGATGCTGCGCGAGGTACCTTCGAACAGGCGATTGATTAGGAATATGTTGCTCTTATAGCCAAAGGCGGCATCCACACGCAATTTCAGCCATTCGGGTTTGCTGCCTGTGTTCGCCGCCCCAAAATTGGAGTTCTCCTCGTTTGTCTTCTGTATGATGCTAATCAGTGCCTTGATGATCCAATCGCGTGTCGGTTCGTGATGGCACAGATTCCGTATGACCCGATGCAATCGAACACTATTTACCTTCTGATCCTCAACGAAGAGGAAGAGCAACAGGGTTGCCAACGAATCCGGATCAAGCATTATATTCTCATCCTCCATCATGAGCAAGGCCAATGGTTTACCCGTACTGGGGCCAATATGATGATGCACTATTGTCGTATGCTGATGATGCTGCGGCTGTGCATTCCCACTGGCATCATACCAAATGGCGCTGTGCCAGCGTGCCTCATCCAAGTTCTGCAGCGTTGTCTGGAAGCGAGCTGCAAACGCAAACGTGCGAGGTAAATTATTCAGTTGCATTTTATTATAGATTGGGCTTAATACATACATAACGCATTGCTGGGTGGATCCAAGCGGGGACCGTTGCGTAATTCCCAGTCACGACGCAGGAACTGCGCCTCGGCTGCCAGCTCTGGTGGCAAGCTGGCTATCTGTGAGTCCTCCATGTCCGTTAGTATCTGCGTTACATTTATATAGATAATTCGTAATTGAGGGGATTAAAAAAATCGGGTTTTGGTTGACCATTTTCATTTGGTGAAGAGTTGTGGTACTATTATTTTGACCGCGACTGTATTATGCATATATTTCAACTTACCGCTTGACGCAAATTCTCGGGCAGATTTTGAAAGAATGCCGCTGTATCGACGGGATCATCAGGATTTGCGGTTTGCGCCGCCTGTCGCTGCTGTTCGATGCGCTGCTGCATTAGCACCTCGGATTGTATGTTAGGCGGCAGGGCGGCCAAAAATTCGGGATTCACCTCCACGAGGGAATCATGGGCAATCTGAATGGCATTCTGTTGGGCACGCTGACGAATGCGTTGCATGCGCAAATGCTCCTGTATCACCTCTTCGCGCATCTCGCTGGGCAGGGCAGCTAGGAACGATGGATCTACGCCCTCTGGCACCTCCAGATCACCCAAAGCGGCGCGCACCTCGGGACTCATATCGGTGACAACGCTGCTGCTGCCAGCAGCACAACCAGCTGCTGTTGTTGCTCCTGCTACTGCTACTGCACCTGCTCCGCCAACGGCACCGGCTGTGGCACCGGCACTGGTCGATGGTGGTGGAGTTGGCGCCTGTTGTGCTGCAAGGCCGGCAGCACCGCTTTCATCTAAGCTAATGGCCTCCACATCAATGATGGCATCTGCTGCGCCACCGGCTGCTTCAGGCAAGACGTCGTCATCGCCATCGCTATCCTCATCGTCATCCACATCGGAACTGGGGTCCGCTTCGATAGCAATAAACCGGCGCTGCGGGTTCAAATTCAATTGGGGCATCTCCTCCGCCGCCTGCTGCAGGGGCATCGGATGTGCGGCAACGGCGGCAACAACTGCCGCCGCAGCAGCCACAATGGAGACCACCTCATTGGCGGCTTCTGTGCTCAATGGTTGATGGTCCTCCGGTGTCTCATCAGTGGATAACTGTTGCTCGCTGGCTAACAGCTGAGCGGTTAGCTCGGATATGGTCACTGTGGGCATAATCGAGGCATAACCAGCACTGGTCATCACCGGATCGGCCTGATCTGTTTGCTCCACATCTAGTTCCAGTTCGTGCTCCGACTCCTGGTCTGGGTCTTCTTCTTCGTCGTCTTGTTCATGCTGCTGATGCTGCTGCTGTTGTTGCTCATCGGCATCAATCGGATCCAGCTGTAGTAGGTCCTGGCCTGACTGTAGCTGCTCCAGTGGCTCCGGGAAATTCAATGCGCCCGGCATTACCTCCAGCGATGGCGGCAGCGGGAACGTCAATTCAGCATTTGTCACTCGCACCGATGACGACGATGATGAGGACGAGGATGACTCACGCCACGTTTCCTCCATGGCGGCAGCTGCAATCCGTTGCAGTCGCGTTGGTCGCACATTTAACTGCACTGCTGTTCCGGCTCCGGTTCCTATTCCGGTTCCCGATCCTGTTCCTTCGCCGCCACCAGTGCCCGCTGCTGCTGCACGGTTGGCATTTGCATTGTTGTTGTTGCGGCGTACGGAACTCGAACGCTGCTCGTTCAACTGCAATTGCAAATTGTAAATATTATTATATTTCTGCTGCTGCTGGAGCAGAAGGAGCAGTTGAATCGCTTGGGCTCACCTGCAGCTCGTAGAGATCAGCGACATCAGTGCGTATGCGTTGACGCGGAGGAGGACCAAAGGCTGGTAGATGCGGCACGGGTGGATGATGTCGTACACCTAGTACACCTGTTGTTGCTGTCGTCGCCGGACCGGTCTGCACATGCAGCTGAACACTGGGAAACAGTTGCTGTTGCTGCTGCTGTTGCTGCTGCTGTGGCGCCTGCTGAAGCGGTGGCGGCGGAGATAGTCCTCCGCCTGATGCTGCCACATCCGATGATTCCCGTGAATCCTGCTCGTTGGTCAAATCGATTTCGGCATAGATGTTATAGAGTGCCTGATTGCGATTACGATTACGTCGAGGGTCTATTCATGGTAAATAAGTATTAGAAAAAAAAGAGTTAAAGTATATGGACTATAAGGATGGGTGCCCCGCACAACCAGCTATGGCTATGATTTGTTGCACCTCCTTTTATTCTTGCACTTGTATTCGATTTTCGATCGATGTTATTATTATATTAAATTAGATCTATTGTAGCCCTTTATACGCCTACAGTTCTCCTATCAATCCTAATTCCGAGTATCATTACAGGGTTGATGGGCTCCGAGTGTTTAACATATTTTTCGCTACAATATTACATATTTTTCTAATTTGGGGATTCTTTCTCATTTAGAGTTTAGTTAGGTGACTTCTTAGTCTAGTATTTCAAGTTCAGTTCTTTCCCCCATTTAGTGCATTTAATGCTGCTTAACTATCGGATGGGATGACTATATCTATATATCTGTATTTGTATATATATGTCTATATCTATATATCTGTATTTGTATATATATGTCTATATCTATATATCTTCCCCATGGCCATCGCTTGTTTACAAAATCAATACTATGTTCGAACAACTTACCGCCTACTGCTAAGGTTGTTGTTGCTGCCGATGCAGCACTGTTGCTGCTGCTAATGTTGTTGTTACTGCTGGTAGTGTTGCTGCTGCTGCTAGTTGGCGGCAGAATAACACTGTCTAACGGTTCAAATCCTATCAGTCTGGGTATGGAGCTGCGGAAATAATTGCTGGTTGATGAGGCTGGTGGCTGCGTTGTTCTTGTTGTTGTGCCACTAGTTGTAATGTCTGCTGTTGCAGGTGCACCAGTACCAGTAGCAGCAGCAACTGCTGCGCTTGATGAGCTGTTGCTTCTACTGCTGCTTGTTGTTGTGGTTGTCGTCGTTGCGGAATTCGACAGCCAGCTGCTAACGTTGATGCCAGAATTTGGATTTGTAGCTGCATTCACATTGACAGCATCAGTTGCTGCTCCTGTTGCTGGTCCCACTTCAGCATTTGTTGCAGCTGCAGCTGGAGCTGTAGCAGCATCACCAGCAGCTCCACTACTAATATTGGTGGCGGTTGTTGCCGCAGCTGTTGCTGTTGCCGCCGTTGACTGTTGATTGGCGTCTTCCTGTTTGCGCTGCTGATGGGCCAGCTTCAGTTCCTTAATCAAATGCGGCATGAGGAAATGTGCCGCATAGAGGCAGGCATCCGTTTGAGTTTCCATGTCAAGCGCTTTGGCCTCCTCCAGCCACCAGTGGAGTGCTACACAAGTTCGAGATACGAGAGAGAGAGAGAGAGAGAGGATATTATTTAGAACATAAATCATTTGGGATTATGAACGCAATTCACTCACCGTCCTGGGTGAACATCTCCATTTGTGTCTCCTCGGTTGGATTCTGATGCGTTGGCATGCACACACAGAACTGTTGATCCAGATAGAGTAGACGTCGTCGCACGCCATTGTTGCAAAGTGTTCCTCCATTGTTGTTGTTATTGTTGGTGTTATTGGGATGATTTGCTATGTTGGAGGCGCCACCCGTTGCACCGTTACCACCACCGGCACCGTTACCAGTGCCAGTGTTTGTTGCAGTTGTCACCGTCGATGGCTGATCATCCAACAGATTGCTCATATTCGGATTATTGCCAACACCGCCGCCGGCCGAGTTGCGATCCATTTGGACCATGGCTGGTGGCAAAAAGGCATTCACATCGGATGCGTTTGCAACGCCTCCTCCTCCTCCACCACCAGCACCAGCTCGACTAACGCCGCCAGCCGCGTTGCTGCTACCAATGAAACTAAAGTCCGGTGCCATCCAGGATTCGGAAGAGGAACGCAATGCGGCTGCCACCGATGTGCTGCGCCCTCCACCAGCGGCTGCTGCTGCCGACGAGGATGAAGCGCCGCCGCCACCATTCACATCAATATCAAGGGGCAGCGCAATCGAGCTGTTCATGCGCAAACGAAAACTAACCGGCGGTTGCGATACCAAGTGTCGGTGTCCATGATCATGTCCGTGTCCACGCCCATGCCCGCGACTACGTGTATCATTCAGGCATTCGAATAAATAGGCATTGGCTTCATGTTGCGATATCTGGATGCGACGACGATTCTCGCTGATAATGTTCGGTTCGATGGCGGCACTGCGACGTGGACGATTATTGGAATTGGCGGCTGCGGATGAGGGCACACCAGTGGAGGAGCCACCGCCACCGGAGCCATTCGCCTGTTCGATGAGGTCAACATCATTGGCATTTTGTGCGCGTGCAACGTCATCGTCTACATCATCGTCATCATCATCGTCGTCGTCATCGTCATCGTCGTCCTCCTCATCGTCGTCGTCATCATCCTCGGCATCAACATCGGCATCATTGGAGGCCGTTTCCGATGATTCGGGTTCATAGATATGATCAAAGACTTCAATAAATTGTCGTGGACGCTCTTCATCGACATCGGTTTCGCTATGCTCATCGACGTCCTCATCGACATCCGCTGGCACCTCATCATCATCGTCATCCTCCAACGCCTCCTCCACGTGGCGCTCATCATTATCGGTGGATCCCTCCGAATCGGAATCCGATGTGGTCACCACATCGGCCAGCAGCGATGCATTTATGCCGCGTGCATTACGCGACGATATACGTCCACCCGAACCAGGAGCACCACCAGCTGAACCTGCCTCGCCTGAAGCAGCATCATTGTTATCATTGACAGCACTGGCTACTCCTTCGCGGGAGCCACCATCGACATTCAGGTCTAGATTGCTGCGCAACCGTGGATCACGACTGTTATTGCCAAGCAGTGCCGAATTGCTGGCGGAGCTGCCGCCACCAGCATCATTGCTACCATTCTGTGGTGTTGAGTCACCGCCACCAATGGCACCAATGGCGCCACCACCAGCACCACCAACGTTATTGCCATTGCCGCTGCTACTGTTGCTGCGCGAGGCGAGAAAGAGTCCTTCGCATTGCAGGAAATCATCCCACAGCTGATCGAAATTGAGAACCGGACGCACCGCTGACGATGTGGAGCCGGTGTTGGTGTTGCTGGCATTGCTGCTGGCAGCACCTACAGCATTACCACCGCCACCACCGGGAATGGCAACAGCATTGTTGCCGGCTTGAGACGCCAACTCTGTAGCAGACGATTCGGGGCCATCATTGCTATGCTGTTCATCATTGTCGGCGGCGACATCGATGACGGCAGCCGTCGCATTGTTGCTGGTGGCCGTGGAGGCATTGTTGCTGGCACTGCTGCTGTTGCTGCTGCTGGGTGTGCCAGCTGTGCCGGCTGTTGTGCCGCTACCAACACCACTCGCTGCACCACTCGCTGGCCCTGAATCCTCCGAATCGATGGCCATCTCATCCGAATTGAAGATAAACTCAAAGGCATGACGCCGATCCGAGAGCACATTGCGTATAATATCCCGCAGAACATGCTCCCCACCACCACCACCACCACTGCGGCCACCACCGCCACCCATCGGATTGGAGCGATCCACAGCGGCTGCGGCTGCATTGACAACGGTGCGTGCCGCCAGACGTGGATAGAGGCGACGATTGATGATAGCGCTAACTGCATTGGTGCCACTCAATGAGCTGGAATTGCTACTCCCATTGTTGACACCACCATTGGCCGATGAGCTGGCGCCACCGAAGAGCATACGCTTGGAGCCGAGCGTTGCGGGCGGCACATTGAAGCGCAACAGTATCTCCATCGGTCGGAGAATGGCGCCTAGAGTGCTGAGTGTGTTGTGATTGGACAGATCCTTGTATTGGGCCACCTTGGTCAGATAGGTCATGACACCCTGTCGCAGCAGGACTCGATACATGGTATTGCGATGCATGTGAACCTTGTCATAGAGCATGGGCGATTCAATGAGATTAGGAAATAGGCTCATCAGCACCTGGAGACGTGTATGCTTCTCCGCCGAATCTGGATGGGCGAGAGCACGTGCAACGGCCGCATGTAATTCGTCGGCAACCTGCTGCTGCACACCAGCCAACTGATAGCAATCGGAGAGCGAACAGATCAGCACACGAGCCATGGTGCTCACCTCGGGCACATGCTGACGCTGTGTGATCGGCAGAAAGCGATCCATGAGCACGGCGAGGAATGTCTGCTGTCCGTCGTTGTTGTTGTCGCCATTCTGATCGCAAATCAATGGACTATCCGCCGGCGTATAGACATGGGCGAGCAGCACACGCGGCACCAACGATTGATAGGCGCGCGTAGCATCCGCCAGCACTTTGAGCAGCGTTGCACGCGACAACGTCGGCTTCAGATGATTGTGGGTACTGGTCGGTATGTGCCAGGTGCAGCAGCAGGGATCATATTTATCGCCAGTGCCACTGGCTGCCTGGGATGTCGTTGCTGAGTTGCCACCAGCAGCTGTTGTCTTCTTTGCGGATGATGGCGTCGAGTCCTGCAAATGCAACAAGTGACAAAGTTGGTGATTCTATCTTTGAACTTTAATAGGTTTTAGTTTTGGGGCTTGCAATGCCGATCGTTGATGGAATTTAATAACTATAGATTTTAAATTGTGTGAATTATATGGCTTTATCGATTTGCGTTTATCGATTTTTATCGATTTCCTTGTCTCCTAGTGGATATTACTTTCAAGGCTCTAGCTTCTAGCTTCAAACTGTTGCTGTTGTTGGACTTACCTCATCGTCCAGATTATTCATGGAGCCCGCTGCACCTGGCGGCTGATCGGGCAGCACCAGCTCGGCGGCATTCTGCTGTTGCTGATCGGCACCGTTGGGGCCATAATGGATGCAGGGCTGCACGAGGGCATGGAGGAGCTGCTTAAGCACCGATACCGCTGATTCCACCTGCTCATCATCGAGTGTCAGATCAATCGTTTCCGGTGTTTCCTTTGCTGCTGTGCTCGCACCAGTGCCAGTGCCAGTGCCAGTTCCAGTTGTTGTTGTTGCTGATGTTGTGGTTGTTGTAGCTGTTGTTGTTGTCGTCACCGTCGTTGTTGCTGTTGCTGCCGCCGTGGGCTGTTGTCCAAACTTAGATTTGACCATGATGCGTCCATCTTCGACAAGATTATTGCTGTTAATGCCACTGACCATATGATCGGCCCTCAGCATCTCCTCGGCGGCGGCAACAAAAACCTTGGGATCCCGTGACACCGCCGTTGACACCTGAGTGAGCACATAGATGAGATCCCGATGACCGATGGGCACAATGCCAGCGGCCCGCATTCCCAGCACTCGTTCCATGGCCTCTTGAAGCACTGGTGGCGCCTCCAAGACATGACGCAATATGATTATGGCATAGGTGGGGAAGCCCATAGAGCCGCACGATTGCTGCAAACCGAGCAGCATTTGAACGCCGCCGCAACGTGCAAAGACCTTGGCATTGTAATAGTTGCGGGTGAGCCGTGCACACAAACGCAAAAGCGACAACTTTGTCTCGTGATGCAGCAGCAATTGTGATGGCTGCAACAGCGCCACAATATTTAAAATAATGCGCACACAATCAAATTTAGCCAGTCCAACATCCTCCTCGTTGAGGTCAATCTTGTATGCACGCTTCGGTATGTTTGTGTGGCTGTTGTTGTTGCCGCTGTTGTTATTGCTGCTGCCGCTATTGTTATTGCTGCTGGTGCTGTTGTTGCTGCTGCTGTTACTGTTGGCTGCTGCTGCTGCTTTGGCCTTGGCTGCTGCAGCGGCGCTCTTTTGACGCGACTTGGAGCGTGTCGTCGGAGGTGAGAGATTGCCATGACCTGTGGCAGCTGCAGCAGCAGCACCACCTGCACCAGCAGCAGCAGATGATGTTGATGATGTTGATTGCTGCCACAGTTGCAGCTCCTGTTGTTGTTGCTTGTTCTTTGATGACGAAGGCGTTGTCGTTGTCGTTGTTGTCGTCGGTTCATTAAAGTTAATCAACTGTCTGAGCGGAATCACCTCCCCGGTTTGAATGGTGGTGGTAACGTCAGGCGCGGTGCGCATTATGCGATTCACAAAGCTATCCATTACGTGTGTTGATGGGAATACGTTTTGCAACTGGATAATCGCTGCGCATATCTTGAGAGCCGGATAGACGGGACGATGACTGCCAGATGCTTCGCTCACCTGGGTCATGCAATTGAAATTGACCGTGCATCGTTGCCGTCCAATATTGATGTGAATCCAACGTTCGCCAGCAGCGTAAGCGGTACGGATTAGCTCATTATTGCCGTCGGAGTAGGGATTCCATTTGCCAGTGGATGAATCATACCAACGCCATAAGTCACTGCTAACGGCGCGCATGTTCGCTTTGCGCTGCAGAATGTGACTAATACTGTCGATGGCATCAATCAAATCCACTAGATTCTGCACCCAACGTGGCACAGTGCTACGTGTGTGCTGAACATCATCGCCATAGTGATTGATGAGTTCCGACTGCTCCAACATCCATTGACACATGCAATTGAGCAGCTTGACCAGCGATACCATCGCATTCTGTGCGGTGATCGCTTCAACGAGGGGTCGATGCAAATCACTGTAGTTCTCCTCTAGTAGCAGCGTTGATGTCTTCAAGCGCACGAATAGACGGGTGGCGGTCATGCCCGTTAGACATTCCTCGAGCCGGGTGGATACGGATGCAGACGAGGTGCTACCCGTTGCTGGATCAAAGAGCTGCAGCGTAAAGTCCACCCACTGTATGATGTTGCGCACAAAATTAGTGACAAACACCTGACGATTCAAGAGATTGTGCCGCCGATAGAGCACAGCGATGAGATCCGCTGCACAGGTAACCGTATCCGGTATGGCCTCCATGAATTCAAATGCACGCGAAACGGCCTCATCGCAGAAACGATCGAATATCAACGGTGACATCAACTTCAATTGCCTATAATCATAGGCAGCTGAAGCAGCCGCGGGAGCAGCAGACGCACCACCAGCTGGCGGGCATTTAGCGCTGAAATTAAAATCGATGGCTGCACTTGGATTGGGAGTTGATGCATCGTTAACCGATTGCTGCTGCGGCTCCATATCGATGTCCATGTCCCCAGCAACTGCAGCACTGCTCGTTCCACTACTGCCCTGTGAACCGGATGCGGAGCCTCCTCCACCTCCGCCCGCAACTGGAGTTAATGACGATTGTGATTGTGCCTGTCCGGTCGAATTGGATAATGCGCTCGCCTCCGGATTGTTGAGCAGATAGTCGGTGGCCTCCTCGAGGGAGGTATTGTTACGCAACGCATCGATGACATGATAGTGACGAAAGCCCATGTCTGTCAGTGTCTTGATATGGTCTGCATTCAGGCCATCGTCCGTGCTGCGTATGTATAGGTTCTCAAATTTGATCTCCTTCATACGCGTATAATAGCGATCCAATAGCATGTGACGTGACTTAATCAAATGCTTTAGGATCAATAGGATCGTTTCCAGCATACTCGCACCATAATTGGGTATGGGACGACGACACCAGATGCGTCGCAATGCCTGCATGGCCAACTGATGAATATGGATGAGATATAAAACCGGCTCGAATGGCACACAATCGGGTAGGCAATTGAGACGTGGACTCATCGTGTATGGTGAATCGAGCATTGCACGCGGATTCACCATCTTCTCGAGCAATTGCAGCCAGGCATCCAGAAATTCACCCGTCCCCTCGGGACAGTCACGCTTGTCATCCTCGTGCGACTGCATTAGATCATCCAATGGCGCCCATTGATCAAAGTGAAACTTTTGCGAGACATTATCGAGTGATAGGGCCCAATAGAACATTTCAAAGAATGCCTTGAGACCGTTCTCGGCGCAAAATTGTGAGATCATTAGATGAAATGCACTGCGTTTATCATCGAACAGCATCGGGCCGGTGAAGCCCACCGAGCAGATGAGAAACGTTAACTTCAATTTGGGCACCGGCTTGGGCAGTATGCTCTCGTGACTGAACCCATTCACCAGTATTGAGCTGAGGATGCGCGCAATTTCACGTGCCTCGGGCGTAGGAACTTTATTAATGTTGCTAATCAGATCGTTGATGCGACGTTGTCGTGTCTGCGGTGATCCTACCGATAGCTTCACCAACGTACCCAACAATTCAGCCAATGCACGCCCGAGACGCGAACTAGCCGCCAGCAGGGATTTAATGTAACGAAATTGTTCCTCTGGCGTATATTTCGTACGAAATTCGGCGGCACGTTCCAATTTACGTGAGAGTTCCGCTTCGGTCAAGGGATCAGCGGTGCCAGCAGCTGCCGACATTTGTGCGGCAATCTCATCCCAAATGAGATCGGGATGTTGAGTGGGCTCATCGGAGCATAGATTTAATAGGATGGTGCTCTCCCACACTAGCGATATATACAATTGGACAAGTTGCTGTAGCAACTGAACGCCCGTCTCTCGATTGGCACCCCAGCGCTTGAGCAGCACGGTTCGCATCTCATTGGACGCATTGCGACAGAGATGGACGAGCATCACCACATAGCCATGCACAAAACTCATATTATGCAAAATCGGTGTATATTCAGCATTGGCAAATCCATCCTCCAAGCGTTGACAGCACACCAATTCGGCGAGCAGCACACTTCCGCCCGGAAATGTAAAATGTTTTATTAGTGGCTTCAATTGGGCAACAATATCCGCCAACTTTTTGAGTGCAACATCCAGGACTTTGGTCTCTTGCGCCTGACTCAGAATCGCTTTGCACACATTCGCCACGGCTTGGGATGTGGTCGAGACGGGTGAATCCACCGGTAAATTGGGCAACGAGAGCAACTGTAAGATGGGCGTTAAACCATCCTTTTGTACAAATTCACGGCAATGATCACCGTTTGGACTATTACTGAAGATAGCCTCGATAAATTTCATGACATTCAAAATGTAATCAATTAATGGTATAGCTTCGCGTTCCGGTTGTTGTTGTTGTTGTTGGGGTTGTTGTTGCTGTTGGGTTTGTTGTTGCTGTGATTGTTGTTGCTGTGATTGTTGCGGCTGTTGCAATTGTTGTTGCTGTTGCAATTGTTGTTGCTGCTGCCGATTGGCAGCCACTGGCAACTGTTGCTGATGCTGCTGCTGTTGTTGCTGCTGGGATGCTGAGCTCATTTCATCATCATCGTCATCATCGTCACCGCTGCTATCGTTATTATCGGCAGAACTTCGCAGCACCGGATTACCACCAGTAGCGACCATGACCATTGCCGATGGCGATGGCGTCGTCGATGCCACCACACCACTCGTCGCATTCGCCACCCCAATGGTGACATTGCTATCCTTGTTGGCGCGCCAGCAAATGAAACTGGGATCGGAGCCGAGACGGACGAGTTCGTTGAGCAGGCGAACGATTGCCTCGGTGGCATCGGAACGCAAATACGGATGATGCTTGATCAGATCATCCATCGCATTACCCAAATTGGTGGCCGTATCACCCAATGGATCCGAACTGCGACGTCTGCGCATCGCCACCAAATAATCCGGTGAGAGTAACACTTTCAACACCTTGTCGAATGGTTCATACGAGAGGAACTCGAAGAGTCCACGATCATTGAGACACAAAGCGGAGAAGACATTCGGCAACGAGCCGAGCACTTCACGTGTCGCCGGCACATCCTTATGAAGCAGTGCGCTCAACATGACAGTGGTTATGCCCAAATCCTGTAATGATGAGAGCAACGATGGCTCATTGAATACGTAAACTGTGACCACATCGGTGGCCAGCAGAAACAATGATGGTCCATAATATTCAGCATTGCCGATAATGTGACGCAAAGATTTCGTTAGGCTCGTCTCCATAATATTGCGCATATTGCTGAAATGTGCATGATCCTGAATGCTCTTCTTCAGAAAGTTGAGCATTGATTTCAATAGTGCAGCTCGCTGTGTCACACAAGATGGTTTCTTGCGTTGCATCAACGTATTGTTGGGCGACAACAATTGTGCCTTGCGCTCGGCCAATGGACGTGCATAATAACTATTTTTTGGATATCTTGGAGCGCCCGTTTCTCGAAAATTACTCTGGGCTGCAGAGATGAGACTACTCAACGGGTGTATGCCAGAGCCACGTGATCCAATGTCCAGCCAGCTTGAGCCAGAAGCAACGTCGCGTATCTGCTGCCGATGAAACGCGAGCTGGGCATGATCAGTGGTGGCACTGGCGCTGCCATCACTGCTCGAATTATCGAGACGCGGCGATGCACCACTGTCGCTGGCAACCGATGCATTCTCCGTGGCGGCATCTATAAAATTATCATGGTTTAGCATCAACAATTCAAAAAGGTAACAAACAAAAATCAACCCACCATCATCGTCCACCTGCTCCAGCGAACTGTCCATTTTATCGTTTAGGCTCTGTTCTTCGGGCAACGGGGATTCCCTCATTGTGATGCCGAGAGCACGAACACAGCTCTTAATCTCCTTCTCCAGACGATCGATAAACACATTCAGCCCATTATTCTGATGGAAGCGTGCAATATCAATGTTTGTGATCAGATCAATGACGCGCACAGCGCGTGTCACAAACGTAATGTGCTCCAGGTCGACGCCCGGCCAGCTGATCACACGCAACAGGGACTGCATCATGCCGCTTTTGACCAACGCAGAGCCGCCCAGCTCATAGCTGGCCAGATGATAGAGCAGCGAAAATAGCGATGTGGCCAATATCAATGGATAACGTTCGGTTAACCCATGCGTCGTCAAATTATCAATGCAATCACGCACCAGTAGCGGCAATGTGCCACCCTGACGCTCTGCGCCCGTATAATGCACAATCTTCACCAAACGGGAGCCAGCTCTGCTGGGAAAAGGTAAAATCAATTTCAAAATCAAAACAATAAGCAAATTAATTTATCATCTTATAAAGTTTTCTCAGTTTTTAGAAATAATTTCTAAATATAAGGCATGAAAAATTTGGCGAATGTTTTCGATACGGATGTAGGAGAAACCAGAAATAACCAGCTGGATTTCTCTTAAATCTACAGCTTTTGACCGATTATTATTTATAATTTTTTTTATAATATTTTTATAATCCGATTAGGTTAGCAAATTTCATCAAGATAACTTTAAAACTGAGCAAGTGCTACTTATATGCATCATTTGTTAACTATATATCTCTTTTAGGATTCAGTTGATTTTGGGCATTTTTATGGACAATGTGCGGCTCAAAATATTAACTAAAAACTTTACTTGGCACATCTGAAATTCTGTAATCGATTTTTCGACTTATATATGTACATAGTAGATGTATGTATTATTTCTATTATTCAATGCATTTGACAGTGATAAAGCACTCACCTGGGCACACTGGGATTGCGATCAAAGTGTAACATTGAGGTGAGAGTGCAGGACAGCAGCACGTATCTCCACCAGATGGACATCCTCCTTGTCGATCAGTTCGCAGAGCTCCTCACCGAACCCAGCATAGAGCACTTTGTCCGTATTATCTTGCAGCGCATTAGAGTATATCAATATGGATACAGCCTGTAGGCGAGCCTGCACAAATTGCAGACGCAGCTTGTAATTGTTGAAGCCAGAGATGAGGCGCACACGATGTGCAATGCGCATCTAGAAGAGGAAATAAACACAAATTGATTATTTTTCGAGTATTTAATTCCAATTGAAACAAGTCGATTCCACAGGTGAATGACTCAAACTAAGAGAAAGTCCTACTTATTTTTGTTTTTTAACCCTGATCGTTACGAACCTTAATGGCCTCACTAGGTTTTGAGATCTGTCCAGCGATTGTTTTAATAACCTCTGGTGCTGACGCTGTGTGACAGAGATCCATCATATCAGGTATTTCCAGTTGTGCAGAATGTCCATGCTCGTCGACATAGTCAATGCACAGCTGATAGAGGAACTCCAGCTTGGGATCGCCAATGCAGCAGTCCTTCAGCGATAGTCCGTAATTTGGATCGCCCCAACGCTGCAACGCACAGGTCAATTGATTTGTTTACGTTGAAATTATGCACACTCACCTCGGCAACATTGAAAAGCTTGACAATGAGCAGCTCCTTCTTTTCAAATGGCAAGCGTGGTATGAAATTGCTGCGCTTAGAGAACATATAAAGCAAATTGAGCACGGCCAAAACAATGTCCATGTTCTGTGATGAAAGCAGTTGCGTCAAATGCTCAATTGAATTGTACAAGTGGCGCGAGAACGAATGCTCAATGAGCAGTGTTGTAAAATTGAGTACGTGGAGCAGCAGGGTAACATCCTGAATGAAGAGACCAGAAAGAAAGAAGGAAAGAAAGGATAACAATAAAAATTTCACATGTTGACACAAAATCGAGCACTTACCGCATCGATAAATGTTGTGTCGCACTGCAGCACAAACTCATTGTTATCGACATGACGGGCGGCCTCCTCGAGTATTTTGTCAAAGCGATCCAGGATTTCAATCCAGTGATATAGCTCACATTTGCCATAGATCCAAACGTGCACCTTGTCGAGGAACTCGAGGAGTTCGGGACGAGTGCGACGTTTGGTTAATTCATCGATTAGTTCGCGACATTCGGAAGTTAGCTCCGAGGAGCCTTTCTTCAGTTTAACGGTGTCCACCTTCATGGCTGACGTCTGCTGCTGCGGCAGCTGCCGACGCCGCCGTCCGTACGTTGTTGGTTCAATCAAGGCTGGTGCGTTCTATTTTTCCTCTCTACTCTCACAAAATGTTGTTATTAGTTCGTTATGTGTTCAGGTGTTGCTTCTTCTATTTAATAGCTAATACATCCGGGAACTGTTGAAATTATGTACGTCAAATAACCTGCAAATGGATAAAAATAAATAGAAATATTAGCAAATGAAAAATAAATTTACGATTAAGCTTAAATTGGTAACAAGAGATGAATAACAATATATTTGAATGCACCTCTCTCCGCAATAACTAACGGACTGGAACTGGCACACACTTTAAACAAACAGTGAAACAAAACGCGCTTTGTTCGGATGGTCAAATGAAAATTAATGCGAAAAACTAACTGCGCTTCACTGTCTGCTTCTGCCGTTCTTTTGGTTGTCAGCTGTATGCGGCGATGCGACGACGAAAGCTGCAGCAGCAATTTCGCCGCGTCTCGAATTCGCTTTGGGCTCCGCGCAACAATAACAAAAACAAAAAATAAACAAAAAAAAAGGCAATTGGAGGCGAACCAACCAACTTGCAAAGGTTATGGCGAAATCGAAAAGGAAAACAAATACAAAATTCTAGCGCGCGCGCACTAACTTGAGAGATTTAAAATAAACACCTTCGAAGCTGATACTTTTAATTGTGACGAGGTTTAGAAAATATGAAAAGAATAAAAAAACTTACTGGGACTCACAATTTTGACGCAGCAAAAAAATTGTTTCTATCGATAAATGTCAGCTGTTCATTAGAGTCAATTGCCTGAGAGTGTGTGCGTAAGCAAAGTTTATTAAGAAGTCGAGCTATTGAAGGCTTCCTTGAGTATTGCACAACACTAATTTATAGGTACTTTGCTGCGACTGCCTTAATTTAATGCATTGGGAATACCCCTTCGTTCAAGCATTTTACCACTCTCTACATAGAGTTACGGTCAAAATGATAGACACTGGTTCATAAAAGGCAAATTTTCAATATTTTCGTATTAATCATTTTGTTCTACTCTTTTACAATTACAATTGAAACTTCTCCGAAAAATCAGGTTCCACTATAAGTTTTACTATTTTTCTTTTTTGAATACTAAAATATTTATATTTGATATTCATAATTTTTTTAACTATATTTGTTTATATCATTTTCAAGGCAGGCATTACTATTATTTTGACCGCAGCTGTATGCATGTCCTATGTGCATATAAAAGAGGCAAGGATATTGTCAATATGACGACGCGTAACTATGTTAACCTCAACTTGTTTATTATGTCTATTGCCGATTGCCTGATTGCAGCACAAACTTTAGAATAAACAGAGTCAGAGTCGTCGGCTGTCTCTCACTTAGCCATCTGCAACCACAACAGAAAATCGAATTCGCCGAAAAAATAAAAAGAGAAAAAAACAGCAGCAGCAGCAACAAATACACATATGCGTATGCACTTGTATTTGCGTTAGTGCTGTGTATGCGTATTGCACGAAAGCCACTGCTGCATACATACTTCAGCATGTATGCATAAATTCATACATATATAAATATATATATATACATATATAAATATATATATATACATGTACATATATGTATTTGTGTAGGCAGAAGAGAGGATGGGCAACAAATAATATGTTGTTGCATTTTCAGCAAGCAGCAACAAATGCCTTTGGTCTGATATATCAATGCACACATTTATACATACACTTAAATTATATGGCGAACAGTTGACAGCATTTTGCAATATAGAGAATAGCACATTACCAATTTAGTTCTTAAATTTTTAATATACTTAATGGTCCTTTGCGTATTTTTTCCCCGACACCCACACACGCACATATACACACACACACGAAGTAATACGAAGTGCAAAAAAGTACTACAAGTGCAGACGAAATATCAAAATAATCGTGCAGTCACAAAAAACAAAAAAAAAAGAGTCACAAAAAGAAAAAAAGGCCACACAATGCAGCATATGCATGTGTGTGCGTGAATGCATTTATATAAAAATTGATGTTACTTACTTTTACGCTAAAGCGCAGCATTTTGCTGCAATTAATGCTATCTAATTTTGATCTAAAATTGTTCTTATTTGATTGGACAATCGTAATTCACTTTTTGTAAAATTTACTCAGCACGCACTTACACTTTAGAAACAACACTGTCGTCTTTGGTAGCTCGTGAACAATGTAGTTCCCGATTGAGTGAATCACTTTTGTGAACGAGCTCCGTTGGCTCACATAGAGCAAGTTTTGTTTTGCTTAATATTTTTTAAGCTTTGTACGCAGATCAAATAGCAGAGCTTGCAAACGAAAAACTTTAAGTATAACGATATAAAATTGTTCGCAGTCAGAAAAACTGAGATCAAGAAAATTAACACACTGTTAACCAGATTGAATAAATAAATAGCTGGGATATATTCTGACGGGCCTTGAAAAAAAAATTACTTTTCTCTATTTATATTTTGATAATAATACGACTTTATTGACGTTATTAGCGGCATCATCTCTTAATGGCTGAAGCACGTCTTTTCTATTGAAGTTATTTATATCGTGTGCACGAGCAAAACTCGAACAGCTGTTCATACAATCCACTTTTTTTCAAAACAATAAAATCTGACGTACAAATATTAGCATGACATGCAGGCAGGTTGGTGTGAGCCGGCACCAAATTCTGAGGAATTTATATTTATTAAGAATGTTGAGTAATCAGAAGTTATCTCAACATAAACCGTCACTTATTATTTTTGCAATCGAGTCAACATCCACACAGCTTAATCAAAGAATTATTTTAATTGTACTCGCCAAGTTACGTTCTCCAGGGCGAAGTAGGGAATGGTGAAATGATATATGTACAACTTCCAAGTACGCGTTATCCACAAAAATGAACTATTGTGGTGCACTGGTTTCTTTTAGCGCAATAAGGGCTGCACACACCGGCAGGAATGTCATTGTACTTATCGATATATAAAACGATATGATTCAATAATAGTTCTGGCTGTTGCGAGCGCAAATTTGAGTTATATATATATATGTATATATTTCGATAAGTAAATTAATAATTTTAGCGCCTGCTTTTCTAACTTGACCAAAAATAATGCCTTTGTATATATATATATATAACTATTTATGCTTTTTAACATGATAAGAATTGAATTTATTTATATATATTTTGTACAGATTAAAACAGCGGCATTCTATTTTCAATTAGAACGCTTTTTGATTGTATTCATATATGTAGATAAATTTGATGGTCAAATTCCACACGAAAAAATTATGTATGATGCTACAACTAAAAAACTTCAAATTCAGATTTCAATTTCTGAAAATTCAACTTAGATATAAATACATAATGAGCTTTAAGTTCAGCTACTTTATAATTAATACATTAATTAACTAACGAATGCAATAAATCGTAATATTAAGTTTAACACATTGAAGGATTAAGGCAAATAAAGCTACTTAAATATAAAATTTGTACAACACAAGAAAAAGTACATTGACTTAGTGGGCTGAAAAGCTATGCGGATTGACGGCATCGCTATTTTGTCCGGTTTCCGCCTCGAAGAGAACCTGCTGGATGCGCAGCTTGGCAACCGAGCGTGAATAAGGATCGGGTATTGTGCGCAATTGTGAGGCGATGCTCTGGCCAAATATCATCAAATCATCCTCGCCGCCACAGCCGCCGCCTCCGCTGCTGGTAACGACAGCATTTGGACCCGCATAGCATGGACCGACACTGGTCGATGTGGCCAAAGCCTCGGGCGGTGAATTTGTATTCGTGCCAATGCTCATTTTATGTTTGCTGCCCTGCGCAATTAGCTCGGGCAGATAGGAGTCATTTGGCTGTAGCTGTTCCTGCTCCTCCTGCTGTTGCTCCTTTTCCTCAATGTTGTTGTGTTGCATGTGTTGCTTTTTGATGATGGCAATGCTGCTGCTGGTGCTGCTGGTGCAGCTGCTGTCCACCGGTGCAGGCTTGTTCTTTAACTAACCAAAGACAACAAATAAATATATATTAAATTTATATATATATATATATATATACATATATATTATATTGATTTATGTATTATTTGGAACTTACGCGCCTGCACTGGAAGAGCGAGACGGGCCGCAGAAATGAATCGGCGTGCTTAAACCAAAACAGTTTTGGCTCGTACCGTCGTCCTACCTCCTTTTCGCGCATCAATATGCGTAACTCTTTGGTGTAAACGGTTCGTACACTTTTTATTTTCAATTTTATGTCGAGGACCGTTAAATGCGGTATTTTCAGTGCATTGATTATCGCCTCGTAGGATTCTTCGCGCGCCACACGATTCCTGTAGGTGTCCCGCAGTGAATTGTATAAGCAAGGCTGGCATCTGTATGCCTCCAGAAATTCAGCCATGGGTATTTTCGTTTCGCGGAATTTGGCCATAGATCAGTTTGTTTGGTTTTAACAACCGACAACTACTACAACAACAGCTAAGTAACGCGAATGTGTTTGTATGTATTTTGTTTGTTGTTTACACTGTTTGCTAGTGATGGCACAATCTGCTGTGGTCATGGTCATGGACCGTATTGCGTCACAAAAGATATATTTTTATTTGTGCTTAAATAAATACAGCATCCTTTTTTTTTTATTTCAACATGCTGAAAGATTTTGACTTATTTTGATCTAAGTAGGTTGAAAAAAAAACTCATAGAGAAGTGCTTAAATCAATTAATTAGTTTTTAAAATTTATAATTTGCTTACCGCTGACGTGCCAATTGCGCTACCTTATTTTGTTGTGCATTCGCCTTAATTTTGCTTGCAACAATTGCCTATCGTTGCGGTTATCGTTATCGTCATTGTGAGTTTTGGCAAGCCGGCAGCCTGACGAAATTTACCGCGTTTTATGCCTGGCAAAATTTAACGCAGTTTTATTTAGCAATTACAACTCGCAGTACCCCAAATAAAATGGATGGTAAGTGAAGCATTGAAATTGTAAAAAATGATATGTGAATAATACGATGAAAATTATTCAACATTTGGATCAGGAGTGATCGAGGACATGTGGACGCCGTACAAGCGTCTGTATCAGATTTGCCAGTCGGCCATAAGGAATAAGGGGCACACCGATTTCGTACAATGCCTCAAGAAGCACAAACAGAACTTTACAAATTTGCTGCGCAATCCGGTAAGTGGCATCATCGTACAGCCAGTTAAAACATAACCTTAACTCCCCTTCCCTCTCTGCCACCATCTCTGTTGCTCAGCCCAAAAGCGAGAAGAGTCGTGGCCAGCTGGCCGTGGCATCAATAGAGGGTGTTATGCTCGCCGGTCAGTCGCGCAAGGTGGTACTCTCCCAGGAGATAATCAATGAGGCCATCATACTGTCGGATATGTACGATCTGGATGAGATCATTGCACTGGAATTGCTATATTCGGCACAACGTGAACAGATTAATCATCCAGGCTTGCCGCGTGGCCTTGTCGCCATTCTCCTCTATTATGATGGACGCAAGGCAATTACTTGCACACTGCGCGACATGTTCCAAGTAATGAGCGGCGTCTCCTGGACCACCGATCTGCCCAAGGAAGTAAGTGGAATAAATATATAATGGCTTGTTTTTTCATTCGTAAGACAAAATGTAGCGGTGATATTATCTACTATTAATTTCGCAACCGTATAAATATTATATATATTTTGCCTTTGCAGATGACCATAGTGGTTGACAGCTATATGCAGAATCTGGTTGAGGATTCGAATATACTCGGCCGCCTCTTGGAACTGCTTGCCGAAATGAATACGGAGGAAGAGGTAGGTGGATGATCTTGATGATATATTTTGCCATGTTGGAATCATTTACATTTGCCCACATACAGATCAAATTGTTGACCAAAAATCGTGCTTTTGGCTCGAAGCGTCATCAGAATCAGGTGCTGGCACTCTATGAGAGCATACGCAAGGCACTCGCCATGTCACTGTTCCATTGGTCCGCCCAGCGTGGATTACCCAAAAATATTGCCATACGCCTGCTAAAGCAATTGGCCAACAATACAGAAGAGAACATCAGCGAGGTCACACTGATTATGCTAATGGCACTGCTCTACAGCTTCGATACGTCCGTGCTGCTCCTTGCCGAATGCGATGATCAGCTCATTTCGCGTCTCCCCATTTTGAGCGATCCGGAGTATGCAAAGTGCTTCTATGAAGCCATCAATGCCCAGAAAACTTGGCAGACTCCCCAAATGGATGTCATCATCAAGTACTGTTTCGGTCTGACATTGGCCAGCTTGAGGCAGGCGCCAATCGATCTTCAGACAAACGCTGGCATCATCATCAATTACGATGAGCAGCTCATCGATGAGGCGCTCGACGGCAATGTGTTCACCTTCATCCTGCGCGAGCTGCTGGAGACAAATGTCGTCTATGAGTGAGTATCATTGATTGCCATCAACAACAACTCAAGAAGATTACATACCTTACGCTCTTTTTTATATATTGTATTTTGCAGAATTGAATTCATTTACCGTCGCTTGCATCAGCTATTTACGGATTTCATTGACTTTATGCACGGCAAGGTATCGGTGCTGCGTGGCCGATCGCATGAGATGGCCCGTGCCATGGTGAATTTTCAGAATAGCGGGCACGAATTGCCGGCAAATCTGAATGACAATTTTGAGCTACTGATGCTCTGCGTGGCCAAGTTATATGGCGATAAGCGGGTCACCGCCACCCTAGGCAACGAGTATTGGGGACCCACAATTGACACAGGGACAAACAGCAAATGGGACATTTCGCGTTCCGTCTCCTTGTTCAAATTCATCCGTTCGGCCAGTGAGCTGTTGCCACAGATTTTGCTGCCGGCGTATTTGAAGATGATTTCCGGACTGACGCGTAGCGAACTTGCGGCCAGAGCAGCCTTCAAACTGCACAATTACAAGCAGAATCTATCGACCACCCTTGAGGTCAGCTGGGATCATTTCTTCTGGGCCCTCAATACTTATTTCAGGTAAGTGCGGACGAACCAGTGCCTAAACCAGACATCTAACAATAAGTACATATTACTACTGGGGTGCCTGTTAGACTTGTTATTGTGCCCCCTTCCGGGCCTATAGCGACTCAAGCTATCCTTTTGGGATTTTCGAGGTATTGATGATTCTTTCTAATTTTCACAAAATCGAACAGAGTTCGCTGCTGGCAATCTGTAGAGTTAAGTCAGGGGTGAAAGTGCCGTCAAGAAACCCGTTGAGTATGCCAAGTCATTTCTTTCACTTGCCCGGCAGACCAGCGAACACTACTTCACTACTACAACATCTACTTCTGCTGGTGCTCGTGCAGCACCACAAGGGCTCGAGGATCCGCTGTCAGTTTCTGACGCAGACATCGAGCCAGTTGACATGGAAAAGATGGGTACAGTGGTGCCTGGTTCACCAATTTATCCGCTGAGTGTGTCAAATGAGCTGCAAGACCGGTTCACGGCTTTTGCGCTTGCGTCACCTAGCCGGGGTCAGGATACTGAGGCATTTTAAAATGCAGATCTCGATTCTGTACAACAGATTCGCAGGCTGAAGTCTAAGGCCTGGCTATGATGGCGTCGACGGCAGAGTTGCTAAAGTCCTCCCTACTAAACTCCTTGCTACTTTTTAACTAACACACATAATTCCGTCCGTCAGAGCCAAAAATGTTGTACTTGGACATATCTGCAAATATTACTGTGTTCCAGAACTCCAAATCCTTGTCCAAGTGGTTTTTGGCGAACGTCATCCAAGTCTCTTTATTTTTTGCGCTTATAAAGGGCTTCTTCCGTGGCAATCGGGCATTCAAGTCATGTTTGCGCAGAAACCTGCGCACAGTTTCCACACAGCACTTTTTCCCCATTTCATCCTGCACCTGTTGAGTCAGTTTTGGAGCCAATAGCTAGGAATTTTCCCTTATTTTCCTGATGATCCTTCGCTCCTCCTCTTCGGTGAAAATCTATTTTAGTGCCATTCTGCCCTTGTCCTTGTCCCCAATCCGATTTGCGTTGATGTTATACACAGTTTAGTTGCTCAGATTGACCATTTCAGTTATTTGGCGATGTGAATATCCGTTTTTGAAGTGTTCCGGGATGAGTAGTCCTTGTTGGCCGTAGTCCTTGTTGGCTTGTTGCGCCCGAGATGCAGGATATAACTAAACTGACTACGAAAAAGGTGTTACACATGATAATTGAATGACATTTCAAAACTGATATTTACAGGAATATGCGCAGCGACCAGCAGTCGATAGGAGACTTTAAATTTCTCTACCGGGCAATGCCACGCAACATATTGCCACGTGAGACAGAGATAATGATTGCTGTGCTGGGCATTGTGCAGGCCGTTGCCGATAATGATGAAATCTCTCGGATTATCATCTATGACCATGACAGTTGGCAGACGCCCCAAGTGCTGTTGGGCTTGCTCGCGTGCACCACATCGCTGGCGCTCAAGGGTCAAATCCTCTTGACATTGGCCGCCCTCAGCAAATCGAAAGAAACGGCTCGCTCGATTTGGTTCCATCTGGAGGCGTCACAAGTGATACCCACCATGAAAAACAATTCGTTATATGCGTCGTTCAGTTTGGCGGAGGATATCGCACAGAACGAGAGCCGTCTGGAGACATACAGCTTGAGTCGTGGCATCCTCCAGCTGCTCAATACGCTGATGACCACATACATGCCAGATCGATTTTGCGCTGGACAACGCAAAGCGGGCTATGAGCCGTATGTGCGTTTTGTTATCGATACGATATTTTTGAAGTTCTACAATCGGGCGTATAAGGATCCCGTGGAGCGTTGGGAAGTGGGCGCCAAGTGTATGAAACTATTATACTATCTGCTTGCCACATATCGCCCGAAGTCGTCCGATTTTGATAATGATCGCCATGAATATCCGCATCCGGGCTATCAAATAATGCTGCAGCTGCAGATCAGATCGGATATGTTGCGTTTGGTGTTGTGCATCATTGAGGAGGCACAGGAGCAGCTCGACGATTACAATGAGTTCCGTGGCAAACCGGTGCTCGAGGAATGCGCCCTGTACGCGCTCCTGCTGCTCGAGGTCGCCGTCGCCAAACAGAATGTCTTCTTTGAGGCGTCCAATTGTAGTATTTTATTGACGGGTTTGAATCGTATGCTGCTCGATTTGAATCCGCGAAGTCGTCAGCCGGATTATATGCACAACATCATCAAGTTTGTTACGTACAACAGTTGGCTGCCCCGTCACACATTAGCCGCCATCAGAATCTTTAGCGTTTTCACTGCACAGCCCGATGTCGTTGTCCAAATCCTCGACATGTATGCACCGAACAGCACCGAGAAATTGGAGATACGTCGCCGATTTATGGAATGCCTGGAAACCGATACGATCCATCTGAATGATGAGCAACTGCAGCTATACGAGTCGTTCGATAGATTTGCCGATGCCTATGATACGAATGCCACCGATGAATCTGATGATCTCAAATCTGAAACGAGTTCAGTGTCGGATTTGAATTCGGTTTCTGAGGCGGATCTCATTGGTAATAAAAATGATGACGAAGAGGAAGATGAGCCCATGCGCATCGAATTCAAGATTAAGGAGGCAATCGTGGAACTGTTCGAAGTCAATATCAATCAGCCGTTGCCCAATTTTGTCACCTTTCTGCTCGGCATCAATGTGACCCGTGATTTTATGTACAACAAGCAGATTCAGTTCAATGGCAACTGCTCCTGCATGAATTCGATGGTGTTGATCCTTGAGCTCTATCTGGAGGTGAGTCTGCGAACTGTCGTGATTTTTTATTGTTTACATTGTCTGTCTCTCTCTCTCTCTCTCTCTCCATCTCTCTCTATCCTGCAGCAACAGCGTACAAGTGATAAAAAATGCGAGTATACGGCCAATATTGTGGAGAGAATTTATAGATTGTTCTATGGCTTCTGCGCTAATCCTCAGATATCGGATGCAACATTGCGCTACTTTCGTTTGACATGCAACGATTTTCTGTTGCGGCATTTGAGCGCCATGCCCTTCCGCAGCAATCACATGAATCACATGCACGCGATGAGCCACCTGATGAACTGTGTCTCCATCGAGATACGGACGGCGGCGTCGCATGGCCAAACGACACGTTATACCCTGCTGTGCGATATTTTGCTCTCTGCAAATATGCTGCACAATGGACGCAGTGTACAGCAGGAGCTAAGCACCAGTCTGCTAATGTCGGCGGCCGGTAATCAATTTGGAATGGATGTGATGGCCGGTCGCCAAACGATGCAGACAACGGCACCCGAATTGCATTTGAATCGTTTGCTTGACTGCCTCACATTGGAGACGCTATCGTTGACACTGCCGAAACTGGAGTTCTACGATGAACGCTTGATATCCACCTTGCTGACGGAATGTACGCCAAATGTGGCAAAGAATCAACATGGTGCTGGCGTCATAAAGATCCATAAGCTGCAGCACAGACTGATGGATGAACTGCAGATAGTGGGGAGCTCCATTTCCAATTGTCATCGCAAGGCTGTCATGGATGAGATCACAATCATCATTGACTATGCGACCGATTTGAATGACATTCAAATGCAACGGCTCGCCACATTCGCCTTCATGAAGGCCTGGGGTAATCTTGTCCAGCTGCTGTTCACCGATATGCCCGGAACAGTGTTGCCGGTTAGTTTGCGCAAACAGCATATTATCGATATCATTGAGAAGATTATGCTGACGGTGCCGCCAACGCAGCCGCTGGTCAAGCTCTCAATACAGGTGACGGAGACGGTGTTGGTGCTGCTCAAGGATTTGCGTCACTGCTACTATCATCTGGAGGATCAGGGTGCCTCCGACAAGCATGGCAATGCCATCATTTTAAATGATGCGACGCCCGTTGCGGATGGCACAAATCAACAGCAACAGGCCAAGACCAGTGCCGTTAACAGTGCTGCGCGTGCCATGAAAAGCAGCGTCAGCAGCAACAGCTGCAAGAACAGCAATCTTCGATTTATCCTTAAGCGGCTCATCGCCTGGATACTGAGCTGTGAGGCCAAGTCACAGCAGCTGAGCATCAATCTCTACACCTCGCTGCTCTACTGTCTCCGGATTGTGAAACGTGTGCGCAGCGACGAACAGTTGGAATACAATGAAATGTAAGCATCAATCAATCAATCAATCAATCAATCAAAGCGTTTGAACAGATATAATATATAATATTATATATATAATATTCTCTATATTTAGTTCTCTCAAAAATCAGTCAGTCAGTCAGTCAATCAATCAAAGTTCTTGAGCACACTACAGTTATCTAGATACATATACAGTACTGTTGAAAATCTTCAATATGATGAAATTTTAATTTTAATATAATATTAAATATCTATTTGTAATATATATATATATATGTATATTGGGCAGGTTAAGTTCGAACTCGGGTGGCTGTACGACATTTTGGAATCGGCAGGCGAATGAAGAGGAAGAGGTGAAGGACAAGGAAATGGCCGCGGAAATAATCAGTTCGGTTGATGAGAAACTGATTGCTACAATCTGTCACGATGTAACAACGGGACATGCGGTTTGCAGCATGTTGGGCCTAGCCTGCCTGGACATAATATCCGAGCTGCGGGCGGTACATAACCTATGCGAAAAAATCGCTTCACGTGGCTATCTCAAGCCGATATTATACAGTTTGGCACAATCGGATAGTAACCTGCGGGATGTGCTCAAACCGATGCCGGATAGCCTTCGGCCCCTGTTTATGTACGAATCCCAAATGGCATTCTTAATGCAAATGTCGCAAACGCATATGGGCGCCACTCGAATCATCGATGAAGGCGCACTCGGTGTCCTCTCCAATATGCTTGTCTACGATATGCAACCGGATTTGAAGGGCACCCAGCAGTTAACATTGGAGCGCAATGAACCGGATGATTTCATGCCCACGGTGGATGCACGCTTCCGTTCGATCCTGATGCCGGCTCTAGCATTTTGTGATAGCATCATTGATGCACTTGGCGCACGCAACACATCCTTATCAAAGCAGTTGCTAAATTTCCTATTCTCCCACATTGATATGATTGAGAACATGATGCGGGCGGCGACACCGTACATGGATTTGGGTCATCTGCAGCAGGTGGCGGCGATCACCAGTATATTTGCTCGGATCACATGCAATACCCAGCAAAATGAGCGGGATCATGACTACCTGAACACTAACGTCCCATCGCCAGAGATGACCAACCGATTGAACCGGCTGCACCAATTGATGATTGTTGCCCTTGGCCGCTTCACCGTTCATGAGGCGACAATTCGAAGTATGCTGCAACAGAAGCGCAACGAGCAGCAAGATCCCACCATTCTAACCGAGGTGGATAAGTGGAAGCATATCAAATACATTCTGGACATTTCGGCCTATCTGTCAATCTATTGTCGCGCCGGCGTCATCAGCCATGTGCGCGATGGCATAACCTCCAAATATCTACTGACGAACATGATCAACGAAGTGACGCCCCTGTAAGTAGTTGCGATTATTCTTCAATATTCAATCTTCAATCTTTAATGGTCCTAATTCGATTGCAGTTCGGGCAAAACGGACGCGAAGAAACTGTCCGCAGTCATGGTGGTCATATTGAATCAGCTCAAGGGCTCCATTGCCTACTATTCGTCACAGAAGGCAATTGTCGACTATCTTGTCCAGCAGAGCGAATCTCTGCCCAACATTACATTCGGGCCAAACGGTAAGTACATTTTACAATATAGTTAACATCTAGTTGATTAAACCTTTATTGTTGTACATGCTTTTCCAGACAAGATCAATTTTTTGGAATTAAGCCAGCGTCACAATGATAAATGCAAGGAACTAACAATGTCCGTTTTCATTGCGGAACAGAGTCTATATCTGCTCTGGATCCATGTGGATTTCTATTTTCGTAAAGCAGTCATATATTCCCAGGAGAATCGTAGTCTAATCAACGAAACCTGTTTGGGTATGTTCCACAAGTGTACACATTTATAAACTTATTATTACAACAATATTATTATTACAAAAATATATAATATATGGAAATATTTTTCAAGATTAAGCTTCCACAATATATATATATATTTATATATTTTGTTATTATTTTTGTTTAGTAGATAACTATAATTAAGCTTTGTAAAAGATAAACATATATGTTTCATTGATTTTATTTCTAATATATATAATCTCGTTTGTTCTATCTGTGACAGATCCAAACAACATGTCCGTACTGAATGCTTCACAGGATGAGATCGCCCAGTTGAAACAGATGCTCATCTCCACATTCAACGAACAGTTCTGTACGCAATTAATCGCTGCTAGCGAAGAATATACGATTAAATGCAAGAATTTTAGTGCCGTTCTACTGCGCCGCATCAAGGCGCTTGTTCAATTTGCCCCACAGACCACCGCGTAACGTATTTCAACAAAACATAGATATAGTTTGTTTTTTTTTTGGTTTTGAAAAATGGTCCTTAACCTTAAAATACTGAAAAACAAATATATTGTTTCGCCTGATTTTTTATATTATCTTTAAATTTAAAAATAAATAAATTTAATAAACGAATAACAATGAGTTATAAATTAATTTAAAAAAAAAACCTAAAGTGAAATCAATGCTGTAAATTTAGCTGCTATCTCGCTTCTTTACATGTACCTTGAAAATTGGTGAAAGGAAGCCATAAATTATAAATAAAAATAAATAAATTTTTTAATTTTAAGTTTCGAATGCAATTTCTCGTAAACCATGCGCAAATTTTAAAAATGAATTTAACTCAAGAGATTACCACAAAATCGATAAATTTCCCAAAATTCCACAGCCGTTGATTTCGAAATTTGAGAAAACTGTCATTTCAAATCGCTAGAGAAGACTTCAACTTTCGCCGAAGCCACTTAAATTGTGTTGGCCTAAGAAACGTAATAAATGATAAATATATACATTTATGTATTTTCACTTCTATGTTACATTTAAACATACATTTCGCATTAGTGTTTCTTTCGCCATAAACAATGGAACTACTGAAATTAATGGAAAAATCAAATTTTGCAGAATGTACACTTGGACTAAAGGCATATCTTGGAATATTAATCAAAGTTTTTACAAAAAAAAATCCTATTAATGACGACCCCTACGAAGTTTTAATTCAGTGTGTAAGCAATGGATTGCGTGGATGTAAAAATTATGGACTAACTGATGAAATATTGTATTCTACCAATCCCCAAAGAGCCAAAATACAAAAATAAGTTCTGTTTGTTTGGACTAGGCCAATCTGAAAGGTTGAGGTCTTCCTTCAAACAACAACTAAAAAAATGTTAAGATTTGATATACAAATTTATTTACTTGCCGCAAATATCACGATATATCGATGAAAGCAATGATGTTGAAATCATAATTGTACGTGAAATATCGATATACTGCACATATTGATAAGTTCTTGCATCCCTATAAAGTCGCTTCCTTTTCTGATATCCGGTTGAAGCAATTGGTTCGTTTCGCGATTTTCTTTTTCAGTTTTATGTATAGAAATACGATTATTTTTGTAAGAAATGTAACAAACGGCGACAAACAACTGCTGCTAAATATAATTTTCTATCAAGAAATTTAATTTGAAACTGAAATTATGCAGAAACGTTACCGATGATGCGAAGTTGTTTTGTTTTGATTTTTTTTTGTTTTGTTTTGCTTGTGGTGGTGGTGGCGGTTTAACAGTGTTCGACAATGTTTTGTTTTGTGGTGAATAGCGCGACGTACTCATTGTATTTTTTTTTTGGCTTTCTCAACAGTTGTTTAAACGAAATGGCGCCCCGCAAGGCTAAAGTGCTGAAGGAGGAGGTGCAGGTGCAGCTGGGTCCACAGGTGCGCGATGGCGAGAACGTTTTCGGTGTTGCCCACATCTATGCCAGCTTCAACGACACGTTCGTGCATGTCACCGATCTGTCCGGGCGCGAAACCATCGCCCGCGTCACCGGCGGCATGAAAGTGAAGGCCGATCGCGATGAAGCTTCTCCATACGCAGCCATGTTGGCGGCTCAGGTAATAAAAAAAAATTGAATAATATATATTATAAAACATAATAATATTAAAATGTGACTCTTATAAGGATGTCGCTGAGAAATGCAAAATGCTTGGAATTACCGCACTGCACATCAAATTGCGTGCAACCGGTGGCAACAAGACAAAGACACCAGGACCCGGCGCTCAATCTGCACTGCGCGCTCTTGCCCGTTCCTCAATGAAAATTGGCAGAATTGAGGATGTTACGCCAATCCCATCGGATTCCACACGCAGGAAGGGCGGTCGTCGCGGTCGCCGTCTTTAAAAACAGCTCTCAATATGTTGTCATAAGCAAAAAATATCTATGCACACCTCACATTTAGCGCTGACTCTTCTTCATATGTAGTAATAAATGATAAAAACACAAACAGTGTATAAGTACATTAAAAAAAAAAAAAAAATAAGGTCAAGGACGTTGAATTACTTTTGTAGCAAACATGCCGATAGGCAACTCGGTCGATATATTAATCGGTATTTGCATATATGCACATTTATAATTGAACACTCCAAGCGATTTCAACAAAATAGTCATTTTACTTAATTTAATTTTAGGTTGACTAAGTGGGCATGTCGATTTTATTGAAGCTTTGATTTATAGCAAGCATATAATCGAACAGCTGTTCGATACTCAAATGCCACACTGCTTATCGATTGGCAACCACTCGGCCCTGCTCTGCTCCGTGCTCTTCTTGAGCGAGACAACGCATCGCTGTGAATGGCAGTTTTACAAGAACCACATAGCATTGCACAGATAAAATTCACATATACAGAGACTATGTAATTTCTACACACAAGAAAGAGCTGGCGAATTCGTCGAAATTGTGCAGCACATTTGCGGATGCAAAAAGAAATTTCGTTAATACTAAAACTAATGAAAATGTAGAAATAAAAAAAAAAGAAGCACCAGCCAAGGCTAAACCAGCAAAAGCAACTGATATTGTAATTGGCAAGTTCATTGCACGAATAATATATTTGGTTATATATATATATATACATATATATATTATGTATTTTTGTGTGCGTGCGCGTTTGTGTGTCCGTGAGTGTGTTTTTTAGTAAGCATGTATGTGTGTGAATAAGAAATTTGCAAACTCGATAAAACATCGTGCAAATTGTTAAGTGGCTGTCCAACGTACGTTCCATATATATATATATATGTATGTGTAGTCCATATGTGTATTCGTGTATCTCCTGCTCACATAGTAGGATGTTCATAGATAATAAATAGTAGGTCGGGCAAACAACGTCAATCAACTGAGCGGAGCAGAAACCGAAGCCCGCAGCGAACTGTGAGAAGCGGCTTAAAAAGCTGAGCAATATTTTGGAGTCAAGTGTTTTAATGTTTTTTTGTGTTAAATTTTTCGTTCGTATTGTTTGTGTTTGTTTTTTTTTTCGTAATTCGTGCATGCATTATAATACATGGAATGTATATTAAAGGAGTAAAAGAAAAAGTGAAAAATCACAACAGATTGATTACAAACGGTAAGGAAAACATATTTGGCAAAATAAAAAAGGAATATAAAAAAAAGTGTAAAACGAGGCAATAGCAGCAGCAGCAGCATAAGAAGAACCAAAAAAGAAAACTTGTTTGAAACAACGACGGCGACGACGAACAAGACGCTAAAAGGCAATCTTAACACAAGTTAAGGCTGAGGCGGCGTGCAAAGCAAAACGCAGAAAACAAAAGCAAAGCAGCAGAAGCAGCAACAAACGGCATTTGCAGTCAGCCTGCTCTGCGCTCCTAGCCAAAAAAAAACAACAAAAACAATAAAAAAAAAAACCAAAAGAATATCACACGGCATAGTTAGGCGATAGGCGATAGACAGGCAAGACGACGTCACCGATAGATCAGAAGCACAAAATACGGCAGCAGTATGGATGAAGACGACAACATATCCAATGCGAATATAAGTGTCGATGACGATGACGATGACGATGAGCAACAGCAGAGGCAACAGGATATTAATCGACAGCAACAACGCCTCCTCGAACTCTATAGCGGCGGCGGCAACACGAGCAGCGACGGAGCAGCTGGGACAGCGGCACGCACAGACAACACAGCCGGCGGCGGGGCTGCCGGGTCGAGCAATTCGCCGTTTCACGATTGGGACTCACAAAGCACAGCGGCACGTGGTAGCGCCAGTGGCAGCGGGAGCAGCAGCAGCAACACTAGCAACAGCAGCGGCACTAACGCCAGCGGAAGCAGTCGGCAGCAGCAGCAGCAGCCAAACGCCAAGGAGATCAACGATGCGAGCGCTGCTGCAGCATCTGCTGGTGGCGAATTCGGCAGCGGAGGAGGCGGTGGCGGCGGCAATTCGGGTGCTAAGCCCAGTTTCTTTTTTGGCACCTCATCGTTTATATTGCGCAGCAGAAAGGAGGTCGCCGCATTAATCAATACGGAAAGCTGCCGTGGCAGTCCAACGCCCGATTTGGATTCAATTATGGATACGCTATTCAATCCTGGCACACCTATCGATAATCCCGATAATATCGAATGGATACGCTGGCTAATTGCTGGCGGTCGCACGCCCACGGAATTTGTTAAAATCGGTGAGTAATGCCAGCGAGAGAGAGCGTAATAACAATTATAGTTCAAATTTAATATGCTGCAGCCTTATCGATATATTGTGTTATCGTTAAGCAGCTGATCGCGCAAGTCGTTGCCCCTGAAATTTTCACTGTGTGTGTGTGTTGGTGCGCATACCTGTGCGCTGTTGCTTAGTTTTGCTTTCGTGTGTGCAAGTGTATGTCAGTGTCTGTGGTGAAATGGTCGTAGGGCGGCATGGTAGATAGGTTTGTATATATGGCACGCAAGTGTGAGCAAGTAAGGTGCAAGGCAGCGTGACAGTGCAATGCTATAGCAACAAAACAAAGCACAAAACAACAACAATAAATATCTTCTCTAATCAACAAAGTAATCACACACATATACATATATATTTATGTATAGAGAAAGAGAGAGAGAGAGTGGGACTTGAGTTAACTTCAGCCCATTTAGCACAAATTTAATCTGGCAATATTATCTATTTACTGCGTTGCTGCCTCATTTTCTTTTTTTTTTGTGCCAGGCACAGAGTGCGTCGCAAACATTGACAACCCCAATGCCGATATATTGCTCGTTGTCCCACTTGTCTCTTACACACACATGCGTCCACACGCACACACACATTGGCTAGCTGTTGCACCTTGTGTGTGGATGTCAGCTGTTGTTTTTGTTTCGGCTTTGCCTTGCGTAATATTTCCGCAGCATCCGTTCAAAAACACGCAGCAGCTGCATTTGTTCCTTTTAATGCATCTAAATTGCCACCCTTGTCAAACGGCACCATATTCATTCTCTTTTTATCATTTACCAACACACACACCAACGCTTGCATGAATGTGTAAAAGAAAGAAGCAGAAGAAAAAAAGAAAATCATTTCGAACAATTGCTAAATTGCAAATGAAAATGCTACGTGCTGCTGCCATGGAGACGCACACATATATAAATCTAATATATATATATATTTATATATATATATATGTATATATAAGACACTGTGCAGCTTGCCCCGGCGTACACTGTGAAAAGTTTATTGACCGTCATTGTTGTTGATTTGACAATTGTTGACACGCCATGTTTCATTTGCACAGTGCACACGAAACTGAAAACTACATTAGAAACACACACACATACATAAACATCGCACACAATTTGCATTACAAATGCCGCTGCTTTTGCACCACAGTGTAATCTGCATGCATATCTGTCCGTTCGCTTGCTCTTCTTGTTCTACTTTTTCAAATTTCTTTTTTTTTCGGGCCTTGCGTTTGTTCGTGTTGACCGTTATTGTTGTTGTTGACAAAAGCCTACACAGCACACATATCCACACTCACACATACACACGCACACACATGCGTTTGCATATTCTATATTGCTTTTACACTCTTTCAATTCGTTAATCGAACATTTTCAAAACAATATGTTCTTCGCTCAGTGCTGGGTGGGTGGGCGGTGATAAGAGAGGACGATGGCAAATAGTCAAGTTGTAGACGGGGGAGGGAAACGCAGAGTTGCGTGGCAACTTGTCGACCATTGCCAGACCATCAAACACAAATTGTCAATCAATTTTACTGTTTTGCTGCGTTTAGCGTTTACAGTTGTTGTTATTGTTGGTGTGGCCGTATTTTCTTTCGTTTGATTTGATTTTCTTCCGCATTCAGTTGACCTTTTTGGCGAGGCCCAGGCAACCGCAAAAGTCAAAGACATGTCACGCAAGCAACGCAATCGCCAACATTAAATATTATGCCAACAGCAATGAGTGCATCATATTTATTTTTGGATTTTAATCAAATCAATAAAAAGATAGCAGCAACAACAGCGAGCAAGTATTGCTTTGCTTGCAATAAATATTGTATCGTTAACTAACTGCATATAATGTGCATCATAACGAAATAAATGGCTCAATTCTCAATTGTTCATTTCCGTTGGAAGTGAGTATAAATTGGTTCCGTTTGCAAAATAAATACCATAACTGTCGCTTTACTGACGAAAAAAAACTCACATATCACTCACAACACCGTCATCAAATTGGAAAATTGGTCGTTGTATATAAACATATATATTGTTTGTTCTTTCTATAAATAATGTTGGCACATTGTTGCTGAATTGTCTTTTGTTTATAAGAAATAGTTTTGGCACATTTGCTGTTAAGGGTCAAAATGTTAAGGATTATAGATTGCTGATAAGTTCACGATTTTCGGATCGATTTGAACTTTCCGTCCGTTATCACGCATATTCTCCCTCTCTCATTCTCTCAGCGATATTCAGTTGATTTTGTGGCGACATCATCAAATATATTATTTGAGGTAGCACAATTGACAGCTGTTAAGCAGCTGCTCTTTTGTGGAGGTTGGTCGATACGAAGGATTTTGTTGGACAGCTGGACAGCAATCCTCCATCCCCCCCACATTGCAAAAAAGGCTTATCCTTATCTATTTACACCATGGCAATTATCATTTACAAAAAATTAAAAATATATCGATATTTTTATGCCTAACAATTATAAATAAAGATTTAATACTAATGTTGTTGTTTTATGCTTTTCTCTGTACACAGTGCGCAGCTACGATAATCATGCGAAATGCGGGCTGGTGTGGGTGCCCCATGTTGTGGCATATAGGTGCCGCACTTGCGGCATATCGCCATGCATGTCGATATGTCGCGACTGTTTCAAGAAGGGCGATCATGCGAATCATGATTTCAACATGTTCCTCTCACAGGCGGGAGGTGCCTGTGATTGCGGGGATACATCGGTGATGAAGGCGGAGGGCTTCTGCAGTGATCACGGCATCAATAATCGCGTCAATCGTGATCCAGTGCCCAATAATCTGTTGGCCGTTGCCGAGGCGATAATGCCAAAGCTCCTCTTCCGTCTGCTGCAGCACTTTCGGGAGCACAGCGATGCTTCACTGCAGCAACAGCATGCGAATAATTCATATTCGTGCGAAGCGTTCGCTAATATGCTAATCGATCTGAACAATATGGGCGAGATAATGCGTAAGGTGATGACACGGACGCTGATTAATGCCGATGTCTATTCGTATTTTATGGAGACACCGTGCCAGGATACACGCAACGGACGCTTTCTCAAGGCGAATCGCGAGAAATACGAGGATGCCGTCAATCGTTTCCCAAATCCGGAGCCACCCGATGAGTATCGGGATTTGCCGGCACTCGGCAAGAAACTGGTGCACACCACCCTGCTGGAGGAGTTCATATTCTGGACATTCAAGTTTGAGTTTCCGCAGACGTTGGTCTGTTTCCTGCTCAACATGTTGCCCGATCAGGACTACAAAGTAAGCAATTATAGCTCCTTATTTATATATTATTAAATTTTTAAATAAATTTTCATAGGAACACCTGACACGAACATTTGTGATGCACTACAGCCGCATTCCGTCGGTTCTGGAAATGTCCCGCGATCCCGATACACTCAGCAATCGGGTTGTTCACATGAGCGTTCAGCTCTTCTCCAACGAGAGCCTTGCCCTCAAAATGGTCAATGAGCTGTCGCTGTTGCATGTGATGATCATTAGCTTGAAGCTTATGATGTCCAAGATACTCATACAGAATACGCTGCACGGTAAAATTCGATTGATTGCCCTCAGAATGATGGTATATTGTGATAACTAGCATAACACATTCTCGATTTGTGTCTTTTGCAGATCCCATCAAGAACTTTCACTTTGTGATCGATTGTACGCGTCAAGTGATGAAGGATCATTGCTATTGGCCCCTCGTCTCCGATTTTAACAATGTTCTCTCGCATGAATCGGTGGCGTTGGTCTTTCTACGCGATGATAACCTAATCGATATGTGGTTTCAGTTCCTGCAGATGCTGCAGGGGATGAACGTGAATGTGCGCGAGACGGCCTCACATGTGGAATTCGAGCCGAATAGCTATTATGCGGCATTCTCCTGCGAACTGGAGGCCAGCGCATATCCCATGTGGTCCATAATTTCCCATCTACAGGATGGTACCCATGCCCATCTAGCCAAGAAGATCATCAACTATTGTGTGACGACGCTGCACGAATGGCTCGATTCCATCTACTTTAGGGAGCCCAAATTGGCATTGGTATGTGCTCTACATTCACTTTTGTGTTGAACTGCAAATTAAACTCTATATGCATAATTTTTTACCTGACAGGAGGAAATGATGCAGGCCTCGTTCCATTTTCCGTTGCATCGTTATCTGGCGGCCTTTGTCTGCCAGGCGGTCACCAAAATGGGCATCAGTCTCAGCGACGTTCTGCCCTCCCGTCCGGACATCCTACCCCTGCTAATGATACATCCACTCCGTGTCCAGGTGAGTTCCATGATCCGTATATATATATATATATATATGTACATAAAATTGTGTTTGCTGCTCTCCTACTTTTCGAATAATCCAATACATTAGAATCACATATGCATTAGCAGAAGACCTTAATCGAATCTTGTTAATCGGCAGAAGCTTTTGCATATTTTTGGATGTAGAATTTTCGAGAACCTTTACTTGATTGACATTTAGACATCTGTGCAAATGGGTCTTTCTGACTTGTTTACCTTCATTTTTTTTTTTTTTTGATTATTCGATTCTTATTAATCTGAAGAATTCTTATAATTCTATCATATATAGAATTATATAGTATATATGTATAATATATATGATCTGCTGTTTTGTTTTATACATATATATATATTTTTTTCAATATAGCATTGTCGAAATGTTGGCATTAGAGTGATTGACTAAACCCCAAATATGGTTTATATATGTACTATATATACTTAGGAACAATCAGTTGAAAATATAACTTTTTTTTTGGTTTACTTCAATAGAAAAATATCTTTACTAGAAAAGAATTATGATATACTCTGAACACAAATTTTTTGTATATGCATTTTGATCAAGCATCCATTATTTTCCCTGAAATTTGATTATTTGTATGTATGCTAATTGATAAGACTGTTTTTATCTATGGCTAAAATTTTCAATTTATTTGATTTTTTGTTTTGTTCGCTTTTGCAGTTGTAGTTTTTGCTGTATTTAGTTATTACAAAATAATTGTATTAATAAGTAAGAAAAAATCAGTTGTAGATCCTACATAGAAAGCTAGTTGTGTTTGTTATTATTATATATAGCTGAGACGATGCGCTGCATAACCCAAATTTACCTTAGGTTTGTTTAGTTCGTATTCTTTGGCACCTGAACGTGGGGCGAGAAATCATAGGTGATTATCTTGGGGGCGACAAAGCCGCCATAGCCTGGCCGTGTCTTATAGTAGAGGCCGATGCCAGCTAGTGGCACTGGTGGACTCGAGACCACATCCTGTATATCGAGGTAGGGCACAGTGCTCTGTGCCGCATCCTTATCCATTCCCGAATTGGTAAATTCAATGTACTCGTTGTGCTCGGATACCACCAGCGAACTGACGACCGTACGCGTCGGCACATCCACGTTTTGTATATTCAGTTTTTTTCTGCAAGAAAACAAGTTTCATTTGAAGAGTTAATCTTTTTTTGGGAGTTTTTTTTTTAATTACCTGCGCTCGCCGCTCACATCTGTGTTGTCATTCGATTGCCAAACGCTGTTCACCTCTGGCTGGATGAGTTCACCACGCTTGAAATCGAATTCACTGAGACGCGCCTCCAAATTTAAATGAGCGCCCAGCACCCGGAATCTTACACCGGTTACAACGAAACTATTATCATCCATTTTCATAATATCATCCAGATCAATTGAGCGACTCTCATAGCTCATCGTATGATAGTCCCTGCCCTTGGCCACATTTCTATCAAATATCTTGTAGTCATCGACCGGCTTCCAGGCCAGACTGCTGGCATTTATGGTGCCGCGTGGCAACAATTGACCCTCCTGTATCTGCAGATGAAAGACACGATTCCGCTTCACAAAACGCAGACCGGTGACGACTCTGAGAGAGAGATAGAGAGAGAAATGATTAATATCGATAACTGTATCTTTTAATATCTAGTTCTCATCTCTCACTTGTTCTGCTTAACATCGGCGACGGATTCGCGCAGATTGAAGAAACGATCCGATTTGATGCCCTGCTCATCGCACAGACAGAAACAGTAGCTGCAATGCCAGAAGATATAACGCCACCAGCTATCCACTTTGGTGGTGCCACGCGAGCAAGTCTTGCGCTGACCCAGCGTACGTCCATTCTCATACTCGATGTACTCGTAGCGGCGACTGCCATTCAATGGCGATGGACAGACCCACATATCGCTATCGACAAACTGGCAATTGTAGAGCTTACCCGTACACTTCGGTTGCCGAGCACAGTAGAGTTCCTTGAAGCAGCTATCACTGCGTGTCGACTGATAGAAATCGCATGTCTCCCGGCAGGTATCGTCCGTATTCAGGTCGACTTCGTTGACAATGTAGCCCTGGAGCAGACGGGTCACCTCATCGTATGTCTGATTCTTGATATGCTTCTCAGGATCACAGCGATAAACAATTCTATCCGATCTTCGCATCACCTCGCGCAATAGTTTCAATGTTCGCTCCATTCGCTTCTCGTAGTCGCGACGCATCAGTTCCGCTTCCTGGGTGAAGTTGCCGCGGCCATATACGCGCAACATCATCCAAGAGAATTCCATCATGGTGTAGCCCTTGAGTTCCGTTAGTGCAATGTCCGTGTACAGTGTGTAAACAAATTGTTGTGGCGATTGCTTTGTGTGACACATTTCATCCAGCGATTTCTGCAAAACCGAATAAAATGTGTAAATAAAAATGTTACATTTTTGAATATGGTTATTGTTATGCGATTTCGATATTGCGTGTGACGGCGTTATCGATATCGTCTCATCTTAATTGCACTCTGACTGCAATTACGTGCTAATAAAAACCTAGATAAGTCTGGCAACTTGTTCGCTCTCGTGCATTTTAGTTCTGAGAATTATAGCAATAAAATCAGCCTTCCATTTCCGCTGTGAGCGCTTGCCCCAAACAAACAGCAAGGCTGATAAGCAAGCGGTCTACGAAAAAAAATGTTATCTACAACACACACACAAATTTCAGACTAACCACCATTGCCCTGTAGTACATCGTTTGCTTGACCATACAGGATTCAATTTCCTGAAATATTTGCGACATTGAAAATGTTTTATCATTGCGCAACACTGCATCGGTTAAATCCAGCACAGCGCGCTCCTCCAAATCGTTGCTGGTGCTCGCTTTCAATAGATGATGCTGACGGCGACGGATGGATGGAAAGAAGAGTAAGAATTTTCAATTCAAATTATTGAAAATATGAGCACAATTCACTATTGGTGTGTTGTACGTTGGGTTTACCTTAAAAGAGTAAAAAATACCATTCAATTGCAACAATTTGCTCTCCAACAGCGCCCATTCGTAATGATGTAAAATTTGATATTGTTTGCCATCGTCAAATGTTCGTTCCAATTCCGGTTTATTGATGAAATTACGATGCGAATCGTACACTTTGCGCAATTGTTGATCCCGATTGTTCTGACTGTTCGCCGTTTTCTCCAAATATTTCCAAAGGTCCCGCACCAAATGGAAATACTCGTTGCGTAGGGCATCCACCTCCAATACTGGCGCTCGATGCACAAACATTGTTGACTGCGCAGCAGCAGCGCCCGCAATCAGTAACAATAACAACGATAATAATGATATCGCTGACATTGTGCTTTTGCGCAATACACAAACTTTAAAACTGGGGATTCCGTGTAATAAGTCTGCTTCTTTGATAAGTTCTCCGTTTTTTTGTATTCCGCGTTTTGCTTTAGCCAGAGTAGTTTTGCTAAGCGAAAAATCAACTGTTCGTCAAGCGTTGCCAGTCTTTTTAAACAAAGACTGTCGCTGGTTTTTTGTCTTTCAATACATACACACATAAATATATATATACACATACATATGCATGCAATACATATGTATATGTATATAGGTAGTATCTTTTTGCTCGCTTGCACACGAGTGCCGTGCAATTTGTTAAATTTCAATTTAATTTAGTATAGTAACTGGTGTGCCTGTTTCGGAAACAAAAAAATATAACTTGCATTTATTTTTTTGCGATTTATTTTAATGTTGTTTGTTCATGAACACTTGTGTCGTTGCTGTTGCTGGTTGTTTTGCTACTGTTTTCTGCTTTCGGCCGCTCTGCTGGCTTTTGTGAAATGTTGTGTGCTATACGTGTGTGTGTGTGTCTGAGAGTGCAAGTGTGCTGCTTTTGACTCGCACTCGACTCGTGTACGTACACAAAAGAATTTTTATTCCCGCTCGTTGTGTGTTCGTTCGTGCGCTCCCCTGAGCCGCTTACGAGCGTTTTTTTTTTCGTATTGTTCTTGCTGCTTTTTTAGCTCGCCGTTGTCGTCGCTTTGCGTAGAAAATCGTTGATTAGTAGCTCTGATTTTTTTTTTCGTTGTGCTGTGTGGCCGGACGATGAGCAGTTTAAGCAACCCATAACAAAATGGCACTTTTCTGTGTGTGCGTATGTGTGAGTGAGTGAGGGCGCGCGGTTTTTAAGCTTGAGTAAGATTCTGCCTTTATTTGGGGACGCAAAAGCTATGCGCGCATAATTCTGCCCGATCAGCTGTAGCTGCAGATCGACCTGCTCAGCTTATGATTGTTATCGATAATCGATAATATGCTTTACTGACGTCACTGCGTAGTTTCCTCGTAGCTCAATCAGCTGACTGCTAAACCTGTACTCTCGCTCACGCTCAGCGTCTTTCTTTTTTCTTTTTTTTTTCCCCACCACAAGGCACGCGCACACACCTGCAATTAACGAAAAAGAGAAGAGACCAAAATATGGGAAAAATGGGCATGCGCTGCACTGCCTCTGCCCTATGCTCTCATTTGCTGCTGTCCAAACAACCCGTTTCGTTTTGTTTGAGGTGTTTGCCTTTGCTCTGCATTGTTTGTTGTGCGCATTGTTTACATTTAGCTGAGACCTTTGACCTCGGCGTGTACGTAAATATATAGCTGCTGCTACTTACATACATGTCTTGCATATATGTGTGTGTGTGTTTACCTTCTCGGATTTTAGCAAATTTGAATGTTTTGCACCACCTTTTCTATTTATTGAATAAATAAAATTTTGCTGCTGCTGCGACGCATGAAATGCTAATTCGCATGCGTGCTTGTATTTGGCTATATATGTGTATTTGTACAAGTGTGTGTGTGTGTGCATGTGATTGAATGTGGCTCATCTTTAGCTTTGCTTTGTGTATGTGTTCCGCTGCTTTTTTTTTCTGTATCTGAGCTGCTGGTGATGAGTAATATCTGCAGCGACGCCGACGCAGTTAGCTTTTTTTTCTTGGCTTAAGACTTTCTTTTGGGGGTTGCCCAATTGGCGCAAAAACTAAAAAGCAGCAAACTCATACACATAAGGCATAAGCGATTAATCGGCGAGACCGGAAAGTCCAGTTCAATTGAGCTGGGCGACTAAAGTGAACCAACACAGATGATTCATTCATTCATTCACACACATATCTATATATATATATATATATATATATATATAGGGAAGTGCCACAAGATTTTTGATTGGGTATTTATTGTTGCATGCAATTCATACATACCTCATAGTTGGACGCCAGTTGGCTGAGCAAATTGCTGGACGACGACGACGCATTGAGAATCATTTGTTCCTCAATCTTACCATTGCCAGTGCCCAAGAGCGTCAAATGCAATCGATCCATCAGATGATGCACAGAGTACGCATTTGGCGATACTGTCCACTCAGCGAATGTGATTAATGTGCTCATCTCTAGTTTGTCCTTGTAGGTCTCGTAGCTCTGCATTTGCTCGTAGCGCGACGAGATGCGATTCATTGTGTCCGTTATATCGTTCATTTTGCCGATTAGCGGTACATTATTGCTTATAAAATTATTAATCGACTCGATGGCCAGCGCAACATATTGAGAATGCTGAAGGGGAGTGCAACGCATTAGAATTAGTATAAGAGTGCGATTATTAAGCACCCATTTTTATAAGAGAGAGAGTGAGAGAGTGTAGAGTTGGTGTACATATGTTTTTTGTTTACCTGCGCCTCGGTCTCATCAATATGTCGGCTGACCTCTTTCAAACGCTGCAACACTTTGCGCTGCTTTTCGCGCATCAACGGAAAGTCAATGCTGGCCGCCAGTGGCGATGACTGCACAATGTCCCAGGCTTTGAGAACACCGGTTGTCACCTCCTTGACCACATGCAACACATCGAGCACATCCTCAATGACTGCCGCCGTTGGTGTTGGTCGCCAAAGAACAGTTAAAAATAACAATAACTGTAGTAGTTGTAATTTATTTGACTGCAGCAGCTGCATTTTTTGTCTTCTGCACGTGCGTGTTTTTTTTCTATTAAAGAGTTGCGGCAAGTCACCAAAAACGAACACAAGTTTGCTAGTTGAAAATCAAAATGCGAATGACGGCGGCGGCCTCGTCGTCGTTGTGAGTTCGGCTCTTTCTGCTCTGCGTTCATTAGTTGTACTTCTTTTGCGCTGAAAGACAGTTTTGGTTGTCTGTCTTTGTTTGGTTGCTGTTATTTTTACTGTTGCATGTCAAACACATACAACATAGGTCAAAGCACAAGAGTGAGTGAGCAAGTAATATTTATATATATCATGTACAAATGCGGTGCTGCCACTATGTAAAAAAATATGACGTTCCACTGTGCTTCTTACTTTTATCGATAACAAAGCGAAAACGCGGGTTGTGTTGACTTTCAATTATTGTCTGTTGCGCTATTTATCGATTTGTTTAGTATTGAATAAGAAATTACTGACTGCACTTCTTTGGGATGCTGAAATATGATTTTGTATGCTACTGGTTCGTGTACCAGTAACAAAGTGTCGCCGCAATCGGTACTTTGGAACAAATTGGTTTATATACAAATTCTTAGATATATATTCCTGAAATATTTGCGACATTGAAAATGTTTTATCATTGCGCAACACTGCATCGGTTAAATCCAGCACAGCGCGCTCCTCCAAATCGTTGCTGGTGCTCGCTTTCATTAGATGATGAACTTAGGAACAATCAGTTGAAAATATAACTTTTGTAGAAATATTTTTTTTGCATCCACTGTTTGCCCAGAAATTTGATTATTTGTATGTATGCTAATTGATAAGACTGTTTTTATCTATGGCTAAAATTTTCAATTTATTTGACTTTTTGTTTTGTTCGCTTTTGCAGTTGTAGTTTTTGCTGTATTTAGTTATTACAAAATAATTGTATTAATAAGTAAGAAGAAATCAGTTGTAGATCCTACATAGAAAGCTAGTTGTGTTTGTTATTATTATATATAGCTGAGACGATGCGCTGCATAACCCAAATTTACCTTAGGTTTGTTTAGTTTGTATTCTTTGGCACCTAAACGTGGGTCGAGAAATCATAGGTGATTATCCTGGGGGCGACAAAGCCGCCATAGCCTGGCTCTGTCTTATAGTAGAGGCCGATGCCAGCTAGTGGCACTGGTGGACTCGAGACCACATCCTGTATATCGAGGTAGGGCACAGTGCTCTGTGCCGCATCCTTATCCATTCCCGAATTGGTAAATTCAATGTACTCGTTGTGCTCGGATACCACCAGCGAACTGACGACCGTACGCGTCGGCACATCCACGTTTTGTATATTCAGTTTTTTTCTGCAAGAAAACAAGTTTCATTTGAAGAGTTAATCTTTTTTTGGGAGTTTTTTTTTTAATTACCTGCGCTCGCCGCTCACATCTGTGTTGTCATTCGATTGCCAAACGCTGTTCACCTCTGGCTGGATGAGTTCACCACGCTTGAAATCGAATTCACTGAGACGCGCCTCCAAATTTAAATGAGCGCCCAGCACCCGGAATCTTACACCGGTTACAACGAAACTATTATCATCCATTTTCATAATATCATCCAGATCAATTGAGCGACTCTCATAGCTCATCGTATGATAGTCCCTGCCCTTGGCCACATTTCTATCAAATATCTTGTAGTCATCGACCGGCTTCCAGGCCAGACTGCTGGCATTTATGGTGCCGCGTGGCAACAATTGACCCTCCTGTATCTGCAGATGAAAGACACGATTCCGCTTCACAAAACGCAGACCGGTGACGACTCTGAGAGAGAGATAGAGAGAGAAATGATTAATATCGATAACTGTATCTTTTAATATCTAGTTCTCATCTCTCACTTGTTCTGCTTAACATCGGCGACGGATTCGCGCAGATTGAAGAAACGATCCGATTTGATGCCCTGCTCATCGCACAGACAGAAACAGTAGCTGCATTTAAAGACGAAATAACGCCGCCAGCTATCCACTTTGGTGGTGCCACGCGAGCAAGTCTTGCGCTGACCCAGCGTGCGTCCATTCTCATATTCGATGTACTCATAGCGGCGATTGTCATCTCTTAGCGATGGACAGACAAACATTTTGCTATCGATAAACTGGCAATTGTAGATCTTGCCCGTACACTTCGGTTGCTGAGCACAATAAAGTTCCTTGTGGCACCTAGAACTCCGTGCCGACTGATAGTAATCGCATGTCTTCCAGCATTCACCGCCCGTATGCATATCGATTTCGTTGATAATGTAGCCCTGGAGCAGACGGGTCACCTCATCGTATGTCTGATTCTTGATATGCTTCGCAGGATCACAGCGATAAACAATTCTATCCGATCTTCGCATCACCTCGCGCAATAGTTTCAATGTTCGCTCCATTCGCTTCTCGTAGTCGCGACGCATCAGTTCCGCTTCCTGGGCGAAGTTGATGCGGCCATATACGCGCAACATCAGCCAGGAGAATTCTATCATGGCGTAGCCCTTGAGTTCCGTTATTGCAATGTCCGTGTACAGTGTGTAAACAAATTGTTGTGACGATTGCTTCGTGCGACACATTTCATGCGATTTCTGCAAAACCGAATAAAATGTGTAAATAAAAATGTTACACCTCCAATACTGGCGCTCGATGCACACGGAGCAGCAGCGCCCGCAATCAGTAACAATAACAACGATAATAATGATATCGCTGACATTGTGCTTTTGCGCAATACACAAACTTTAAAACTGGGGATTCCGTGTAATAAGTCTGCTTCTTTGATAAGTTCTCCGTTTTTTTGTATTCCGCGTTTTGCTTTAGCCAAAGTAGTTTTGCTAAGCGAAAAATCAACTGTTCGTCAAGCGTTGCCAGTCTTTTTAAACAAAGACTGTTGCTGGTTTTTTGTCTTTCAATACATACACACATAAATGTATACAGTGAGAGACAGTTCAAGTGGACCAGTTTCAAAGAAAAAAAGTAATTGCATGCCATAAGCTAATTATTCATTATTTTTCAAAATTTTTCCAAGGAACGATGGACAGATAGCGCAGAGACTGAATAAATAATTAGGCACATGAGCCATGGGCTGCGATTAGAAATGGGTTTTCCCACCGAATGTTGCTGCGCTATCTGAAGCGTACGATTTTTTGCTCTTGATGAAATCGAACAACAGATGATTCATTCATTCACACACCTATCTATATATATATATATATAGGGAAGTGCCACAAGATTTTTGTTTGGGTATTTATTGTTGCATGCAATTCATACATACCTCATAGTTGGACGCCAGTTGGCTGAGCAAATTGTTGGACGACGATTGTTCCTCAATCTGACCATTGCCAGTGGCCAAGAGCGTCAAATGCAAATGATCCATCCGATGATGCACCTTGTTCTCATTTGGCATAACTGTCCACTCAGCGAATTCGATTAATGTGCTCATCTCTAGATTGTGCATCTGGCCCAAGTACCCCTTCATTTCATTGTAGCGCGACGAGATGCAATTCATTGTGTCCGTTATATCTTTCAATTTGGCGTATAGCTCTGCATTATTAAATTTGTTAATTGTCGCGATAAACAGCGCAGCATTTACAGATTGCTGTAGGGGAGTGCAACGCATTAGAATTAGTATAAGAGTGCGATTATTGTGCACCCATTTTTATAAACGAGAGAGAGAGAGAGTGTAGAGTTGGTGTACATATGTTTTTTGTTTACCTGCGTCTTGATCTTATCAATTTCTTGGCTGATCTCATTCAAACGCTCCAACAATAGGCGGCGCACGTTCAACGTTGCTTCCTTGTTGACAGCGGTTGCCACCTTCGCTATCGCATTCAATATCCCGGTCACATCCTCAGTGATTGCCGTCGTTGGTGTTGGTCGCCAAAGAACAGTTAAAAATAACAATAACTGTAGCAGTTGTAATTTATTTGACTGCAGCAGCTGCATTTTTTGTCTTCTGCACGAGCGTGTTTTTTTTTTCTATTAAAGTTTTGCGGCAAGTCACCAAAAACGAAGACAAGTTTGCTAGTTGAAAATCAAAATGCGAATGACGGCGGCGGCCTCATCTTCGTTGTGATTTCGGCTCTTTTTGCTCAGCGATCATTAGTTGCACTTCTTTTCCGCTGAAAGGCAGTTTTGGTTGTCTGTCTTTGATTGGTTGCTGATAACAGCAAAAATAATTTGAATGTGGCATGTCAAACACATACAGCATAGGTCAAAGCACAAGAGCGAGTGAGCAAGTGATATTTATGTAGAAATATACAAAAATATGACGTTCTAATGTGCTTTTTTCTGTTATCGATAACAAAGCGCTATTTATCGATATATTTAATATATTTACTAATTTTGGAAATTTTGTATTTGCTTCCTATTTGCAGAGCTTCTTCTACGAAATTCTGGCCGGCAAATGGGTGCGCAATGGTCTGCAGATCAAGGGCCAAGCCATGACCTACATACAGGCGAATTTTTGCAATTCAATGGCCGACATGGATCTGTTCTTTCTGCAAATATGCGCCACAAATCTATCGCAGTACTTCTTTCTGCAGAACACCATCGAGCTATTCGATGTGGGCCAATGGCTTGAGACGGCACCATTGAAGCAGCCCCAGAAGCCGGAGCAATCATCAATGCTGGAGGGTTTCCTCACATTTCTTGCCACCTTGGTGACGAGTCGCACCAATCTGGGCAACGATGAGGCCACCCAGTGCATCATTGAGATCAGTGCACTGCTGGCCACCGAGAACAAGACGCATTCACAGCTGCTCGAACTGATGCCGGAGCGTTCGGGCAATGTGCACACCAAGAATTTCGAGACGTTCCTCAAGAAGCTGTCCGTGTACAAAGCACCGTCGTCTGGATCGGAGAATCTCGAACAGGGCCTGTTCACGCCCATCGATGAGGTGTGGGAGGAGTACTATGATCCTTTGCATGTCCTCCTCCGTGCCGTGCATCGTCGCGACTTTCAATCGTCGCTGGATCGCTTCACCAACTATGTCAAATCGAAAAATAAGATGCCCGTCAGTGGTAATCTTTGGCCGCCGTTTCGACTGCCGTTGCCGGTGGGTGAATCCTTCACCGATCCGTGTCGCATTCTCAACTCCCGTCTATTTCACTCCACCATACTTTCGATATTCTTTCGGGCGGTGCACACACGCGATGTCTCTGAGCATCTGCTCGCACTGGCTGTTTTCCTGCTAGAGATCGCTGTGGAGACGAGTAATGATATTAATGCCGCTGCCGCCGGCGGGTCATCCTCAACGTCGGGGGCGGGGAATGCTGCTAACGCTGCCGGTGCCTCACCCGTAGCCATGGTGGAGTGTGAGCCGCAGCATCACCAATCGGGTTATTACTATGGCGGACAGCGTCGTGAGCCGCCCAAGCTCTTCCAATGCTATCCCACAGACAATCTGGGCTGTAATCTTCGACATGTGGTGAGCAAAGTGTCACTAAAATCCCGTGACCCTCAGGTCACAACATCCAGTTATCGCTCGAATCCCTTCTATGCGGACCTTGATTTCGATGTGGAAACGGAGGCGAGACGAATGATTGGTGCCGCTTCCTATGGATTGGATGAACTGGACGAGACATCCGGTGCGATGAGTGTGGCACGCAGTGTGGCACTGCAACAGCGCAACAATGCCTTGTCCCGCATGCGGATGGAGGTGGCACTCGTGCCCGATCTATCGGTGGTGGCGGAAACGGGTGTTGTACTCCTTCAGCCCGATGACAGCGACGATGGACACGATAATGCCATGGATATGAGTCCGGGCGCTCAGGACTTTCATCATTTCCCGCTGCAACAGATAACGCTGCCCGAGAGCGGCATGGAGGTGGCCATACGCAGAGATCTCCTGCTTGCGGAGACGACGGCAACGACGACGCCGGGCACGATGCCGGGAACGCTGGCAGCAACGCCAGATGATGAGCGAACCGGACAAACGGGAACTGGGATCGGTTCCAACGACAATGAAATGTTCTCACCCACAACGCCCACTGGTAGCGGAATGCTATTGCCATTTCAACGTGTCCGTCTGCCTGTGGCTGTGCCCAGCAGCAATATGGATGTGGTGCCATCGAATGCACTTGGCGGCCCCGGTGGTGGCGTATCCGGAGGAGCGAGCGGTGGTGCAAGGAAACGTGCCGTTGACATTGCAATCGCCAGTGCCGGCAACAATGATGAGCTGCACATGGATGAGAGTATATTGTCGCTGCTGCTCAAGCTCCATTCGCAATTGAGTGGCAATTTGGATAGCTTTTCGCTGGATGATCATCGCACCACCATATCCACACCCATGGATGTCGATTGCAATGAGGCAAGCACATCCTCAACCTCAACCCCGCCATCGTCGTCGACAGCGTTGGTCGAGCGCTTTCCCAGCTACAACTATCAGAATATCCATGTGTCCAGTTCGAGGATTGGCGATGGTCCCTTCTTTATTGGTAATCTGTTGCGGAAGATTGCTACACGGGATGCGCAGTGTGCGCAGTGCATCGATGATATACGCGCCCGATTGTGGCCTAATCAGCGGGAGAAACAGGCGGAGGCACGTGCTCGGGAGACCAAGGAGAAGGAGGAGCGACGCAAAATGGCACGCGAACGTCAACAGAAAATGATGCAGGATTTCGCTAATAAGCAGAAGCAATTTATGCAATCCGCTGCAGCGGCTGCCAACAACATGGACTTCGGACTGGAGGATGAGGACGAGGAGGCGATGTATGAGGAGCAGCCAAGGGAAAAGGAATACGATTGCATCATTTGCAATTGCACAACGGCCAGCACCGAAACGAATCCCATTGGCCTTGTCGTCCTTGTCGAATCCAGCGGCATTGTTGGCCATCGTCGTCGCATCGCCGATCGCCTGCCGCTGCCCTTGAACGATGCGGACAAGGAGCGACTGAAGCAGACGACCCGCCTGGCTAACGAATTTACGCGTCGCACCAGCTTGCTCAGCGTCAAATTTGGATTGGAATCGTGGTATCTGTCCAATAATATGGCCTACGATAATGGTGTTCATGTCCAGTCGTGCGGCCATCATGTCCATCTCAGCTGCCTGGAGGCCTATCTGAAGACCCTTTATGCAACGCAACGTCAACCGGTGCAGGATCGTGGTGAATTCTATTGTCCCGTCTGTCGACAGTTGTCCAACTCGGTGCTGCCCCTCAGCCCCCAGCTGGACAGACCCATGCATCTGGTGCGCTCCGGCAATCAACCGTTCGAGCAGCTCGTCGCCGATCTCACCGATCTGATCAAAGAGAACGAAACGATGCCGGTGAGTGTATAATCCTTACCATCCCCCTTTACTTTACTTACTTTGTCTGATTGAGTTTTGTTGTGCAACAAATGTTGCACCATTTTGCATTTAGAAAAATATCCCCTGAAATCTAAAAAAAATATTTTCAATATTTTCTCATCTCATTTCGGTAGCAACCCACTAAACTAACGGAGGCCATGGGCCATGCCATGGAGGTGATGACGAACATTGCCCAGCGGAAGGTCAAATGTGCCTCGATCACGTTCCGCAAGCTGTTCATCTTTGTGACGTCGATAGCGCGCACCAATCTCGAGGCGGAGATCATACAACGTGGTGGCTCCCTGTGCACCTCGAATGCGACACGCTACAAACCGAAACGAGACTGCATTGTACCATTGCTCCATGTGCTGTCCGTGCATGTGCGCGTCCTCGTTGAATGGCCATTGTGGAGCAGTTGGGCATCTCTGGCCGGGATGCCGGTTAGCGATACGGAGCCATTGCCCGCACATTGCCGGGAACTGATACCAAGTCTGCTTGCGGATCCCATTGCGCTGCTACTCAAATTCATATTGCTCGCCCCGCTCCATCTCGATCAGGGTGAGTTCGCTTCCCTTACCCATTTGTCTAAATTATATTTGATTTGTTTATGATTCTTGCCTCATTGCAGATTATTTCACGTGCATGGTTAAGGTGATGTACAATCTGCTCTACTATCAGATTGTTGTCCAATTGTGCGTCACTCTCACCGAACTCGAGTGCGATCACATCCTGGCCAACTATGGCAGCACAGAAGCAAACTCTACCTCCGCCTCCAACTCCAACTCCGCCTCCAACTCCGCATCAACATGTGAAACGGCTGCAACTGAAGCAACAACAAATAGCAACAAGAGTTGCAGTTCCAGTTCCAATTCCAGTTCCAGTTGCAATGCCAATAATCCGGGCAGCAATCGGCGCAGCAGTTCGACAAAATACGGCTCGCTGCAGAGTTGCGCACAGTTGGGCAAAGCAATGGCGCTGGTGCTGGAGCAAACGGATCGGTTGACGCATCTGCGACGGGATAGCATACCCAGCACCAGTGCGGCTGGTGCAACAGCAGCTGGTGGTGGTGCAACTGATGAGAGTGCAGCTGGGGCTGCTGCTGAGGTGAATCTCAAGTCAATGGAGCTGCAATTGCAATCGCTGTGCTTACCATTTCTGCGAATTGCGGCGCTGCTGCGTCAGCATTTGTATAGGCACGAGATGCCGGAGATATCGGCGCCCGGTTTAGAGTTTGTGCGTCTCGTTTACTATTTGGAGCTGGTCACCGATTCAATGGACTGGGATTGCTTTAATGCATCGAAGGGATTGTGCTTTATACCCGGAACGGAGCAAACGTTGCCACAATTCTGGTGCAAGCAGCTCATGGATGTGCATCCGCCCAGGGACACTGTTCGCGAGCTAATCCTCATGAATCAGCACTCGCTGTGGCAGCAGCCGCGCCTCTTGGAGCTACCCCGCGAGTATGAGCGTCTCTTCACGGTGAGATTAATTGAAATGAACCCACAATATATATTTAATACTTTGCATATTTATCGTTACAGTATTATCATGAGCGTCCCTGCCTCAACTGCTACAAGGTGCCCAAGGAGAGCTCCATTTGTCTGCTGTGCGGCACCATTGTGTGCCTCAAGCAGAACTGCTGTGCCGAAAAGGAATGCTGTGAGGCAGTCCGGGTAAGCAAAATGCTGACCACAATTAATTCTAATTAATTAATTAATTGCTTTTTTTTCTCTAAATAGCACACAATTTCCTGCGGCGGCGGCATTGGCATCTTCTTGGTGGTCACCTCAACGTACATCATTGTGATTAGGGGACGACGCGCCTGCCTCTGGGGCTCTTTATATTTGGATGATTTCGATGAAGAGGATCGTGATCTTAAGTAAGTCATTCAATTCGATATCTCCTGTATAATAAGCAGCATTGATTTGATATGTACATATATAGAAGATACAAGTTATAACCATGGGGAAGTAGGGACTTGGGATACTCACCGGTCTACCGACAGGACATCGTAGACAAAGAGCTCACCTAAATAAACTAGGCAGGTTTTGTGAAAGCGAGGAAGAATCCTCAAGGCACAACCCAGCAGAGTGTGTCGCCTTAGCCAGAAGATGATGCAGCTTCCATGTTATGAGTTCCAAAGACAACAAAGATTCTCGCATTCGTGCGCGAGCTGGGGTTGATGAAGGAGCTATAGGCAGACAATTGGGATAAATAAAACAATAATGCCCAGTCTCTGGATTTGGAAGAACACACGAAAGAATTTCATTTGACGTAAAGGGTTTTGAAAGACTGTTTTAGTTGTTTTCTTAAATATAATCCATGACGCAATGTCTTCAAGTGTGATTAATTATTATTTATTTGAATTGGGAAATAGCCCAACGATTAAATGCACTTCCTGCAATAGACAATAGCAACTGCGAAATCCTTATTTAGGAGGCTCCCTTTGGGAACATGCCCTCGATTGGCATCAAACAAAGACATACAGAATATATTCAACTGGAAACCAGGTCCGATGCAAAGATCATATGCCACTAAATATCCGCTGCATTGAATATCAGTTATTTGTTGTTATTTATGTTTTTTTTTTCTTTCCTTCTATTGTAGACGTGGCAAGCCGCTTTATCTGAGTCAGGATCGCTTCAATCTGCTGGAATCACAGTGGCTGTCGCACAAGTTCGCACACACGAAGCACACGTGGGTGTTCCATCGGGATCTCTTGTGAAACATGGAAGACTTATTGCGCAGCATCCAGGAGCTGGTTGGCCAGATCTAAGCCGAAGCGTAGCGAAGCGAACGAAGCGAAGAAAGAGGCGAGAGGAGAAACGCGCACCAAAACGAAAGCAAAAAATTGCAAACTGCATAACTGGTCTAAAATTCACTCCTCATTCTCTTCCTCCTCCTCCACATCCTCCTCCTCCTGCTGCACCCATATTGTTGTTGCCCAGATATTCAAGCAAGTTCAAGCTGCAATTCTACAATATATATGTATAAATAATTATAGTCGAATTGCTGCTTTGACATACATATATATGCATACATACATATATATATATATATATATATATATATTTATATAGCAACTAATACTATAGTTCATACTGAGTCATATTTAACATTAATATTTAGGCAAAGCGACTGTTTAGAGGAGGGGGCGCCTTTTTCACGCTCACCTATGTTCAAAATTGTTTATGTTGTTTTGTGATTTATTTTAATTAATGTAAAACGCGATTAGTTTACATTGGTTTCTTTCACGGATTGTGTGCGTTTATTCACTTTTTGGTTAACAGCGTTTTTGGTCAATGTATTTAGTTTTACAGTTTAACAATTTTGTATGTTTAAGTTATTGTATGTTGCGCGTGTCTCTTTTGCCAATGCGCGACCGACGAGCGATAAAACGAGAGTGAATTAGATAAACTTGCATGTGCAAGGCAGAGACAAAAGATGGCAAGACAAAACCCAGGGATGGTCATGCAAATTACGTTACAAAGTTACGTTATATTTTTAATCTATGTTGTGTTTAATTAGTTGTTGGCTGCTGCTGCCTCCGACAGCGACAAAGATATCCACACTCAATATACATAAATATTAATCTAAATCTATATATATATATATATATATATATATATATATATGTATCTGTTATATGCGTAAAAGAAAAAAAAAAGAACACCATACATACTTAATAACTTTCTAAAACATTGACTTACAAATATTGTTGCGTGTTTTTTGCTGTAATCGAACTTAAAATCGACATGCCTATATAAAATTACATAAATTGGATATCGATTGGTATATTCATATAACAACATACATACATATACATATGTATTTACTTCTGTAAGCCTTGATATTTGGTTAGGTTTATTTAAGCTACACACACACACACACAACCTTTGGCCTCATGAGTTTGTGCATGTAAAAAACGAAAACGAAGAAAGAAAAAAAATTAACAATTAATTTAATTTTAAGAAAAAATTAGTAATATGCATATATATATGTATATAAAAAATATAAAATACTATAAAATATATATATATATATATATATATACATATTCATATACATATATGTTTACCAAATCATCTTATGCAACATTTATAACGTAATCAAAAATAAAAAGAGTTCAACACGAAAAAGAAAGTTAAAAAAAATAAGCGTATTGTGAGAATTGTATGAATTGTGAGAATTGCTTAGAAAATTAGTAAAAGAACATGACAGGCAGGGGAGCGTGAAAGAGAGCGACAAAGAAATATTAATGACGAAATACAGAGAATCGAGAGAGTGAAAGAGAGAGCGTGCTTAGAAAAAGACAGGCTCACATCGATCGAAGAGAGTATGAATTGTGTAAAAATGTTTGTGAATTTGTTATCAATACTAACAAAAATAATGGCAATATAATAATGTAATAATCATATGCAAATATATATATATATATATATATATATATATATATATATACTTATATATATACTTATATATATACTTATATATATATAAATGCATCAAAGTTATTTAGCAAAAGACAGAAGGGAGCAGAAACTGCGTATACTGGATATACATACATACATAAATAAATTAATAAATGCATGCGTCAAACATTACGTTTACATATTTAAACTATATAGAAAAAGAAAAACTCAAACTGTAAAAGCAAAAATCAATTATCTTTTTTTTTCTCTAGTTTTTAATTAATAATATATCGAATTTTTTTGGTTTTGCGTTGAAATATAACTAAGTATACATACTTATATAAATGTATTGGCAAAGGCACGCTATGCAATAAATATATCGATAAGTATCGACATGTATCGATAACTATTGAACGGTTATGGCTCGCGCAATTCCCTAAATAAATTTAAATTCGAAATGAATATATGCAAAGATGTGTGCGTTTTAGTTTTTAATTATTTTCAGATATCCTAGATATATCCTTGATATATATGCAAAGAGCACGTACAGCATCAAGATGGCTATCAAGGACTATCCGGCAAGCAACAAAACGATGAAAGTCCTTAAAGCCTTAAACAGAAAATTATTTATAACCCGGCCATATAAATGCGGATCGATTGGAGTCGTGGGTCAAATAATTGTTTTTGACCAGAGCTACCAACTGACCAAGGAATATTAAAATCGTTCTGGTAGTTTCCGAGAAAGCACGGATTCTGTGATGTTCACTCAATTCCGTTCGCTCTGTGAATTTGTGCAAGTGTTTGGGGTCTTGGATGACACTCCATAATCTTTGCAAGCAACAGCAATAGCAAGCGATACCGTTGGTCCTGGTGATACTAGCGCACCATGTCCTTCACAAATCTGTAACGAATTTGGCGGTTTCAGCTTTTTATCATCCCAAAAGAATGCATTAAAACTTTTTATGTTATAAAACCAATTTGCACTATAGGTTTTATTGCACATTCTTTGTAAGGAACAAGAGAATAATAAGTAAAATAATAAAGTTGTAGTTTCACATTTGTTTATTTATCTTACATTTTCATTTGCTCATCTTAAAAAAAAATTCGTCCACAAAAACAAACGATTCAATATAGCTTTCGTAAGCTAAAACCAAAAAATGAGAGTGTGCTTCTGAGCTGTTGGTGTGGGCCTTGCTATTAGTATATGGATATACAGTGAGTCCATAAAGTGCTTGGACATAGGAAAAAATTCACATTTTCCAACTTCTTTTGCAAACAAAAGTATTTTATTATTGACTTTGATTTATTTTCTTACTTTTCAACTATTAAGATTTTTTAAGCAAATTAAAAGAAAAATTAACAAGATTCATTCATTTAAACAATTGCGAAATTTTAAAAACCAAAATTATCCATTCTTCATACTGTCCATAAAATGCTAGGACTATGGCTGTTTTATATGGCCGTAGGTATATTTGGAAAAATTGGCATATTATTATTTAAAGGTAATCCGTAAAACTTAATAGTAGAAAAATTAGAAAATAAATAAAAGTCAATAATAAAAGGAGTTAGAAAATGTGAATTTCTTCCTGTGACCAAACACTTTATGGACTCACTGTATACGATTAGCATGGAATGAGGTGGGTGAGGGTTCGTTTATAGAAAAAGACAGAGAGAGAGTTTGTCGCATTAAAGTCAAATATACCGCCAAAAAAAAAAATATATATATAGCTCTATGTGATGTATACATTATGTATGTACAAGGCGGCTGTTTAGCAAGGAGCTATGTGTGCGAGTGTAACTGTGTATGTGTGTGTGTGTGTGATTAGCTAAAGCTATGCCTAAATATGCCTTACACTTAGAATATAATTAAACAATATAACGATTTCATTGTCTTTATTACTTAATGATTAATGGAGATTCTGATTGGCCTGGCTGCAGCTCCAGCCTAAGCTGCAGCTCCAGTCTAAGCTTCATCTGATCATGCTCCTGCTCCTTCGGCTATTTAAACTAAGAACTATCAAAATATCTCAGACAGACGACGATTGATGATGGCGCCTTTTCGCACAATTTATAGCTATTTTTTGGTATCGTTATTTATTGTATTCCCCTGCTGTTGATCCTTCACTTTTTCCGCCACCTGCTCGTGCTCGTTGAGCTCCTCCTTGCTGGATGAAGACGCTGTTTGCGTTGTCGCCTCGGTCATTATGGATGCCTTGGCTTTTGGCTCGGCTTTGCTCTCCTTATCGATCTCGTCCAAGGCTCCGGACATCGTCAGATTGGTCAGACTGGGCGGCGATTGCGTTGCCTTGTCCGCTTTTTTCTCCATCTCCAGATCGATCTCCACATCGGAGTCCATTTCATTCTCAGAGAACGATAGCGAAGTGCCCGCACGATGCACCTGGATGCGTCGACGATCCTGTAATCAATCACAATCGCAAAATAAATATTGGTACTCGTGATGATGATTTATATATTTACCGTATTTAAAGTTGTGGGCTCGGAGCCATATCCGTCGAAATCCTCATCCTCATCCTCATCCTCGCTAAACAGATCCGCTCTATCTGTATCCAGCCGTACAAATGTCTCGGGCAGCTTGCACACAATTTGTGCCAGATCGATGAAGGTGTATTCGTTGAGGGAGGCGTGATTGCCGCGCTTCGGTGGCTCCTTGTTGAACCACTGATTGAACCGACCCAAGCGACCCGCCTTCGCCATCGTGTCGAAGTAGTTCTTACCAAATACATACCCAACGTCCCGTATCTCATCGAAACTGCCAAATGCAAGCGTTTTATACTTATCTATCGGCGGTCGTATATACTCGCAATAGTCCGAGTTTTTCACTTCCTGTAATCAAAAAAAAACAAAAACAATGAAATGAGTCCAAGGTGCAACTGCATAAGCGGAAGGAAATTTGAAATGTATTTCGTTTGTGGAACTATTTGACACCGTCGAATAGAATCCACACAGATAACATTAACATTGTGGATTTTAGTTTTGATGTCTATATATAACTACTAAAGTGTAGATAACAAATTGAAATCATAATGGGGTCTTTTCGCTGCTGAGAGGGAGAGTGAGATAGAGAGGGAAACTCACCTCCAGCTGACGGACGCAGGAAACGTAGGCGAGACGTGATTGTATGTCGGGCAGATCGGGCACTTTGACCGGTGAGGTAAAGGGATTCCATTTCTTATAGAGCAGCCACCAGCCGCTCAGATCATCACCATAATTGGTCAGATCCGTGTCATCCTGTGAGCCCACATCAATGGCAATAATGTGAGCGGCGCCCAAATTGTGCATAACATCAGCTATGTTGTTATTGATTATGTAAGATAACATATGCATAAATTAGTGTTGGCAATAATTGCTAATGTTAGAACAATAATTTCTGTTAATCGGGATGTGTTCAGTTGAGCCAGAGTGTTGGATTCTGTTACCTGTGACTGCTACTGTTAATGTTACCTGGTACATTGTTTGTATAGCATCCATCGAGGAGCAGGTGACCATCGCGATAGTCACAGAAGGGGGGAAAGACGCCAGCAATGGACATACTGGCGCGACAATAGCGCCACAGATGACCTGAACATAACGGTATCACGCAAAAAGGACAAAGCGCACATTTGTACGTATATGTGTGTTTGGTGTGGTTTGTAGACGTGGACAAGATATGTATAGCATAACGCATATTTGTGTACATATGTATGTTTGTTTGTTTTTGTGTGGAGGAGATGGGGGGGGAGGTAAATAGAAAGAGAGAGAAAGAAAACACAATTATATTGCCATTTTTGGGTGTCTGTGTGTGTATGTGTGTGAGTATACAGTTATTTTTTTCTTTTTGTTTACTTTAGTGCTAAGATACGATGAGGATTAATGTTCAACTGTTAAAATAAATCACATATAGATGCGAAATAGATAGAGTACATAAACTAAAACGATAATATAAATACACATGTACATATGCATTGGTGCATTTATGTAAACAAATACAATTTACAAATTGAAAAGAGAGCAAATTTAAATTAACTAATTAAAATCGGTGTGCTCTGTCTGCCTTTGTATGTGTAGGTGGTGTATGTTGTATATACACATATGCGTATGTATGAGAATATGCGTGAGAAACAAAAACGAAAACAAGATGAATACTTTGGCAATATGCTCCACAGACCATTCTCATCAGCAAAAGCAAGAATAACAGAATAACAACAACGACAACAGCAACAACAACATGTCAGAGGAACGTGTGCGTGTTCGTAAGGGACGTTGGCGAGGCCGAGGGCGACGGGGAGGGATCGCTGCTAGTTGAATAGAAGGAAACAAGTGTGGAACCCCAACCAACATGGCCAATTAACAGTTAACAGTTGCAGTCATAGACAAATATTAAATCCAACACTCTGCGCTCTCTAAATTCCGAAAAATTTGATATTGAAAGAAATGATTATCATCGGTGGGGTGGTGGAGTTGGGTGGGGAGGGGAGGTAAGGTAATCGTATTTCTAATTTTAGTTGCTAGTTGCTATTTACCTGGCAAATTATTAACATAGCCGCCATCCAGCAGAAGATGTCCATCTTGTGGATCGCATAACGGCGGCATATAACCGCTGAGTGACATTGAGGAGCGCACAAAACGCCACAGAGATCCTGTGACAGATTTTTTTTTGCAAGTGAGCGAGCATTTTTTATGTAAATGTTTGTGTGTGCGAGTGTGTATGTGAGCGTGTGTGTGAGTGTGTTTGGGAAGAGAAATAGAGAGAGAGAAACAGCTTTGAGTTTTGAGTTTGGTGAAAGCGAGCAAGTGAAAATTAAAAACCAATCACGTTCATGAATTAGAATTTGTTTTATGTTATTTTTAATCTATTTGGCAGCAGCAGGTTAATTCTAGCCAATAGACACCAACACGAACGCACAACATATACATTTATACATGTGTGTGTTTCGGCCGAAGACAATGAAAGAGATAACATGGAGGCCGAAAACAAAAGACACACACACACACACATACACACAGAAATAACAACTTGGAGAGAAGCTCCATATTATGGAGGGAAAATTTATCTCCTTTGTAGAGAGTGGAGTGCGTCAGTGCCTCTCTTTTAAGTGTGCTGCAAATCTATGTACGAGTAATGTATGTAAGTATGTATGTGTATGTATGGATATATGTGTGCCTTTGTGTGTCTTTGTGTTTGTCCTACAGGCTACATACACACATACATATATATATATATATATAAAAAGACTCAAACACCAAACCAAAAAACAAATATTATGCACAACCTATATAAATACAATCAAATTAAACGAACTAAAACAACACAATTAGGAGCATTAGATTTAAAAATAAAAAATAAAATAAAAACGAACCAAAAAAAAAAAAAAACGCATCATCATTTTAAGTGAAAGCAGCTTTAAATAAAAGAAAGCTTATGAATCTTAAACAAGCATCTAAATGAGTTAGTGAGCGAGAGAGAGAGAGTGAAAGAGATAGCAACAGCGGATGGATAGATATGTGGGATGGGTGGATGCAGCACTCACCATTGGTATGGATACGATGGCAGCTGGCGGTAATGTCGGTGGTGAGCGTAAAATACGGTATCCATAGATCCTCGATGGTCACATCCCCAAAGGTGTCGTGTATGGTTTTGTTGAACTCACGGCCAGAGAACATCGATGTGATTGGATACGTTAAATCCATCAGTTGAAGGAACCATTTTGTCATTTTCTGCATAAACAACATACATGTAACAATAAAATATGTAAGTTTTCACCTCGAATAAAAACAACTATCACGACTACGATATACCCTGAACCCCCAGCTGTTAGGCATGTATACTCTGGTTTTATTGCAGCTTTCAAATTGCGAAACGGTTGCAATAATCGATCAAATGAAACAAACTTGATCTGCGCGAGGTACACAAGAACCTATATTCCAAATTGCAGTTGAACTTATAGTGTCTGAGATAGGCAGACAGACAGACAGATAGACGGACAAAGGTATTGATCTTGATCAAGAATATGTGTGTTCCCATAGAACAGCGATGTCAAAACCATTTTCAATGGGTACGATTGAAGATGATTTACATATGTTAGATGACAATTTGTAACATAATGCTAATTTGAATGCTATGGTTAACATAATTAACATAATAAGCCGGCGGCTGTTAACATACTTTTGACCACTCGCGCGCCTTTTGCGTGACAGTGGTAATGTTGCGCTCCGAACACCAGAGGGCGCCCATTAGGGCGCCAATGCTGACTCCTCCGACCATATCAATCGGTATACCAGCCTCCTGTATGGCTTTTAGCATGCCAATGTGTGCGGCGCCACGTGCACCGCCACCGCCCAGAACGAGTCCAATCGAATTGCCCGTTAGCCAGCGAGCAAGACGCGAGAAATCGGAATGCATGTTGGGCTCGGATAGCAGCACGCGGCTATAGAGATCGTTCTACAAATGGAGAAGAAGAAAGAAAAGAGGAGAGAGTCTTATTCAAAAAGGGATTCGGCTCGATACGATTGGATTGGATTCGATTTGGCTTACAATGCGATATTGACTTTTGCGTGTGAAGATGCGCTTGACGCATAGGACATGATGATGCTTGGTCACCCAGGGACGGGCATTTAGCCAGCTGAGCGTATTCGCCGGCTTCGCAATCGACGTCTCTGGATAGAGGAGCACCAGTTCTTTTTGTGTTCGCATCGCCAGCTTATCGATCTCGCGCTCGAATTTTGCAACGAAATGCGAACGCTCCCCGAGGCCGACAATTAAAACGACATCCGCCTGGCGCATGCAACGCTGCGTCCACGGACTCAGCGAGCTGTCACACTGGTACAATGTGATTATATTCCGATCCTCCTGCTGGGCCAGCCATGATGTCAAACGGTATTCGTTCGCTGTCTCAAAGATGTTTGCGCCCAACTGTTTGCCAACCACTTCCGAGGTTAGGCGCAGCACAGGACCTGCAAATGGAATCGAGGATGAGAGCATTACATATTTTGAGCACATCGAAGAGTAAAACCAATCATTTTGTATAGTCCGTCCGACCGTCCGGGCACCCTTAAAGATAGAGCCCTCAAGCTTGGAGCTGATATCTCACATAATTGGAAAGCTAGGATCAGTAAATTTGAAATATATATTGGCAGTAACACCAATTTTGGACCATTCCCACTCTCGGCCAAATAAACGGCAAATCCCCCAATCCGCATCTCCCGCAATTGCAGTGCTAGGAACCTCCTACAGCCACAAAAATTCTCAAAAACCAAAACTGGAAGGTAGATGACTTGGAAACTCTTCTTCACAGATGGATACTTTTTGACTATAGCCACCCTTGTTCTGTTGCACCTGATATCAGAGCTGGTATTCCTCGTTTCAGTATCAGAGTATTTCGCAGCGAGTTACGCTCGACTGCAGAACGTGTGCTTACCAATGGCGCATAGCGAATGGTACAACTCGTAGGTGAAGGGCGTGAGGGGCACATCATCGGTGATGGGCACTAGGGCGACCGTGGAATACTTGTGCGTTACCGGATTGGCCTCGACCGGGGTTCCGTACGCATTGCCGCCTCGCGTTTGCATCGAGCCGAGAAAGCGATGACTGAGAAAACTGATCAGGCGGGTGACGACAATCGGATAGCGCAACTTGATCGCATTGAACAGTCCCTCCGGCAGCTTGGCCAGCTCCGAATCCCGCACCGCCATCACTGTCGTCGTACGCGAAGTTTCCGTTATCATTTCGACAATGCCGACGAGATCACCCTTGCCATATTCCCCGACGATTTCCTTTTTGCCGTTCGGTTGCGTGATGACGGAACGCATGCGTCCGCTTAGCACAATATAGGTGCTGTCGCTGTTCTCGTCCTGCCGATAGACGGCACGTCCCGACTCCAGGAATATCCAGTCCAGGGCATAATCGCACTGACGCACCAACGGCGACAAACGACGCACAACCCCATTGCCCAGATCGAGAACGATGCGCGGCCGCCGACGCATTATGCTGCAAGAGATGGTTGAGCGGATCAGGAATCAGTGAAGTGTGGATAATGGGGATTCAATGGGGGTTCGCTACTCACTGATAGATGGAGGCACGGCTTATAAAGGCAACGCGACTATTGTTCCTTGAACGGATCGTATAGGCGCTCGCCTCACCGGTGAGCATCGCCAGACCGCCCACAATCTCGCCGGGGTGCACAAAATGGATGAGCATATCGGGCTTGGCGTCCTGCTTGGCACTGGCACGCGTCGCATCCGCATTGCTCTGATAGACGGCCAAAGTGCCGGTCATGACGAACCAGATGCACACATCGTCCGCGTTGCCCTCGGTGATTAAAGTCACGTTCGGTTCCAGCTCACGGACCACAACAAATGGTTCTATGATGTGGGCATCCTCCTCACCAAGTCCCAGCTCCAGGCGCAGACTGTCAACGGCCGAGGATTGTACCAGCCGCTGATCGATCGTAATCGGACTGGGCGCTGGACTGGCTGCGGCAGCTTCACTCGCATGCGTCGTGGAACTCCGTCGCGGTGGATGCTGCTGCTGATGATGGTATAGATCAATGTTGGGCGCATCGCCATGCATCTCGTGGTAATGCAGTGTATTGGCATTGGGATTGGGATCCGGATCAGATAATGTGTGCTCCTCGCGCGACAAACGCAACATGGGTGATGTCGGTGTCCTTGTCGTGCCCAGCGGACGTGACTGCGTTGGCTGCGACGTCTGCGACGGCAAGTTGCTAACTGTATGTCCAGCAGGCGGATTGCTGCTACCCTTGCTCCGCATATGGTTCTGGACGAGCTCTGCGTTGAGGCCCAAATAGTTGCGCAACGCTGTGAAGAGCACACGCTGCAGCCGGATCATTATCACCTGGATGACGCGGATCATCACATCCGGATTCTCCTCAAACACCTCCTCGAAGGCCTGCTCCACACATATGCATATATACAAAGAACAATAGGAAGAACATGAAGAAGGAGGAGCAATTAGTTTTAATATTAATTTCAATCGAAAAACTTGAAGAACCATCGCAAATGGATAAAACGGGTATAATGGTTTTATGCTTGAGTATGTAACAGGCAGAAGGAAGCGTCTCCGACCAGTGACTTCTTATTGATATATAATATATTAAATCTGTCAATCAGCTGGTGCTCAGGTTAAATCATAGTCGACTCTACTGAATTCTTGTTTGTAATCATTTAAAGGTAATTATGGAAAAACGGGAAAAACGATGAAATTAACTCGTCACTCGACCATAGAGCTTATGTGGTTGGTGGAGGCTTTCTTTAGCCTGTTACATACATTTCGACAACTTCAGCATACCCTATTTACACCCAATTTCAATGAGTACAACAGTTTGAAATCACGAATGACGAACAATAAAATTGGCAACAGTGTGGCAACGCTGGTCACTTGATCTTACCTGCATGGGCAGCCGAATGACGACAGATTTCTCGATGGCCTTGGCCGTAACGGTTTTGTAGAAGCTCGAATTGCCCGAGAGCACATCGATGAAGCTGAGCAGTGAGGTGACAGACTCACCCTTGCGCACCGTCTTCAGTGAGAGTGTGCTGCCATCGGCATTGCAAATGTACACATTGATCATACCGGACTGTACGATGTAGACACTGTCATCGGGATCGGTGATCTTGAACAGATAGTCGCCGGCCATTAGCTGCAGTATTTGGGTGTGTTTGCAGAGCTTCAGAAAGATCGGTTTCTCGAAATGGCCAAAGATGCGTATGCTCTGGAGCATATAGAGGGCATCCGGCGGCACACGATCGCTGCCCTCGATTGACTCCTCCAGATATTCGGCCGGCGGCTCCACCGTCTTCATCTCCAGCGGCCGATTCTCACGCTGCAACTGCAGTATCCGTCGGGCAAAACGCATCACGGCCCGCCGCTTGTAGCCCTTCCCGCTGCTGTACATCTGTCCGCTCACGTACTTCATATTGCGCAGCATCCGGCGGCCATAGAAGAGCATCTTGTCACGTTTCCGAAACCGCAAGCCTCGATGATCGGCACCCGTCGCCGCCGAGGTCACCGCACTCAGCGATCGGGCAATCTCATCCCGGAGACGGAGACGTGCCAAACGTTTAAAGTACAGGAACCACACGATTAACAGCACTCCGAGCAGAAACAGACCACTGTACCAGTACATCTGTAATCCGTATAACAAATTAGCAGTTATCGATAAAAACAAAATTCAAAAAAGAATGTTTAAGTGTGTTTCTCTACAATCGAACAAGAATCAGTGTTAAGTCAAATTTGTTTTTTTATTCATGGAGTTGTTGATTAACGATAACTGTGTCCGATAACACCCTTTGAAGAGTGCAATGCTCTTTCATTTATTGCATTTCATTTCATTGCCTACATACATAAATGATAGCCATGTCTTTGCGATAGGTTCAGAACTAAAATACGCGACTATTTCAACTCGACTGCGCTGATATTGATCGGGAATACGTATCGATGTATATGTTGACATATATATACACATATGGACTTTAATGCGTTACACATTTTGACACAATATTCAAACACCTGCAACACTCTATACACGCACACGCACATACATATGCACATTTGCCCATCTCTCATTTCATGCACAACCAAAAAGTTATGCATATGAACAGAGCGCATTAACAGCCTCACTCAATCTTACTTACTCACTCACTCTCTTACAAGCACACACTGAAACACTCTCTTTCTCACACAGACACACGTCTTCCTATGAATTGTCATTTTTTTTTTTTGCATGCAGTCGCTCAATGTTAATGTTAATGCTGACGTCGCGTCGGTTGTTGTTGCTGTTATGCATGCCGCTGCCTTTTCCGCATTTGTTGCTGCGGCTGCTGCTGCTAATGTTGTTGTTGTTACTATTTGTTTATAGTTTATTTTTGTAACAGGTTTCAGTGTTCAAGTACGGCAAATATAAATCAAAACAACTGAGGCAGCGGCATAGAAAATTCAAATTGGAATCGCCGTAGACGCAATTATAAAACAACAATAGCAACAAAGATTGATAATTTTGTTGCCGATGGTCTTATTTTCAATTAATTGCAAAAAATCGTAACAGGTGCTTTTACCAGCTGCTGCTACTGTTGACGTCGCAGTCACGATAACACAATTTTCTAAATAACTGCGATTTATGGGTACAGTATAAACACACATACATACATAAATACATTCGTGAGTAACTGTTATGTGTGTGTGTTGCGAAGTATTCACACGCACTGTTGATCAGTCTTTTGTATTCCTTATGTCTTATACTTTGTATGCGTATTGTGAAACGGGTATACCAAAGTTGTATGCATGCAAGAAGCAGAACATACAAACATATGTATAAATATATATTCAAAATATGTCTTGATTAATATATTTTTCTATTGATTCAAAAGTTGAAGTTCTTGGTCCTATTGTAGGGTATTTCGTGGCTCCACAACGCGCTGTTGTTTTAGTAATTATGGATCAACGCCTGACAACAAGTCACAAGGCAAACACAAAACAAAACAAAAGAAGGGAAGAAGAAGCAGATAAAAAAAAGAAGAACAGTTCCCAATTGATTTGGCCCCAAGGGGTTAATTGAATTATTGTAAACTGATTTTGACTGGAGCAGTGGGGGATTGTGGGTGGTGGTTGGTTTATCTACACGTGCATGTTATTTAACGGAAAAATAAAATCCCAATGACTAATCAAAATTGTAATCAGCTATAACTAAGCACTCTTGATGCGCTTTCGGGGTCAGGCTTTATGTTATTGTATGATAAGCAAAAAAAATATACACACACACATTGAGAGAGAGAGTCAAATCCATGACTGCAAGTGCGAACATGTTTACATAAGAAGGTTGGCAGCTTTTTTTTTTTTTTGTCTGTGAATCAAAATCAAAGCAAGTGAACGTTTTATGTTGACGGAAGTGTGTGCAAAAAATATATATTTATGACAAAAAGCCAAGCAGACACACACGCACACCCCACTCACACGTATATGGCTTGCGCGTGTGATAGCCAAAAAGATCTTTTGTCTCGAGATGAAATGATAAACACCCAACAGCAACAACCACAACCAGAACTAATACTTGGTACAGTAGCAGTGACAAAAATATGTACATTCATAAAAGTGAGAACTTTTGCAGTTTGTACTCAATAAAAACTACATACATAATTTAATAGCTTTACACATGGACGCCTCATGAATGTTTAACATGACAATTGATTGCCAGCTGTTAAATAAAGGAGTCGAATTTAGGCACATGTGCACCACATTGTGTATATACCTTTGGGAAAGTAACAGTAGCTGTTAAGTGCACGTGCAAAGATCACAGGCTTTTCTTTTCAAGACACCAACCAAATATCCTGCCCTTTACATGAGTCATGACGAGCCCCTTCCTCGCCCCAACCCTACGCAATCGGCACTATGACAAATAAACAAAGAAAAACACACAAAACATTTGCCTTGTGTCTGTGTGACAAATGTATCTGTGTATGAGTGTTGTAGACTTACCGCTGCTGCGATTTGCTTGTACACATATTGAGACCAAGCATCGGAGAATAATGTATCATAACAGCCGGTGGCGCTCGCACGGAGCAGCTCCAGGACATCCATCTGTTCCTCCTGTTCTTGTTGTTGTTGTTATCCGTCCTTGCACGCCTATACGTGTTGCCTAACTTGTTGTTGTTGATTTTAAAAACGAGGAAATGTTTTTGCAATAGTTGTTTGTTGTTGGTTGTTTTCCTATTTGTTTTCTGACCACCCCCGCCAAATTGTACACAAAACGTTTGACAGCGAGCAAGCGGAAGGTAGACAGAGAGAGAGAGAGCCGCAGACAGAGATGGAGCGAGGTAGTTTGACAAGAGAACGTTTTGTTATTGTCGTTTTGCTACGTTCTCGGCTGCGGCTGCTGCAGCTGTTGTTGTTGTTGCTGCTTTGTTACTTTGTTGAATGCTGTGTGCACTTTGGTTTGTGTATTGGATATTAGCGGTGTCCAACCACACTCTTGACACAGCACACAGTACACAATTGTAGATTTGAGCGTTCTTTTTTTATATGTATGACGTACATATACATAAGCACGTACGCATGTGTGTGTGTGTGTATAGATTATTTATTTGCTTTGTGCATTTCTCACGCATTCAATGTTGGTTGTTGTTGTTTGAGGCGCTCCCCCGCCACAACACCCCTTCCTGTTGGGTTGCTTATCACCGAAAGTGCAACAACAAAAAAATTATACAAAAAAAATTTAAAAAAATAAAATGTTCGATAAAGCTCGCTTTGTTTTTTGTTTGTTTGTTGGCCCTCTCCCTCACTCACACTGTCACTTTGTGAGGCAATTTTGATTTGTAAATTAAAGTAAAGTCAACTAAACTAAACTGGCCAAAACAGAAAGAAATGAGCGTCAAATGCGTATTTTGTTCTGTTGAAAAAGGTTGCAAGTACTTGTTCTGCATGCCTATAACACAACACGCCGCACACCGTACACCGTATCCGCTACACAAAATATATTTTGTTTCTTGAAAAACTTCCGATTTAAGTTAACTTTATTCTGCTTCGATTTTGATTCGCGTTGTTCTCGTTCTGCTTCTGGCTGTGTGACCAGCCTGTCAACTTGACTTGCCTGCTGTGCAACAGCTGTTAACCACTCACACACACGCACTCTCACACACACATACTTAACGCATTCACATTAACATTGGTGCTGCCAACTTGGTGACAAGCGCGTTGACAAGTCTATGTTACAAATTTGAAACGATTAACAGTTGGCTGCAATTTGCTATTTGTCTTGTTTTTTTTATTGTTTCGCGTTTGGTTAATTTCTTTTAATTGTATGTATTTGTTTTTATTTCTGCACTGTTCATAATTGACTTGTTTAAAATTTCTGAAAACCACACAGCATGCAATGCACAAATACTTCAACTTTGAAAATATGCAGTGATTAACAACTGTAAAATTTTTGTACATACGCTATGTGTGTGTGTGGGCCATTATAAATATTAATGGATTGTTTATTTAAGGATTTGGTACGGCTAAGTTGTCTGCAGCGTAAAACTTCGAACGACGGTGAAATCTGCAGCTGCACTTTTAGAGATGAGCGAGTGACACGACATAACGACTTACATTTAATAATACAATTAAAGGAGCTGACTGGAAGCAAGAAAATCAAGAGAAAACCGAATAAAATTGTGGAGTGGAGTATACATTTTTTAAAAATAAAATCTTAAACACCTCATTTGCATATTCAAGTAATAATATGAGAAAAAATAAAATTTACAAATTGTAGCTCGTGTTTGATTCGTGCTGAATAAAAAAAAATCCACCACTCGCTCACATTGCTTGCAGACAATCAGACATTTTGCCTTTTAACACACTCTCATTACGTTCGAAAAGTCCGATCCGAAAAGTAACGTGCCAAATGGATGTAATGAAATGCAATAACGCTAATACCGAGTGCAGCCAAAAAGAAATACATATGTAGATTGGATGGGTGGCTGGATGGATGGATGGATGCATGATGCATTCAAGAAATTAACAGAGCATGGCGCCAGTTGAGTTTGCCAAGCATGTTAAGTAGTGGATTGCAGTTGGCACGTCAGGCTGGCTGGCTACTTTAGCTACTAATTTGGCTTGTAGGGATAGCTGTAAACCAAATGGCGTGGCGTCAGTTATCTAGCGGCAATTCGTCAAGTTCAAGTTATGCGCATTTCCTTTGCCCATTTACCGTTACAAATGTTGTATTTATTTTTATTTTTTGAATTTTTTTCAAATCAACGTCCTAACAGCACTTTCGCCAAGTTGGCAAGACTTGCCACAGTGCACAATTTAATTAAAAGTCCAACAACAGCTTAACAGTCCAATATAACATATGTGTAGAATACACTGTTACTTGAAGTTAACAGTATCGAAATGAGTTTGCTAATACTTAACTAATGTTACTCTTCTCGTTTTTATGTTAACGTTGCTACGCGTCTTGCATTTGTGTGCATTTTTCTTATGCATTGGCTCTGCTAAATGATATACACATATTTGTGATGCTCACAATTGCGTTAACAGATGTGCTGCGCTAACAGCCAATTAGCATTATGTTAGAAAGCGGTTCGATTTAAATTGTATATAGCTCTGGCAACGGGTTTTCATTCCAATTTGAGAGCAAGTCGTGAGCGGTTGTGTTCTTCATCCGAATCATTGTGGTCCTATTTGTGCGCGCATGCGTCTGTCAGCCAATTTGAAAAAATCGTGAAAAAATCCTTTTGCCATACAAAAAAAGAAAGCACACACACACGAGTGTGAATAGGCGCGCCAGCAAAAATATCAAAAGCATTCAATTCGAAAAAAAATAACTACTTACAAATTTAATTTACCTGAGAAAAAGCAATCAACATATATATATTTTTAATAATTATCGTCTGTGATTTGTTTACGTTTTTTTTCTGATTTTTTAACTGTGAGTGGAACTTAAACTGCGGCCAAACTTTGTTCGTCTATCCAACTAAATTCGTTTTGAAGAAGTGAAGGGTGCTACAGACTTACATACACATACACACGCACGCACGCACACCACACACACACAGAGACGGGCGAATACAACTCTACACACAGACGTAGTAGTTAAAACACCGGCAAAAGCAAAAGAGAAGCGCAAATAGAAAACGGCAAAGAAAACTAAAGCTTAACGAAAGCGGCGCAAAGATAAAGAGAAAGAGCGTCAAGGAGATACAGAGCGAGAGACAGAGAGACCGTTCTTGCAAAGGATAACAAGCAGAAACGACCATTTAAAACGCTAATTTAACTACTACATCAAGAAAGCAAAATCTAACAACAACAACAAAAATAGCAAACATTAAGCGAAGCTCAGTGAACAACAAAGAAAGTAAGTGAATTCCTTTCAACATGCCTTGCTCGCAAACTGGCACCAAATGCACTCCCAGGCCAACTCTTCTTCTCTTTAACACTTATAGACACACACGTATATACATTTCTTTCTCGTTATCTCGCTCTTGCTCCAGTTGCAGGTGTAAGCGCTTCAAGCTTGAAGCTTGCTTTTGCCCCGTCATAAAAACTATGGCAGCTTCATTTTATAGGTTTTGATTATCAGCTTCTCCTTTTCTTCGGCTTCGGCTGCTGCTGTTGCTTCTTGGCTTGCTGTTGGCATTGTTTTTGCCGCGCCTCGTTTTTGACTTTTCCAACTATGGCTAATTGCTTTGACATTGGCATTCACTGCCATCATTAAGCTCGCTCTCTCTCTCTCGCTCGCTTGCTCCCTCTCTCTCTCTCTCTGTGTCTCTCTGCCATCGTTGGCCAGATGAATGATGATTACCTGTAAATTTCTGTGCTTCTTGCTCATCATCTTGCTTTCTTGTTCTTGGTCCCAATCAAATACAGCACGCAAAAGCTAACAGATGTAACACGCACCCCAACACCGTTCACCGCACACACATACATATATATATATATGTGTGTGTATATAAATGCCTAACTGTTCTTGTCAATCAATTTGTTGGCTGGCGCTCTTTGTCTGCGACATTCGCATTTTATTAACTGTAGATTGCGCTGATTCTGAACTGCAGCAGCATCTAATGTCAACTTTCAGTGCTGTGCGCTTAACTTTTATTTCTCTGACTTGAATTTTTAGCGTTTTCTTTTTTGTGCACGTATTTTCCTTTGTTCCTTTGGCAAAAAAAACAGGAGAATTTCGTGTGTATCTCTTGTTCTCCATTCTGCGCCTGCTGCCATTGCTGCTGTTGGGCGTGTGCTTTATGCGACGACATCACGCTCACCCCCCTGCTGCTGCTGCGATTTCGTTTCAGCTTCATTTTGCACGCACGCCGGCGTTGTGCGTTCTCCCTTGCCTCCCTCATCGTGCCACTGCCGCGGCTGCTGCTCCCGGCAAATCAATAACTCTCCAACAGGATTTGCATTCGAGCCATAGCAATTAGCAATTTGTATGCCAGACAATAAATGCTGCGCTACCTTCACTCTGCTCCCCCACCACCACTGAGTCACGTTCGCTTGTATATGTATGTATATATGTGTGTGCGTATGTGGCTTGAGTTTGGATTGCATTGTCAACCCAACGATTTTAGCTCGAATCGAATGCTTCCGTTGTGCGCCGGAAATCAGGTATATATATGTATATATACACAGACACAGATATACACACACACATACACACGCGCATACGCTTCACTTGACTTTAGTGCTGGAAGAGAAGCCCCATTGTCGCCAGACAGAAACGTCTTCTGGCTCAAGACAATAATGAACAAGCCATATCACAGTGCGCCCTCAATAAAATGAATCATGAATTGCTTTTGTTTTTTGCAATAAACAGAAGTGCAGATGTATGTTTAAGGATGAGTCTCTATGCTTAATTTATAAGTTAAATACACAAAATTTGCAATTTGATTTGGTTAAATGTAAATCATAAAACGAAAGGGGCAACGTCTTAAATACAACTCCTAATTCAAATCAAATTTTAATTAACATAATAACTAAAATTAGTCGACACAAAAACGATTAAAATGCAAAAAAAAAAAAAAAAACCCATTCATACCGAAAGAGATAAATTTTCACATTTAACTTAAATTGAATTATGTTCGTGGCTCAAGCCATAAATAATTCATGATTAATCATAAGGAAGAAGTCTACCAGCATTAATTTAGCATCAAAATTTGGTGGCAATTATGGAATCTTTTATTTATCAATTCTTACGCTTATTATGGACAACATGTACAAATGTGTATTCCAAGTTTTCAGTTTTTCCATTAGAGTTTCAATGTATGGAGTGCACACTGTATGCAATGCATATGTTTTATTTATACATATGTCTATATATCAACACCACACTTCACCCCCATCTCACTTCTACGACAGTTTGGGCCGTCAAGTGCAGCTGTCAGTTCAACAGAACAGAAGAAGAAGAACAACAGCTGAAATAACCCAATAGAGCAAAACCAAAACACGCATTTTACGCACAGTTTTTCTGATTATTTCCAACCCGCATCCCGCACCCCGCACTCCGCATCACAAATTTACGACCCCTGCCCGCATTATTGTTTTCTGTTTGTTGGTTTGACTAATTGCATTCGCTTTCGATTTGCAAGCATATGAAATATGCATGCTTTTCTCAGCATATTTGGCATGCATTCGCATAAATAGCTTCAATTTTTTTTTTACATATTTTTATGCGTCTCTGCAAAGCTTTTGGCTTAACCCTTTTCTCGTCTGTGGTTTTTCTCTTCTCTTCTTTTCATTTCTTTTCATTTCTTTTCTTTTCTATTGTTTTCTTTTGTTTTGTTTTGTGCCAGGTGAGTCTCGCTATCCCTCTCTTACATACCCTTTCGCTCTTTGTTCTGCTGCTGCTGAGTCACGTCGGGCTGTTATTGTTGTTGTTGTACTTTTGACTCCTTTTTTTGTTGTTTTCGCTTTCAACACCGCCGCAATTGGCTTCAAACTATTCTTGTGATTCATTGTATGCGCATATATATGTACATAAATATGTGTGTATGTATAAATTGTATATGTATATGTATATTTAGTCAGATATGATTTGTTTGTGTCTTTATCAATGCAACAACACACTTGCTGCATATCAAATCAGTGGCGCCTTTTTATTTCATTGAATATATTTGTTGTTATTTTTGGATTATTGTCGCCGCCATCTTTGTCGCTGTGTCTTTGGCTTCCTTTTCCTCTTGCTTACAATAATCATAATAATTGATATGCTTTATGCTGCTGTTGCTGCTGAACTCAATGCGCAGTTCAATGCACCGCAATCTTTAGTGCACTTTACAGCGTTGCCAGGCAGCATCAACAACCAACATCAACAACCAACAACAACAGCAATTTCCGTTTGCCGATAAAACTGAAAAACTCTTTGACTTTGCTGTCTTTCCCCTTTCTCTCTCTCTCCTTCAACTCGCAATTTGGCTACATTATAGCTGGCAGCTATGGCACTCGTGCGCTTTTGATTTATGCGCCCGCTTTAAAATGCGCCCGTGGCCTCTATTGTCGTCGTCGTCATCGTGATCTTCAGCTTGAAGGAGGTGTCGTTGTAAATTCATTTTGTTTAAAATTGCCACACACACACGCGCAAGTGCAAGTTCAGCTTAAGCGGCAATACTGGTTAAGCTGTTGTAATCGGCTCTCTCGTTTCTTTTCAATATCTCAGTATCGATACTTACTTGTCTGTCTGCTTGCCTGCATGTAAATATCAAGCAGCCTTCGTCTTCGCCTTCTCGCCAACTTACAGCCGTCATACGAAAAGCTGTCTGCTATGTTATTTGCGGGGCTACAAAATATTTATGCTCATTGTTATTAAATATTTTTTATTTATTTTCTGTTACGCCTTTTATTAATGTGCATGCTCTGCCTGGAGACTTTCTATGCATGTGTATGTGTGTGTGTTTGTGTATGTGTCTGTGTCTGTACGTAATTGATGCATAAATCATACTGAGTAGCGGTAATTTCAACGCTGCACAACAGTTAACTCTTTTGCTACAGATATGTAAGTGGTGTGGAATTGGAGGGGAGGGAGGATACGTATAAAGACAGAAAGAGAGATATTTTCATTTGAACATTGCAACTCGTCTAGAGATATTTATGTGCTCTGTCCAATCAACCAAAGCAAGGCAAAACCAATCCAATCCAAGTTGAAGACAAGATGCCAGCACCAACAACCAGCTGAAGTTTTAACAGAGCACAGAGCGCAAAAATAAAAATATAAAAAAAAATAAGTAAAACCCGAAACTGAAACCGTTTTTGTTCGCTTGCCTTGGCCATTTTTAGTGGCTTTCATTGATTTCTCTAATTTTTTTTAAGATCATTTCATATTGTGAGTGTGTGTTGACTTGGCTTATTGATTTTGATTTTTTGATTGTTTCCAAAGATCAAACTTAAGCAAAACCAACTGTAAATGCAGAAAGTAAAAAAAACAAAGCTCCGGTTCGCTATGTCTCGGTCTCTTTCTCGCTCTCTCTCATGCACCTACGACGCCGTCGTTCAACAAGTTCATTCACAATTTCCATTACAAATGAACCGAACGTTGTTCTAACGGTTTTTGCCAAAAGTCAACGCTCCCTCCCTCTGCCTGTATCGCTCTCTCCCAGTGCATCTGTTCATTTTTGACATCTTTGAAACTTTTACTTTTTTTTTTCGCCCAATCAAAACAATTTGTTGATTCGTCGCGTAATAATTGATTACTGCACTTGTTTTAGGCGCTTTCTAAAAAAAATTGCTGAAAACAAAACATGTTAAAGTGGTCTATGTGTGCGTGTGTGTTTATAATTGTACAATGTGTAATTATGAAAACAATTGGAAAGGTGCTCTTGCGGGCAAAAAAATAATTGTAGAGTTTTTACTGTTTAATTGCGAGTCGATGACTTAATGCTTTTTTAAGGCTTCAATTTCGCCGCCACAAAAACCGCAAGCCTGCATTATTATTTGTTTTCTTCTTTTTTTTATATAAATAACAAGCATAACAATAATCAAGCAAAACGACAACAACAACAACCACAGCCTCGACTAAGTATTATTAATCGCCCACAAGTTGTTGTTGTGCTGCTTCTTCTTCATCTTGCTGCTGCTGGCATCGAAAATCTTTTGCATTTAACGAGTACTTTTCAAGTCTCGACATCGTTTTTGCGTTCTTGACGGCCATCAAAAGTCCCAGTGGCAGCCATAGACACACAGCAAGATGAGCGAGAGGGCGATGGAGAGAGAGGGAGACAGGGCGACACGCCCAACACGCACAGTGGTGCCGCGCATCCATATACTAACCGTGTACCCAATATTTATCTATGCGTGTGCACTCAATGGCAAAAAAGAAAAAAAATCTTTTATTAGCCAGCGGTAATAAAATCTTAAGTGGCATGACGTACCCTAAAAAAATAAACTAAAATGCAACTGATCCCAAAATAGAATTTTAAAGACGCATAGAATATCTTTGCTTATTCTGTAATCATAATTTAACTTATATTTGATCTGAATATGGTAAAAATTCAATAAATGGGTTTCAAAGTATTACTTTAAATTTATCACACCTTCTGCACAGCGTAAGACTCTGTATTTTTTTAGGTGTTGTTCGATTTGCAATTATTCGATTATTTATGATTCTTGCAAAGTACCGCAAATTACATGGTGCATTTATAGAATGGGATTAATCTCGGCAGCTGCTTTGTGGTGGACCAGTGTGCAGTGCGATCCTTCTTCGGCCTTTCTTCACCCCATTCCGACGCACCTGCATACATACATATACATATATGAATCTATATATGCATGAGTGTATACAATGCAAATGAGACGCTCTGCTGAGCAGCAGTAACTTGGAAGTTAAAAACGAAGACGTGGGCCACACTAATATTTATGTCTGCGTTCCTCCTTGCTAATGTCTGTATCTGTGCAGCCGTATGAGGTTGTGTGTGTGTGTGTGCGAGTATTTTTAGAACGTTGTTGCTGCCTGCTCAAAGTCGAGATTTAGAGCGATTCTTTTGTTGCTTGTTGCTGCTGCTACATCTTTTTCTTCTCCTTCTCGTTGTTACAGTTAACATATACCGTATGTTGTGTGCAGCAGCAGCAGCAAACATTCATACATAAATTTATTGTGAGCTGTTTGCTGTCATTGGTCATGTTAGCTTAGCCTCACGAGTCGTCGAGTATTGTAAAAAAAAAAAAAAATTACGACACACGCTGACGCTGATTTAGTTTAAATTGTATGCAGATTAGCTCCGCAAAGTCTTTCATTCTCCGTTTTTCCCCACCTCAGCCCCATCCCATTCACCGTTTTCTAATTCCCTCTTTCTTTCGCCTTATACAACACATGCATAATTGCAGCAGCAGCAGCTGTTGATGAGCTCGCATTGTTTGAATGAGTGCGTGTGTGTGTGTGCTGTGCGTTTATCAGTTTACCGTTATCATTAACAAGCTACACACGCAGATGAGCGAGCGAGCCAATGAGCTGAGGCCACAAAATACGCAAAAAATGTGAAAAAAAATTTTTTTTGCTGTGTGGTGAAAGGTGTGTGCGGTGCGATAAAATTTCATTAGATTTTACATTTTCATAATTTGCTAAAAGCTAACACACGGACGCACACACACACGCACACACACATAAATGTATGTATGTATGAATGTTTGTATCTATATACATGCAATCAATTTCATTTAATTAGATTGTGCTTAATAATGCCACACACACGCACACATACACGGTCCGCAAATATGGCAAGAGTCAATAATGTAATTTAATTGAATTGTGAGCAGCGCAGCAGCAGAAGTAATAATGTATCAAAGAAGAAGCAAGCGACAGCGGTAAACTGCCCTGCCACTGATGCCACTCAATTTGATTGAGTTTGAGTGTATGTGTGTGTGTGTGTTTGTGTGTGTTTGTGTTTGTGTGAATGACTTGTCGACCATTGAGCTGAGCTCTACTTGAGGATTGCAGCTGTAAGCGCTGTTTTTCTTATTTTGTTTTTCTTTTTTTTTTATTTCTCTTGATGGTGTTCTTGTTCTTGATTTTGTTATGACTACCGCGCTGCTTGTTTGTGTTCCGCATGGCCATTGTTGCCAACACCATTTGCAGTAATTGGCGCTGTAGTCGGCTCTTCTTCTGCTAAACAAAATGCAACGGTGTTTAAACTGTTTGCGTCGCCACTGTGCCTTTCTTTCCATTCTTGCATTCGTACACACATGCATACACATATTTCTTTTCATTCTTGTATATATATGTGCATGTGTTTGCGCTGCTCAACTTGGCATATGCACAACTTTGTATGACTTAATACCCAGTAGGAATTCAATTAGTGTTACGATGTAGTTCTACGACAGGAGTTTCTTTTAAATGTTACTGTCTATCAATAATATAATATTGCTGAATGTATTTTCGGGTATAAATTGAGTGGCGTAATTTACAAGAAATATATATTTTTATATGTGATTTGCTAATTTGATGTTGTCCAAGTGATGTGGAAATTATCATTTAATGAAAGCAATTAATTTTCCAACTAATTTCGACTATTTGCGAAACAGATTTCTAGAACTGGCGCTTATCACATTTCACGTTAACAAGAAAAATAAGATACAAAAGGGAGAGGGGGAATTTCTGCTGCTGCTGACGTTACAAGAAAACAGCGACCATTGACTTCGCTTTTTGCCAAAGCACGAAATGTGGAAAGAGAAAGAAACCAACACCAAACACATACAAATGCAAACACACACACACACACTACACACAAGTGTGCACACGCACACAACGGTTTTATTATTTTAGATGCCAGATTATCATAATCCATTAAGGTGCAGGTTTTCATTTTCATTTTCATTTGCGTTTAATGTGATGTTAATCTACCATCCGATTTGCCTTTGGCAAACATTAACCTTTTTCTTGCGTTTTGTATTGCTAGCACAGCCAACGCCTCATAATGAATGGAAATGAAAATCGTTTGGCCAAAATGGTAAGCCAACGCCTACAAAAATGACAACAGCAGCAACAGCAAAACAACAAAAGGAGTCACACTTTGGGCGTCGCCTCCTTTATTTATCATGTACAGTGCATATTTATATAAATGTGTGGTTTTTTCTTGCTGCCAATCAGGCAGTGCAAGCAGCGCAAGCAGAGCTCTCTCTGGCTTGACTCGTTTCCCTTTTCCTTTTATTTTTGGTTGCAGAATGAGTGAGAAATGAAAACTAAGTACAGAAAAATAATACAGCTGCGCACCTTTTGCCAACAGTCGTTGTCGTTCTTGGCCCACAATCAGTGTTGATAATTTGGCTTTTATTTTGTTGCGTCAAGTCTGGCTTGAATGTTGCAGTAGAAGGTTGTTTAAAAAAATAATTAGTGAATACAATTTTTAAAAAGAGATTCACAATCAATTTGGTTCGGAATAAAAATAAATGATAAATAAATGCTGATCGGCAAATGTGACTTGCAGAAGTTTGACTGTTTTAAGGCTGTTGGCAGCACTGTTGCACATCAACAGGGTTTTTTTTTGTTAAGTGCTGTCTGTGCTTGCTCCACACATACAAATGTACATAACTATCTGTTCCTGCATCTGGGCCGGCCCCACACACATACACACATCTAAATGTGAGTAGCTTTTTACTGTCTCAGCCTGTCTTTAGCGTTGTTCTTCTTTTTGTGGCTTTTAGCTGGTTGAGTCATTCGAGTGATTCGCTAGCTCTGATTAGCAGGCACGCGTCACGCTAATGAGCCACACACACACACTCACTCACATGCATTCATACATGCAAACATAAAAACATACATGCACAAATATCAGCAGTGATGTTAATAATGCAAAGCTGCTTTCCAAAATGTTCAACGTCCGCTTTGAAATAATCGAATTACATTCGCATGGATTACACACTTAAGATCGATGCTGCGGCTGCGGCTGTATCGATTTTTAATTAAATTGACGCTGTCATGTTGACCATTTGCTGCTGGGGTTCAAGTAGAAGTCGAAATCGGAGTCAGATCTGGCAACATGTATCGTCGTCGTTGTCATCGTTGTTGTTGTCCTCGCTTCATGTAAAATCAACAGGCAAAGTCAGAGAAGAAGAGAGCAGAAGAAGAAGAAGTGGCATTGGCGTTATCTACGTTTCCTGTTCGACTTGGCGACATTGAAATAAATGGCAGACCAATATCATCAACGGGCCGCAGATATGTGCATATAAATATATGTATATATATAGAGATATATTGCCTGTTCTGCATGCATGGCACACATGGCAGTCAGACTGACAGGCTGATAGGCAGGCCATACAACACACACACACACACACACGCACACACATATGCACGTTTTTGCACGCATATTCTGCACTTTTCAGTGCTGGCGAAAAAAAAAAGAAGGAAATGACGCTATCAATTCTGAATTTCCACCATTAATTTCTGTCTTAGTTGACTGAGCTTTGCCTTTAAGACTTCTTTGTAAGCCAATATCAAAAATTAAGAAAATTAAATACAAGCATTTTAAATTAAAGCTAAAATTAAAATGAAAAAGAAAACAAGTAAAGGAAACAACAATTAAGCTGTATTTAATCAAAGATTTTATGTCTTAGTCTTTTGGGGCTAAACATTTCCAGCCTTGTTTAAAAAATTTTGCAATAAGAAAAAAATAATGCTTATCGTAACGTGATATTTTGGGTTATATTTCTATTATCCATTGGCTGATTGACAAGAAATTCTGCTGCAAGGACAGACTTTAATTTTTATTTTCTCCGTTTTTTTTGTTTGCTGCTTTGAATTCTGCTTTTGCTTACTGCATGTATCTTTAACTCTTTTTAATGCATATTATTCATTTATTCCACAACAGGAGGCAACAACTGCTGCGTTTGAGTGAGAGAAAGAGACAGAGAGAGATAGATAGATTTTTACCGGCAGGTGCCAATTGATAGAAAGTGACGGCATCACCATTGCTCCAATAAGCACCATGAACGGCCAGGGCTGTGAGCTGAACCACAGCAATGGCGACATCATCTCACAGAACCAACAGAAGGGCTGGTGGACCATCGGGCTGATCAACGGCCAGCACAAGTATATGACGGCCGAAACGTTCGGATTCAAGCTCAATGCGAATGGCGCTAGTCTCAAGAAGAAGCAGCTCTGGACACTTGAGCCATCCAACACCGGTGAAAGTGAGTTGATGCAAAAAAAAAAAAAAAAAAACAAATCCCGATAAACCAGCCATGACAAGTTAACTCCACACTAAACAAACTAATCCACCTTGAAAATCGCAATCGGAATTTGAACAAAGTTTTCGTTATGAAATTCCAGTGCATTCCATGCAGACAAAAAAGAAAGAAATTAGAATTATCTAGTCGAGAGTGCTCGACTGGCAGATACTCTGAAGCCAGCTGTTTAATCCCTAGTTTGCTGATTGTAGTTTATTCAGTATGACACAAAATCTGCGTTTCTCTATTTTACACAGATACAAGAGCTTTCAAGAAAGCAAGTAAAAGTAAAACGACATATTTAAGCAATTTTTGGAGTATAATTTTAATATGATAATCGATCGACGAATCGCGTTGCCAACACTACCGGTGAATGGATGGAAAAGCCGGCCATATATATGTGTATATATGCATATTTATCGTCATATTCCATATTTATGTATATATTTATGGTGCATATATATGTATGTATGCATATGTATCGTCATTTGTATCTGTGCTGTTATCTTTTTGCCCATAGACTGATAAGCATATTAAATGCACTATCAGAAAAGGGAAATGGAAATTATACATGTTGATAACAGTTTCTATTGTTTTAGTTATTGTCTTCTTTTATGCTGGCATCATTATCAGGCTGGCATTTATCAGTTTATCAGTCTAGTTGCATTGCCATGACTCACTCAATTGGCGGCCATAAATCATTTGGCTTGCTAATCACAATGATCATCTCTTTGAATTGCTTAGCTTTTGATTGGATACCCTTACATTGAATATAACAGTTTTCCGTCTCGTATGTGACACATTAAAGGATATTTTTTTGCAGAGAAATTATAATTATGCTCCAAAGTTGAGTTATTTTGCTGAAAAAAAATAAACAAAATGCATATTAATGCACTGTATATATATGTATATATATTTTATAGCCTGTCTTCATTAAGCCCAACATTTCACACATTCAAATTCCTAACATTTCGCGATTCCATTGAGAGTCCTCGTTGTTCTTTTTCATTGTTAGCGGCAAATTGATAGTTTGATTTAAAAAAAAAAAACAGCTGATCGTGTTATTTTTTTTTGTCGAAATAAATAATGAAACAAACACAACCAATAAATAAGAATCAAATTTAAGAATCAAAAGTAATTGTTTTTTGTACATTTAGCTTTCAGCATTTAAATTAATAATCAATTATAATTGCATTTTTAAAATAGGCGCTTAGCTTTTTTGCAATATCGGTTGTGTGTCGCATTAATATTGCCAATCGTTTCACAACATCGATATGGCAATCGATAATAAATCATCGCAAAAGGCACGAAATATTCGATACTAACCGAATGTTCACATACGGGAAAAGAATGTAAGAAATGTTGACAGTGGAATTGTTGAAGGAAATTCCATTCGACAAGGGTATTTTAATGTTGGTGTGCGTCTTGTGTATTTCGTGTATGTGTGTTAAAACACATAAATCATTTGGAAATAGCTTAAGCCACAGCTGCACTAATTTGACGTGTAGTTAAAATACAAAAAGAAAACAAACAAAAAGCAGAAGACGGAGAAGAGGCAGGAGCTTAACTATGTTTATGGCCAACAAAGCTTACAAAGTGTCTCACGAATTTGGCATCATTTATCAAGACGCCACGAGTTGCAATGGCCACTGAAGATTGCATTTGCAGTTGGAATGGAATTGGGTTTGTTATACGTACATATATATGTATGCATGTGTGTGTATATATATATGATATGGCCATGCTATCGGTGGTCTGGTTACTGGTGCTGTTGACTGCTTGCTGGCCGGGCAATTATAATTAAAGCCAACCCGTTTGCCACTTGCAGCGACCCGTGGCCAAAAAGCTTGTGCGGCTCTTTCTCTCCTGTTGCCGCTGCTGGCAATTAATACAAAATGTTTTCTCGAACAGAGAGCCAACGTTGCATTCGTAACGAGCCATTAAAAAATAGCTCATCCAAATTGAAAATTGAAACAACTCGGCTTGGCATGGCTTGGCCAGCCAGCCACACCATACAATGTTAATATTAATGATAATGATCAGTAGCTGAATTGCTTAATTATCCACTTTTAAGCACACAAGAAAACAAAAATTAACCAGCACGCATAAATACGACTGATGCGGCCGAGTTACTTTTGATCGTTTCGCTCGCGCGCATTCTTCAAACGGTTTCGATCTATCGATAGGTAATTAAGCTTTGCGTTGCAGCACTGCCAGCTGGCCTTGTTGCATCGACTGCAATGACAACGCCATCTAACAGCTGATTGGGCGAAACAATTTCAATTCAAAGTGTTCTTTGATATAGAGAGCGACATCTAGCGGAGCGCATGGAAAGATGACGTTGTAGAGACAATAACGAGACATAGGTGACGGCAGCAGCAGCAACTAGTGACTATTTTTTGTATACACTACAATTTTGGGAAATTATTTAAAAAATCAATTTTCCATCTTATATTGAAAATGTAGCTATAAGCAATGCAAAGGTGTTAAAGGAAGTCGATTGAGCCCGTAACACAAGTCTTTTACTTCTTATCTTAAATAATAATGTATAATCTGAGTGTGATAAGTTAATGATTATCAATTTGTCCATTATCCTTACAGGTATTATCTATTTACGATCTCATCTGAACAAATATCTATCGGTCGATCAGTTTGGCAACGTGCTCTGCGAGACGGACGAACGGGATGCGGGCAGCCGTTTCCAGATCAGCATCAGTGAGGATGGTAGCGGTCGCTGGGCGCTCAAGAATGAGTCGCGTGGCTATTTCTTGGGCGGCACACCCGACAAACTCGATTGTACGGCCAAAACGCCAGCTGCCGGTGAATTTTGGACTGTTCATTTGGCTGCCCGACCCCAAGTGAACTTACGTTCGATTGGACGAAAGCGGTTCGCACATTTGTCTGAGTCTCAGGATGAGATTCATGTGGATGCCAATATACCCTGGGGCGAGGATACGCTCTTCACTCTGGAGTTTCGTGCCGACGAGGGCGGACGCTATGCCCTCCATACATGCAATAACAAGTGAGAGAGAAAGAGAGAGAAAGAGATTGATTTTGATTTTGATTTATTTTGCTCTTGCAGATATCTTAATGCAAATGGTAAGCTGCAGGTGGTGTGCAACGAGGATTGTCTGTTCAGTGCCGAATACCATGGCGGCCATTTGGCATTGCGGGATCGACAGGGTCAATATCTGTCGCCGATCGGCTCGAAGGCTGTGTTAAAGTCACGCTCGTCGACGGTGACACGAGATGAGCTGTTCTCGCTGGAGGATTCATTGCCGCAGGCATCGTTCATCGCCGGTCTCAATTTGCGCTATGTGAGCGTTAAGCAGGGCGTCGATGTGACCGCCAATCAGGACGAGGTCGCTGAGAATGAAACGTTCCAGCTGGAATATGATTGGTCGGCGCATCGTTGGGCATTGCGCACCACACAGGATCGCTATTGGTGCCTGTCAGCGGGCGGTGGCATACAGGCCACCGGCAATCGTCGCTGTGCCGATGCTTTATTCGAGCTAATCTGGCATGGCGACGGCTCCTTGTCCTTCCGGGCCAACAATGGCAAATTCTTGGCTACCAAGCGTTCGGGCCATTTGTTTGCCACCTCCGAGTCCATTGAGGAGATAACCAAGTTCTATTTCTATTTGATCAATCGGTGAGTGCTGTCTAAGCGTAAGACAAGTTAGAATAGTGCTGTCGGGCGTAACCGACTGCGAAATACTCTGATACCAATATGTAATACAAGTGGATGTGGCCAAGAATTACCCATTTTTGAGGAAGGTTTTCCTATTAATCTAACTGCCTAGTTTGGCTTTAAAAGTGCGGCAGATAAAGGATTCTGTGGGCGGCAGTGGGGTAACACCCAAACATAAACAAATGTTGGGAGAGATTCCTATTAATTTATTTGAAAATGCCTATATTACGGTCTTTGAAAGAGATTATCCAGCAAGCTTCCTTATAAGTTTGGTGATTCCATCTTTAAAATTGTCGCAGATATGTTTTCTTATCGATTTTCACTACCCCCATTATCGCTTTTGGCGATTATGGGGGTTTTCCTGTAATATTGCTAGCCATTTCCGATTTTTATGGGTGGACAGGGGGTCTGGAGGCGGCGGTGGTGGGCATGGCCGAGGACAATCTTTAAGTGTGGAAGATAAGCGGATTTTTCGATTGGCAACGATAGATTTTTATCGATTTCCTAGCTTCTGTTAGGAGATGCATGGAAATGAATGGAAAATATGAAAACTAGGCCTGTAGCTTTAAGAATGTCCGCTCAGGGTGTCCGGACAGATAGACAGACAACATCAAATTAGCCTTTTGCATTTACCTTCGCCTATTTTATTTAACTCTGTTTTGTGCTTGGTATAATAGACCCATTCTGGTGCTGAAGTGCGAGCAGGGCTTTGTTGGCTATCGCACGCCCGGCAATCTTAAGCTGGAGTGCAACAAGGCCACGTATGAGACCATCCTGGTGGAGCGTGCCCAAAAGGGACTCGTCCACTTGAAGGCACACAGTGGCAAATACTGGCGCATCGATGGCGAAAGCATCTCCGTGGACTCGGATGCGCCCACCGATGGTTTCTTCTTGGAGTTGCGCGAGCCAACAAGGATTTGCATAAGGTAAGACACCATTGGAATAAACATTAACTGTACTTCTTTGCAGATTTGTTGACTAGATCTAAAACTAATTTCGAAAAGATTAGTTACAATCGCAAATCTGTCCAGTTTGGAATTTTACTATGAGTTGACAAAGTTAATTTGTTTATCGAACCTTAACAAATTGAATCGCTTTGCACTTATCGATGTTATCGATTTGCTAAATGGCAACCTTTGTTCTCTTGATGAATGTCTTCGATAAGTTAAATTTTGAAATATTAACGATTTTCTCCATCGTTACAGATCGCAGCACGGAAAATATTTGGGAGCCACCAAAAATGGTGCCTTTAAGCTGCTGGACGATGGCACCGATTCGGCCACCCAATGGGAATTCTAAGTTCCAAGCATCCTTCCAATCTTCAATGATGCAAGAAGCACGTGTTTAGAAACAATAACTACACAAATACCAATACCAATACCAATACCAATACCCAATACCAACAACATCAACAGAAACACGTATCAATTTTCAGAGTTTCCATAACGTGTAGACTATGTCAGAAAAAAAAAATATAAAAAAAATTGTTTGAAAAAAAAGAAAGAAATCAAATATAAGGGAAAAGCATGAAAAGAAAATCCTAAAGAAAATCGCACAAAAAAAGTGTATCCTACATGCAAATTAAAATCAAACTGCATGTTTATATATGTATACACACACACACATGCACACTTATATATATATATATACATGTATATACATATGCGAATATATGTATATGAAAATGAATAATATATATTTATATATTATATTATACACATCTAGTTGACGAGAGAATTTTTTAAACAAGCCTATTTAGCTTTTTATACGTTTTTACAACAACAACAACAACAACAAATTTAGCGTAGACAACAACAAGCAGGAACTGGAACTGGAACAGGAACAATTTGTCGCGAGTCCTTCCGTTTTTTGAAAATATCAGCAACAAGCAAAGCAAAAAAAAAAATAAATAAAAATAAATCATTAATTAATAATTATATATGGCAACATACATACACATCATCTACACACACACACACACACACACACACGCATACATATATTTATTCGATTCGTAAAGCTTTTAAAAAGGGCCGCTTAACTTAAAAAAAAGAAAAAATTAATTAAAAAAATAAACAAAAGTAAAAAAAAAAGACAAAAATGTTGCCTAAAAACCAACACATATATATTCCTATAAATTTATTTATATATTTATACATATTGATATATAAACAATAAAAACAAACAAACACACACACACACACATTCACGCAATTTTATCATATATGCAAAACTTATTTTTAAGCGCAATAATATTATAAATAATAATAAAAAAAATCAAAAAAAAAAAAACCAACAACTGAAGAATATGGAAAACTTTTGCAATATCCGATTTTTAAGCTAACCCAACTAAATACATAATACATACATACATACACATACATATATTTATCACTTGTCATTATTTTTTTGTTAAATATTTATTTTGATTATTACATAATAATTTTTTTTTGTAATTTTTCTTTGTCACACGTTTTTATCTATAAATTAATGTTTTCTTTTTACCATTTTGCACTCAAAGAAAACTTTAGTCGCTAAAACTAAAAGCTAAAAAATGAAATCATGTATGATAAAACTGATATAACATGAAATATATACATAACATACCTATATAACCATTTTCGATTATATATTTATTCCATCCTGCAAAGTTTCAGCAATCTACCAATTTGAGCACTGTTCTTCAAACAAGATGCGTAGCCAAGTCTCCACACTAAATTCTCCAAGTTGTGGACAGTTAACGGGAAGATCACATGTTCCTTTACATATACATAACAGCTTCGACTCACTGTATGTACAAACACATAGACACATACAAAAGGGAAATATCAGCAACTCTCTTTTGTCCAAGTGCCACTACGCAGAGAACAACATTTATTACGTATTTTCTGTTTAGTGGTACGACGTAGCACTTGAAGCCAGAAAGAAGCATGAGGCAAGAAGCCGGTGTATCCAGTCGAATCCAATCGAATCGAATCGAATTGGATTGGATTGGATTGGATTGGCAGTCACAGCTGCCGTTCGTCATCTGTTTTATGTTAACACATAAGTCGTGAATATATATATATATATATATATAATAAGTACTACTCACATGCGATCTGATTCAAATGTGTGTATGTATGGATCTAGCTATAGCTATTGCTGATCAGCCAATGTAGATCATGTGCATATGGAACGCAGCGGCAACATTTTTGTAAGATTCCACACTCTTATTTAGCCGTTGCTGCTTGTAAACAAATTCTTTTTTTTTTTGTTTTTGTTTTTGTTTTTTTTTTGTATTTCTCGTGTTTGATATTTTTTCAATGATCTTTGCAAATGGCGCAGAAGCCAAAATCCATATAGAAATCCCCATCCTCAACGCCATTTCCAAGTTCATAATGAAAAGCAAATCAAATCGAATTCAATTCGACAGGCAACCGAAACGAGCGCATTTAAATTGATTGCGTTTAAGTGTATTAAAATCAAATAGAACTTTAGCAAATCTCCGGGCCTGAGAACTATGTATGTATGTATGTATGCATCCATAAAGCATCTGGAGGGTATCATTGGGGGCTGTAAAGATTTTGAAAATGTACATGACTTGCGCATTTCACATTGAGATAAACGAAGTTTGGCATGTCCCAAGATCAGTCAGTTTTAAATATGCATCAGCTCTATATACAAATATGTATATATATATACATATGTGTACATACATAGTTTGGATTTGGATTGCATTTTTAAAAGTTAATAATTTCGATTGACAAATTTCGGTGTGCTCGAAAAATGTTTTTAAGATTTGTTTCGAGAAGTCTAATGTCCTTTGCAAGCAGCTATAAAAATTTCTGTATAAATTCCAATTTCTGTAAGTTATAGTTTCATATATTTTCGGAACACAGAAATGGTTTTAATATGACTATTTAAAAAAAATAAAATTTACAAAAGATATTCAAATTTTCTGTCCAATTTGTTGGAAGCATTCAGGGAGCTATGTCTGCCTATCTATTAACATAGATACAAATTGGGTCATAAAGACTATTATTCTTAAACGTTGATCACCTGAATTGGGGGCTATATTAGTGCAATACTTACGTCTTTCATTGCTTTCAGTAATCGATTTTAATCGATATTCGTCAAATTTATGATTCTAGTTCTTATACGGATGGTGGGACATAACTCGGACATGATCGAAATGCACATATATATCCTTAAATAAATAAATCAATTACTAAATAATTAATTACTAACTAATTAATTACTACTAATTACATGTGTTCTACATGTGTATACATACTATATCTACAAATTAATCTTTATGCTTGCAACGGAGCTGAAAAACATTTCTCTCAATCTCATTCTAATTTACACTTACACACACAGTTGATAGTGCTTGGGGGCTGACTTAGGGGTGCGTGGCGGTGGTGGGGTGGATGTCAACTCAACGCCAAATTTGCCGCCATCAACTGACGCCGTCGTCGTCGTCGTCGTCGCCGTCGTCGTCGTCGTCGTCGTGACAAAATCATGCAACAATTTTAATTGCAATTTTTTTCGTTTACCGTCGCATTGGTTGCACTGCATTGCATCGCATCGCATTTTACATTACCTTAAAATTATAAGTTTTTAACAATTTTTAATTGACTCTGAAAATTGAAACAACAACAACAACAACAACAAACATGGCGGCGAGCTGCATTCAAAATGTTTCAACACATTTTCACATTTTCATAATAAAGCGCAAAATATTATTTTAGTTCGAATTGAAATGGGGAAAGTCTATCCCGATTGCATCCCATAACATGCAACATTGGCTCAAACATAATATTAATCTCAGAGCTAACTCCGATAAATATATTATACTGCTGGCTTGTGTAGTCTGATCAACTGAATTAAAAATATAATTGAATTAATGGTTTAATTGATTGATTTGCTTATTTATAAAACTAACTGATTAATCTGATTTACACATGAATGAATGACATATTTTATTTTGTATATTTTTGTATAGCGACACACTTGTGACTCACTCTTCTCCACAGGGCATCGTGCAGCCGAGCATGCTTGCCGCATGCAGCAGCAGTTTTACTCGTTGTCTTTGGGCACTTACACAGGTTTGCTGCACTCGTCGACCCACGCGGCAACGTATCTGCCTGTGGTTTGTTGTTGTGCAGCGGAAGCGTTGACCACATGACACTGGGATGGTTCGTATGCAGGTTGGCGAAATGGCCAAATGGCCTGATGTGCAAATGGCCAAATGGAGCGTATGCGCAATATTCAGTGTTTGGTGAGATTAGCACCAAGGTAAGGCTGGAGCGCGCAACGGTTGCATTTATGCTGTATTAGGGCGACAATATTTGACATAGACGATGACATGGCGATGGCGTTGCCGATGGCGATGATGATGGCGATGGCGATGGCGATGGCGATGGCGATGATGATGGCGCCAAATTCTGCATTGTCAACGGCGCGTAAAACGAAAACGAACGCGTGAAATCAGCAAACAAATTTCACTTGCCATTTTTCTTGTTGCATATTTCGCAAGGCATTTGCATTTGCCATTTGCATTTGCATTTATTTATTTTATTTTGTTTTTTTTTTTTTGTTTTTTTTCTTCGTGCAGATGCAATTATAAATAATAAGAGAACAACGGCAAATATAAGTTTACGAGTTGCCAGCTTGTTCTGTTTAGCATTCTTTATTCTTGCGACTAGGCGAAATTTATTTAGTTGAATGGTTTTATATATATATATATATATATATATGTATATGTGTGCGTGTTTGTCAGGTCATTAAAAGTGTGAGCAATTGCTTGCTATGCCAAGTTGCATATTTTTGTTATATTATTCAAATGTTACTTGGCCAAACGAATTGCCACTTAAATTCATTGATTGTCAGCTTCAGCTGATGAATTTGATTGCTTTTTGTGTAATTACAACTGTTAACAATTCATAAAGAATTCAATCTGGAACTCATTTCTCATTCCATCAATCTGTATAGCTATATATACATATAGGTGCTGATATGTTTGACATATATTTGTCAGCTGTTTAATTATTTAAATTGGAAAGTTTCCCAGAACAATAAGCATCATTTACATCACTTTTTTCATCACTTCTTTTCAGTGTTATTCCTTCGCTGTCTAACAAAACATTAAAAGAGTAAACATTTTATTCAAATACAACTAAAATTTGAAAAAAAAAAAAAAAACACCTTGACATACAGGTCAGAATTATCAACTATGATTCTTAATCACTTTCTGCTCGTTGGGACAGTTGAAGGTTACCTCAGTGCCATTGGGCAGCCAAGATCTGGTCCAGATCTCAACGTTGCACACCTTTTTGCCACCGGCGCTGTCGATCAGCTCCACAGAGTACTTGTCCAACGAACCAGCAACGACCTGAACACTTGCTGACAGTATTTTCGAAATGCTTTAGGAATGAAAAGGTGACATTTAGATGACATCCTGGAAAGGCAGTTATTGCATAGCACCAACCTGTAGACGGGTCCTTCGCCAGCAGCCAGCTTGGTAAGGGAATTCTGCAGTACCTTGCGCGACGATTCCAGCTCACTTTCGGTGAGCGTACGGGGTGCTCCGAATCCGCCAAATCCCTGGGGTGAGCCGCTGACCACGACCACGACAGCCGCCAAGACAAACACAACTTTGGCCACAAACATATTTCGCATGTACAACACTTTCAAATGCCACAAATGAATTGAGTGAAATCAATGTTGTATGCCCCATTTATATAGCATCATTCCGGACGTTATCACCTGCCTATACATAATCTGACTATATCTCTAAGCTGTTGACCTGCGCTATTTCCAAATATATATATATATATTGCTGTTCTTGCAACAGCTTTCAATTTCATAGATTAGTTTCTAATGAACAAATAGATAGAGAGTACTTGGCCTGCCGACCCCACGTTATATATATACATATATATATGTTCTTAACCAGTTTCAACAGCTGCATGAATGTATTTTCCAAAATTTCTAAGAATCAACAACAGCAATACATATAAAAATATAGCACAGGTCAACAGCTTAGAGATATGGTATGAATCTAGTTCGAATCTAGTTATTTGATTTTTTTCGATAACTACTTTCGTTTTCGAAAATTTTTAAGAAACAACTAGAGCAATAAAAGTGAAAATTTTCAAGATGTAGCTTGTAAGATTGATGAAACAATGTTGATTAAGATTTATTTGAAATCATCGATGGAGGAGTACACATACATATATTTAGATTTTGTGTGTTTTTGACCTTAAAATATAAATGGGAACGCAATAAGTGAAACTGTTCCTTATCGAGAGCTGTAATTAATGTAAATGTTATCATCTAGTTCTAATCTCGTCTCAATTTACGGACCATAAATTGGGGCAACAAATAAATTAGTGAGTGGGGTTTTGAAAATGATTTGACTACAAATTTTCCATAGATCATAAACAGAAGGCGAGAGCTGCATTGCCCAAAGGTATGGTTTTTCCTCGAATTCGTCGAATTTCGCATATCTAAATTTAGTAGCAAGCAAATGTGAATGTGTTACTGCACTCGATGTGATTAATAAGATATTTGGGGTTAATGCACATTGTGTATATAGCGCGAAGCTCGTAAATTGATTAGCTGATCGAGGCTGATCGAGGCTGCTGCTGCTGCTGCTTCCTGGCGAGCTGTCAGGCAGAACATACACTGCAGTCAGTTAATATGCAACATGTACATAGATCAGTTGCTGTTGGAGGAACGACGACGATTAATTGCGGATCGCATCAAGGAACCAGAACAGATCTGTATTGTGTGGAGGGGGAGAGAGGAGGAGCAAACATATTAGCACGAATGTCAAATGATTTAAGCTTGTCGAGAATGTGTTTTTTTTTTTTGTTTTTTTTTGTTGATATTTTGTACCTTATACCTCTCCACTCGATGCGCAGCGGCATTTTTGGCGCAACTCCAGCGGGCTGTCAGATGTGCACAAATCCGTATCGTAGCGTTGCCCGTATAGCCAGACAGCCACCTAGTCGTCCGACCATTCAACTGTCCACACATTTCATACATTTAACGGTTCTTTCGGTGGGTTACGGGTCCCGCATTCAATTTTTTTTTATATTTATTTTTTTTTCCTAGGTCCCATGATCTTTATGCATGAATCCATCCAGCAATAGACATCCGCAGCCGTTGCTGTCAGCTATGGACTGTATGGCACCCCGCGTTAATCTTTGCAAGATCTTCAGGCTTAACACGTGTAATCCGTTCTGCCCGTTGAGTGTGACGATGCCGATGGCGATGCCCCCAATACGGGGCAAACTGTATTTTGACTGCTGCCGAGGCGTAGGTGTGCTTAGATGCACTTCTCTACTCGGTTGCTGCCCCCTCACTTGCCTCTCTCTCTCTGCCTCTCTTTCTCCCCCTATTTCTCTGTTCACTCGTTTTCCTCACAGCGGTGGCTACACTTGAAAAAATAATCGAGCATTTTGTTTATAATTAATGTGTCGATGCATGAGCAAAATATTTCGGAATTTTAACAAACTCAAAAAATGCAATTGGACAAATTTGATAATTTTGAGATGCGCAGATTTAATCTCGAATTTAGATTTTGCATTTTGAAGTGGTAAAAGGGCATTTCTAGGGACTTGAGACCTATGCGTATTTGAAGACCTTTTTTCAATTATCATGCTGATGAATCGAAAGATTCTGACTTATTCACAAGTGCAGGATGGGCAGCAATTAAAGCAGCCATCAAATCATCAACATCATCTTCTTCATCATGATCATTATCATTATGGTGAGGAATATCAAGCATTCAGCACGATCGCTGCTTTGATTTGGCTCGTCTCTGCTCGTGGCAGCAGCCGAATCGCTGAACGCCGAATTTTCATGTCTTTTTTCGCGTGAAACATTTTCAGACTTTTCACATAAAAATCATGTAAAGCTGGAAAACGGCGGCAGTTTGCGAACGGCAGCCGCGAAATACGTGACAAATTGAATAAAAAGTGAAGCAAATCCAACGCGATTTAGATCAAGACTCAAATTGCGAATTGCACAAAATCCATTTTCAAAATCAACTTTTTCGAGTCTTTTTTTTACATAGTTTGAGTGCGTGTGTGTGTGTGTGTGAGTGTTGTTTTTTTTATCGTTTGACTATTTGTGATTCTATATATTTATATATACTATATATTGCAAGTGGCAAGTGTTGAGAGAGAATCACTTCAACTTATTGACAATGATTTGCCCGAAACGCACCTCGGAGCTGCTGGATGTGCATCTGGCGCCGTTCAAGGATAAGGACCCAGCCTGGGAGGTTGGCGTATCAAAAATAGCTGGCCGCGGCGTTATGGCCACACGCAATCTAAAGCGTGGCGAGATCATCTTCCAGGACATGCCACTGCTCATTGGCCTGGCTGCCCACGAGGAGGACTCGCTAAATGCGTGCAGCATCTGCTTGAAAATGCTGCCCGATACGCGCTTCATGTGCCGCCAAGGATGTGGTCTGCCCATCTGCATTGCGTGTGGAAAAAAGAAACAGCACAAGACCGACTGCGATCTATTCAAATCGTGGGGTCCCAACGAGCCGGACGTGGCCAATTCGGTGATCATTCGACTGTTGTCTGTGGCGCGTGCCATCAATTTGACGAAAGATCAGCGGGATTTGATCTATTGCCTGCAGGCCAATTTGGATAACAATCACCGCACCGAGGTGCGTAATGCAGCCAAGTGCTTCAAGAAATTCCCCACCGACAAGAAAGTGGTGGAGATCATGAATCGCACCGTTGCCGTACTCCGTACGAATGGTTTTGATAAGACACTGGATCGCAGCACCGACAATCCGGAATTCAGATATCGCGCCCTCTATCCGCTGTTTGGCGTCATGAATCACGATTGCATTCCCAATTCGTACTACACCTTCGATGAGAAGACCAACAACATGATCGTGCGTGCCGCTGTCGATATACTCGAGGGCGAGGAGATCACCACAACCTATACGAAACTCTTCACGGGCAACATAGCGCGACATCTGTTCCTCAAAATGAAGAAGGGCTTCACTTGCAAGTGTGCACGTTGCTCCGATCCAACGGTAAGTCGATTAGAATTTGATTGCTTCAAGTTTAAATAGCATCTACAGACTAAATTCTAATTTAAACAAATTAGAAATTAGAAGTTACTTAAATAAATAAATAGTTTCAGAAGGAATCAAATCAAAATGTTTAACTGCAAATCAATCGATTTAGTTGCAAGTTTGTATCGTAAAGTTGATTTATTGAGCACATCAGTGTTCAGATTAATTGCAGTTGCAATTGGCCGGCCAAAAGTGTTGCAGTTACGAGTTGGCTGAGTGGCAGACAATTTGCAATTTCAAAACAAAATTACTTTTACTCGGGGGGCATCTTCTGCTCTTCAATCAAAAGTGATGACTGATGTGGCAGCTGCATAAGCTATTTTCCACTTGTGCAACCAAATACGAATACACAACTACCACTCTGCCACATAGACATGGAAACACACATTGCACTTTTGTTTGTTTTCTTTTCCCTATTTGCACCCCCCCGAACCCATTGTGTGTTAACATGTAACATGCATAAAGTATTAAGTATTTTTGATCCGCATTAGGAGCCGGATCCATCTAACCGTTTCTATGAATAAGCCCATCTATAAAAGAACTAAAGACCTGGAAATAAACTCTCGAGTCCATCTTTCTCGACTAAGAACAGAGGTTTCATCAATTGCATCTTATAAACATGATTCTAGCAACTCTATATACATATTTCAAAATACATATTTTCATTGTCTGAAATGAATAATTCTCAAAATTAAACAATATATCGATATTAACTTTAGTCTTTAAGTTGGACATAATCCGCTTGGCTGGTGAATACAATTGAATCTGTTGAGTTCAGAGACACATTTGGCAGGTGATGATGCTAGGGAGGTGGTCAATGGATAATGCTTATTATCAATATAAATCACTCTGACCACTTTCAAGAAGTCGATATGCGAGGTATGCGAGGAAGGTAAAGTGTCAGTGGAAGTGTCAGGACAGTGTCCACAAAATCAAGATCGTATAGTAAGAGGAGCAAGGAAGTAAGGGAGTACGGCGCACATCTTTGATATAATATGTATATAATATAAAATAGATTAAAAAAGATAGCTTAGTTGAGAATCGTTCAATCCTTGTTCCGTTCCGTTCCGGCTTCAAAGTCGTTCCAGTTCAAGTTGTTGCTTCTGTTCTATTTCGAACTTTAACTTTTGTTTAATCAGCTTGTTTTTTTATGGCAAGCTATTTATTTTTTATTTTTTATTTTTTTTTATTTTGTATTTTTTTTTTATTTCAATTTACGATGATAATTATCAAAGAATTATGTGGCGTAATAAAAATGTACATTTTACAAAAACATTTTCAAATCAAAGTGCGTTTTCGCCACAACTAAGAAGAAGATGATGGGGCAGAGGGGGGAGGGGGGCGGGGGGAAATGGGGGCAAATCGATTTCGCGATCGTGGCGAAGGCCACAAAAAGTCGTAGTTCGATGCTTGATGCAAACAAAGAATGATAAACATTAAGGAAATCCTGTGCCCATCGACATTCATCCAAAAGCAATTAAACACAAACACACGCACACACACGCACACACGCACACACACGCACACACGCACGAGCAGCGAATAAATGCTGCTCAGCATTATTGGGCTGGATGATGTTGTTATTGTTATTGTTTTTGTTATTGTTTTTGTTGGCTCGGTCATAAATTTATTCAGCTTCCAGGCGCAACAAGTGGCAAACTGCAAAACACGCAAAACGACGACAGCAGCAGCAGCAGCGGCAGCAGCAGCAGCAGCAGCAGCGGCAGCAGCAGCAGCACCAACAAAGACAACAAACGTCAACACAACATAACACACACTTTTAATAATAACAACAAAACAAAGCAGTGTCTGTGTGTGTGTGTTGGTGTGTGTGTGTGTGTGTGTGTGTGTGTGTGCGTTTATTTTTAACAACGCTGGCAATTCAATTAAATCACAAATAAATATGTACGATAGATTCCAAAAAAGCTTTTAATTCGCGTGAATATTTCGAACATTTCGCACGCAATCACAAGTTGTATTTGAATCTTTGTATATCTATCTATCTATATCTATCTATCTGTTTAATTAGCTGTATCTGTATCTGTATCTCTATCTCTATCTGTATCTCTATCTCTATCTGTATCTGTATCTGTATCTGTATCTGTAGTTGTATCTGTAGCTGTATCTGTATCTGTATCTAACCGTCTCTGCGCATTGCCCACGAATGTAAATACGTATATCCGCATCCGTCAAAGTACGTTTTTTATGACCGTTGATTTGATTTTGATTTTGATTTCTTGCTGATCCCCAGCAGTCGAATCTCTCCCCCCCCCACCCTCCCCCTCGTCGATCAGTAGTTGTCGCGCGTTTTATGATTTTAGAATTTTTTATTGGCATATTTCATAAATGTGTATGCATATATATTTATATCTATTATACATATGCATGCCTATATATACCATATATGTATGTATATATGTATTTATGGTTAAATAGCTTATTCTTGGCCACCGCCATACATATAGACAGATTTTGATTTGACATTCGCTGTCTAGATGCCCCCAGCTACTTCTACTTGCCCACTTTTGTGGCCAATTGTAAAAGCAATTGAATGCCTTTGAAAATGCCATCAAGTGCCCGAAATTTGTAGTATATGTCTGTCTATAATGTCTTTGATGTTTATCATTGGCGCTAAACTACAGCATTTATCCGCCCAGATCCGAGTCTGTGTGGGCGTATATCTAGAGGCGGACAAGGTGGTTGCGACCAGATTTGGATGGGGCATAGACTCAAGTTCATTTGGTTCACTGAACTTATTTGTATTGTTATATGTCTATATATGTATGTACATTCATGTATAAGGGCAGCAGCTCAAATATCCATAAACTATATACATCGTAGGACAAGGAAGAACGAAGATTACATACCCTTGCAGACCTTGCAGGGGATCTCTATGAAAGGTATATGATATCGATTGATTTTTCTCAAAAAGTAAGTTTGGTAAGCAAAATAGTTCCAAGTTTGATCAAGATAGTTTTAAAACTAGTTCACATAGAAACAGACAGACAGAATATACAGTCAGCGTCAGCTTAAAGCGACCAGGGTCAAAGAAAATAGGCTACTTTTTTTACATAATCCTACCTAGCAGGTGGGGAAACCCCAGTGTATTGGGGTCATATATAAATTTGGGTGGTTAATATATGTACCTACCATCGGGCTTTGGAATTTTTGAAAAATAATGAATGATTAGTTTATGGCAGGCAATTCCTTTTTTTCTCTGACCCTGATCCTAATAAGCTTCGACTCACTGTATATGCTTCACGGGCTCAATTATTCAATGCGTCGCAAGCGTCATGACAAAGTTACTATACACTTTGCAAGGGTATGAATATATAATTTAATTTTGTTTGTTTTTTGGGGGGCTTGTGTTTCATATATATATATATATATATATATAGTCAAATAAATATTTATGAAAGCCAATTAGTATCAAGTATCATTCTGAATATCAATTTAGTGTTATATTATTGCCCATACGTATTATTATTGGATCGATCAGTTAAGATTATGTTCTTTGCTTAAAGTATATATCCAGAGATTCACAATTAATTTATTACTGTCGTACTTATCGCTGAGATTTATGGGTAGGAAATTAGCGCAAATATTTGAGAAAGAAGAAGAGAGACCTCAAATTGAAACAAATTGGAATTATAGAATAATGACGTGGCCAACCTTGGAACAGGGGCACAATTCTTGCTAATGCGGATTTTTTCCGTCAATCTGCGATCTGTTTTCCATAAGCATCATGAATGTGTCACATTATTTATGACTTGCCTAGATATTTAAATGTTTATATACGCGTACATGTATATAATCGAATATGTATGTCGTTGGTTATATTTATAGCAAAAGGAATGCTAGAAATTTGTATATATGTATATTACTACTACTACTAATCTTTGCTCTTTAATCTCAATGTGTATACGTTTTGCAGGAGAAAGGCGCCTACATATCGGGTCTGTACTGTCGGGACACCAATTGCAGCGGCTTGGTGGTGCCAGAGATAACCGGACTGCCGCATCCAAATTGGAATTGTCTGCAGTGCAAGCAGAAGTCGACGCATGCCCAGATGATGAAGTCGCAGGACTTTGCCAGTGGGGCAATCAATGCCAAGGTCAATTCGAATTCGCTGCGCACTCTGGTGCACTATTTGAATGAGAAGAGCGACAGTTTCATACCCAACAGCAATTATGTGGTGATCGATGCCAAGATTGCGGTGCTGACGCGCCTCGCCCAGGGACGCGAGGATTGTAACGAGGATCTGGTGTCGAGCACACGGCTACGCTATAGTCGCGACATTATGCAGGTGATGGACAAGCTGGGACTGGGCGAGTCGCTGTTGCGCACCCAACTGGAGCAGCAGCTGCACAAGGAGGAGGAGCGACGCGCCAAGAAGCAGCTGCAGCTGGCCGAGAAGCAACGCAAGCTTGCCGAACTCGAGCAGAAGGCGTCCGAGGCGGATAAGCTGCTGGCCACCTTGGCATTGGCCGAGGGTGCAACTGGAGAGGCGACTTCGGCAGCAACTCTGGCAGCAATTCCGGCAGCAAATCTGGCAGCAACTCCGGCAGCAACTCTGGCAGCAACTACGCCAGCAAATCCGGCAGCAACCCCGGCAGCTACTCCGGCAGCTACTCCGGCAGCGACTCCGGCAGCTACTCCGGCAGCAACCCCGGCAGCAACTGTGCCAGCAACTCCGGCACAGACTCCTGCCGCCGCACAGAACTAAAGAAGCGAGAAATGCATATCCATGTCGTGTGTGTGACCCACCTCTCCCCCCTCACCCACACCTATCCCGAGCAGATGTTCTTCGCTTGTTGTCTATCCAATTCTTTATTTTGCGTATCATACCAAAAAAATAAATGTATTTGTATTTATTTATTTATAATCAATTAAAATATATATGTATGTATGTACTTATGTAACCATCGTTTTTATTTCTTTCTTCGATTTTGAGCATTATGGCCAAGAAGTTAGACAATGCATTTTATTTTTTGAGGAAATTCATTTCTGAAATTTATAAACTAGAAATGCAAAAATAAATTTTTTTTTTTTTTTTTTTTATATTTTGAAAGGTTGCGCTTCAAACGTCTGCGGGTTGTGTTTGACTTATGTTGCAAGCAGAAGCAGGAGCAACACAAATCGTAAACAGCAACAACAATGTATTGTGCACCTCATTATAGGAATGTATTGCGGATGCATATACCGGAAATACACATACTTCATCATGAGACAACATTATCAATGGATATACAGAAATTTGCTTAAAATCCATTTGGGCAGAAAGTAAGACATACACACTAAGTGAAGAGAAACAGTGATAGTACAGAGAGAAGAAGAAGAAAAGAATAAATAAGGACTACTACACTGGACTAGACCAAACAACCATGCCTGAAGCGGGATTCGAACCCAGAGCTGATGGTTTCGTAGTTTTGCAGTTTTGCAAAGTGTCAACGCTCACTACCATCAAGCCGGCAACAATGCGAACAATTATAAATAATCATAAGCAAATAGGAAAAGAAAAAAACAAAAATTAAATTACCTGCAGCCGGCAGGATTCGAAGCTAGGTGCCACAGAGAATCTGATTTCGAGTCAGACGCCTTAACCACTCGGCCAAGGCTGCTAAGTCCGAGGCAGCCGCCAATCGCTTCATGCAAGCAGTAAAAAGATCGACTTATTTTTTATATTCCATGTATTACAATTATTTCAAATAATCTGTTTCAATAATTTGTGTGATAGCCATTTAATATTTATATAATTTGTCGCTACTGATCTCAAAAACACCATTCAAATTGGAAGAAGGGATTTAATTAAGTTGTGGAAAAATGTGCATGTAAGGAAGCATGTCCGATAAAATAACGTATATTTGACGAGTATCAACAACCGAGTGTTAGCTCTCCGACTCCAGAGACTATATGAGCAAAACGAAGTTATTACTTTGAATCGATAACTGGCACATTTCCCGAATATCGATACAAATCGTTTTGTTTTTTATTTTGGCTTGCAAAGTTTTTGCATTAAGATTTGTTGACATTAGTTGTTTTATATTTTATTTATTATATATTTGCCATAAAAGTTGCTCGGTCCATTCAAATTGGCGGCCGCATCTATTTTGGGTCGCCTTTCGACGCTTGCGGCCTCTTTTTATTTATACTCTTTGTTCCACAAACTACACTGCTACACTGCTACACTGAACAACAACAACAACAACAGCAACAATAAAAACAACAAAAACAACAAAATCTCATGCTATATACGCTTGTAATAAATATTTTTGTTGCGCCATTTTAATTATTATTTGTTTCAGTTGGCATGACTAAATTGCTCATTAATGAAATTTGTGAAACGAATTTTACGCTTGCTAAAATGAAAACAAAAATGAATAATGATAATCGTAGGAGTATACATGTATAGATATATATGGTTATAAATTTCTAAAACCATGATTTTCTGACGATAGATATTCCATGATTGCTTTAAATGAAACAGAAAAAATTCAATTAATATCGAAAATGTGTAGAATGGAAATAATGAAGTTATGCAGAAAAATGTGCATCTCCAACACCATAAGGTATATACATATATATATATATTCTCGATCAGGCGACTAGAGAATTTGTATTTATTTTACAGCTGGCTTGGATCACTTTGCCAAACACTAATGACCAGCTTATTGGTAAAATATGTGTGAGCCATAAGTTAATAAATAGGCGAATTTTATAGTGTCGTTAGCTGTTGAAGTACCATAATATATGGCTAAAGGCAAAAATTGTGTGTGAAAAGATATTTGCCTTATAATCAAATTAAAATCTGGTAAAGACTGGTCAAAAAACAATAAACCGTCATAAATATTTGCTGCAACAAAAACAACAATGAAATCACAGCAGATAAACAAATTTGAGAGCTTCGGAATCGTAAATAAAACTATAATAAAAATTGCAATAAATTATGCCACATATAGATATAGAATAACGATCTACATAATGTGCACGAGTGTGCATATATGTACATATACGCTAGGTAGATAGATAGATAGATAGGTGGATAGGTAGGTAGTATCTGAAGATGCTTTGATAATAATGATCATCTTCGGTGCGAAAGTATCTGGCAATGGATTCTTGAGGCAAGTGTCTCATTGGGGAAATGTGTATGCATGTAGAACTTGCCCCGAACTTGTCGCACATGCTGCCTAATCACAAATTGCTTTTAGCACTCAAACGCCTAAGAGACAAACTAAATATGCGAAGGGTAAGCAACTTTTTTCTACTCAAAGAATCCGTTGATTAATTGCACACTATTTGTTTAACAATTTCCACATTTTTAAAAAAAAATAATATACAAAAAAAGGTATATTAATTTTATATATATTACACTCCCATTCATATTTTTCATGCTGCTGTCAAGATTAATTATGGCTAAGGTTTCAAGTCCCTGCCAAGTTTGAGTGCCTTTGTTGCTGCCATCGGCTAACAGATGGCGCCAACAAAGCAACAACACAACACAACACAAAAGCAAGCAAATCAAATGTTGTGTGTGCATGTGTTAAACATAAAGATCAGTGCCTGAAACTTAATTGCTGGGACACACAACATTTACCGAGTGGCACTCTTAATTCTAGACAATGTGGCTCGCACTTAATGCCTTTAATGCCACACGGTTGACGTGTCGCCATCGATGCGATGGCCACTTGAATGCTTGGCAAATGGAAAGTGAAAATCATCTCAAAATATTCACAATATTTTGCAACATTGTATTTGTATTTTTCTTGAAATACCGCTGAAATTTATTATCATCTGTTGTAGACTATATTAATGAAGCTTACATTTTACTGCTTCATTTACTGTCCATGGCCAAAAATCTAGGCGAAATTCCTCTGCCGTGTGATTTATGCCGCTGTAATGAACATCCAATTGCCAAAAATTCGGATATTACACCGCCAGTGGGCACAGCAAAGCCATCGGCTATATATTTTTGTATGCATCCCAATCTACATATATATATATACATATATATGGTGCAGCATCCACGTGATTTGATTAAATTCATCGTTACCTCGTTACGACCAGTAATAAACTGGCATTATTATCGCAGAATACTTTTGATTTATTAATTCTGTGTGTCTCTTTTTCTCATTTACAGTATTTTCATAGCCTTATAGAGGCTATTATAGTTTTGTTGCGACATATATATATATATATATACTGTTGATCAGCATCACTAGTAGAGCAGATATCTGTCTGTCTGTTTATATGTGTGAGTCTCCCAATTTTAAAGACATCTTGTTGAATATTGAATGTTTATATTGGTCTTAAAAGCAATCGGATTGAATCATGATCCACAATCTGAAGGATGCGTTTTCAGTTGTGAATTTTATGCACATGATAAATATAACTGCCCGAATGCGGAAAATTCAGTCACAGCCACCTAAATAATTTTGTTTAAAACATACAAAAACATAATAATATCCCGAATTACGGACTCAAATTTGAGTCCGAGTTGATTAACTCCGGTTCATAAGGGTGTTTAGTCTTCTTGTTGCATGTGCAGATTCCAGGTATTTAGAATGTTCCCCTTAGGGTACTTTAAGTATTTTCAACACGTAATAAAACAGAAGCAAAAAACTATTTCTTGATCATTGAAAAAGGTTTCTTTTATTTATTTTTTTTTTTTTAATGTAGCAATTAATTAAATAATTTAATATTAATCAACCTAATGAAAGGTTATAAAATATTGTTTTGTACAAAGTATAAATCATAACAGGGAATTTAAAAATTAAATAACGTAAACATATAACTGTATTTAACATATTACAAAATCAGATAACACCTATTATACGATCAAATATAACATTGTTGCACAATAACGTTAACAATTGGCGTCCAGCTAAATTTTAATTTGATGTCTCTAACTCCAAAATTGTGACACATATGGGGGTCTTGATCCAAAAATGTTCTTACCAATCTTAAAGGAGATACCTAGTTAAATATCTTTCTCTTTAATATTGTGGAGATTTGGGTTTCGTGATTTTTAGGTTTGAAAGTGGGCATGGAATTCAATTTTCACTCTTTCCGGAATATACTCTCCAAATTAGGTGACTCTAACTTCAAAAACTGTGTACGATATAAGCATTGCCCATCTTTTGGGAGTGTGCACGGTGGGAGTGGGCGTGACGTCAATAGAAATCAACCTTTCAAATGTGGTGTTGAAATGTGGTTTGATCTTCCACCTTTGTTTCTCCATTTAGCTTTGTTGTGCTTTATTTCCCGTTGAAATAAGCTTAAAGGTTGGTGACACTGCTAAACTTTTTAGCAAAGCTTTCTTGTGCAATTGTGCGCTCGAAAAGGCGTGTGATCATTTTGAAAGCAACTCGCCTACAGCAGGCAGAATAATTCATTGTTGCTAATATTGTTTATCTCTGTGTATGTGTGTGTGTGTGTGTGTGTGTGTGCCTGTCTGTCAGTACTGTGCATGCTTGTGCGGGTACTGCGGAAGCCGATGTAGACGTCGACGCTCCAAAATTTCCAACACCAAAAATCATTTGCAATTGTGCACTTCCAGTGTGAAGACCGATTGTCGTGCAAAAAGTATAAAAAGTATATTTTTGTTGATTTTTTTAAGTGTGCATTTGTGGTGGTAATCAGTGTGAAATAGTCAAACGCGATATCAACAATAAAATCGACGCAGAAGGTTTGTTCTCAGAGTTACATACATAGACATAGGTAGACAACGCCCTAAAGTAGTTTGACATTTAAAATATACGATATATATATATATAAGTATATATATATACATACATTTATATTAACCGATGTATACAAAAAATATTTATATTTGAATAATTATTAAATCGCATCAGCATTTTATGTTTTTTTTGCGCTGTTTGCGGCAACTGTCGCAATCAAGAAGTATAAACAAAAATGAAACTGGAAATGAAACTGGAACTAATGCAGCTGACAATGCGCGGAAATGTCATACCGGGTGGGGGAAGGGAGGGATTTCAAAGCTTGACAGTACATAATATAGTTTCCTTATATTATTGATAATAGGTTTAAATAATATTGTAATTGGTATTTAGTTGACGACTATTGCTGAAATAGTTGGGAGAATTTGATATGATACATAAATGAGACTATTGTTCGTGATGCACAGTTTTCACTGTAGCTGTAATCTGTGGCTAGTGCCCTTGATTAACCTTGTTTCAAATATCTATATCTTTGCGCACATGGAATATTATGAAGTTAAGTTGACGAGAAGACACAAGTGCATTTCCTTAAAAGTGATTGCCTTATATGGTTATAAACATCACCTCATCATCATTTCCAAGAATAATGTTTACATAAAATCAAATCTCATAGAAGTGCCGCCGATTAGCCGGCATTGCCGATAACATACATTCATATACATATGTACACAAATACAATCATACATGCACACATAAATATATATATGAAATTGCATTATGTTTTCTGAAAGTTATCTTTAGTTGTTTCGTTTGTTTTGTTGCTATTGTATTTCATGACCTATGCCAAGGCCATGATATTATCCATCAGAAGTAATAAACATCACATTTTATGGAGGAAGTCAACATATATATATATATATATATATATATATATATCACATGTTCAAGAATAAACACTAGTGTAAGTGTTCGAGTATATGTGACGCTCTAAGATGGCTCATGCTCCAGTCCGCGACAGGTTGAATAGGAGATACTCTGAACCTGGGCTTTATATAGATAGTCAACTTGCTGACATTAGTTTGTTCAATATGAAAATATATTTGGTTACTAAAATCTACGCTTCTTATTCAGTTATATGAAATAATCCTCTCCGGTTATATGACGTCTGTAGCTCTTATAGTATAAATCGAGTTGGCTGTTGATGCTGATCAAGAAGACATATACTTTATGGGATCGGGGATTTTTCATTTTATAATATAGCCCTTTTCCGAATTCAATTGGTGCTGCATATACAAAATTTGGAATCACACACAAAATACTTTTGTATTTAAGATGTGTCTTACGAAATATAAATTTCAAGGTTCTTCACATGAAGATCAATCTAAACTTCGGCTTATCGCCAATATAAATTTGGGAACAATTCAATGCGTTGTAAATATATGCAAAAAATATAAAACATGAGGCGACAGTTTAATCAATTACGAGGTACATAAACACAAATAGATGCACACACTCACATATATATATATATATATGTATATATAGCCTTGACTCATAATGATAAGACGCCGTGGCTAGTGGCTGTATATATGTATATGCACATACATAGACTATTTGGTTGGCAAGCGCCCCGTTCGGCACTTCAGAATTGTTAAGAGACTAATCCTCGAACGCTTGATAAGGAGCGAACCCATACGCCCGGCATAAAACTACAATCTTAAGTCCCCAGCGTAGCGATTAGATCAGTTCACACGGAAATATAAAAACATACATACATGTATGTATATAATTATATATTTGGAGGATGGGCAATACTCCAATTATTATTTTGAGAATTATAAATACGCCAATAAAAATTCGACACGAGTTCAGATTAGCAAAATATAATGATCTGAATATGTCACTATATACATATATATTCTCATTTGTTCAAATTATATTAAGCATTTTTTTTTTGTTGTATTTATTTTGCATTTTGCAGCAAACACGTCACAGAGGAAAATTGGTTTTTATTCTGTGAAGATCAAGATGAGTCCACCGGCTATGCTAAGCAAAGACGCCCCCGATATTGAGGTAGGTAACTTGTCTAATTTAAACCAAAATAGTTACTAATGATATTGATATAATTCTGATCGCTTTTTTTTTAATTCTTGCAGGATCTGTTGGCATTGAATCCGCGCGTGAAGACGCAGTGCAGTGTCGTGCCCACGAAGCAGACCAAGGACAATAAGAAGCACTGGAAACGGAATGTGGATCACACTGCCGTGCCATGCACAACGCTGTCCAATAATTTTGAGGATATTAAGCATACGACACTGTCGGAGCGTGGCGCCCTCGAGGAGGCGGCCCGTTGTCTCAAATGCGCGGATGCACCATGCCAGAAATCTTGTCCCACGCAGCTGGACATCAAGAGCTTCATCACGAGCATTGCAAACAAGAATTACTATGGCGCGGCCAAAGCAATTTTCTCCGATAACCCATTGGGTTTGACCTGCGGCATGGTCTGCCCCACCAGTGATCTCTGCGTTGGCGGCTGCAATCTGCAAGCCTCCGAGGCTGGTCCCATCAACATTGGCGGTCTGCAGCAATACGCCACCGAGGTATTTAAGCAAATGGGCGTCCATCAGCGACGTTCGCCGTCGTTGAAGCCACTGGCACAGCCGGCCAAGAAGATTGCCCTGCTGGGCGGCGGACCCGCCTCACTGTCATGTGCCACATTTTTGGGCCGCTTGGGCTACAACGATATTACCATCTACGAGCGCCGCAGCTATCTGGGTGGCTTGAGTTCCGCGGAAATACCGCAATACCGACTGCCCATCGATGTGGTCAACTTTGAGATTGATCTAGTCAAAGATCTGGGCGTTAAGTTCGAATTGAATCGCGCGCTCAGCACCAAGGATTTGACCATTAACGTAAGTCACAAGAGTTACTGCGAACCATTCTATCCATTATATTCTCGAGCCGCGAGTGTGCAACTAGAAGAATAGTGGAAAAGCTTCCAAAAAGTAACGTATTCCCGACTTGGGCAACTTTAATCCAGGGAATACAGAATGTAGAATGTATACAGAAGGCAGAATATAGCATTCTCTCTTTCGGTGCTGTAATAATATCAACTTTACACACAACACCAGCAACAACGATATTTTACAAGGCAGTATCTTCCCCTAGATGTTATTCATTGCATCTCTTTTCTACTTCGTCCCGTTAGATGTCGCTCTGTGTAATACGCTTCTTTCACTTTAATCTGTCCATCTATTTCGCTCTATTTCACTATTGTGTGTATGCATGTGTATACAAGTATGCATGAGTGTAAGTGCTTATGCATGGAAGGTGGGTAAAAGAACTTTTTTGCCTTTGCTTGGCACTGATTGGTTTTCATCTGATCAAACCGAAAACCGTTTGCAAATTTGCCTTGTTCTCTCTATTTGGAACTCTCTCTCACTCTCTCACTCCAAATTTTATTTGTAATATTATTTGCGCTCTGTATCTTTCTCAATTAACAATTTTTGAATTTATTTAACAGGGTTTGCTGTCCAGTGGACACGACGCCATCTTTGTGGGCATTGGACTGCCCGAACCGAAGCTGGAGCCCATGTTCAATGGCCTGAACACCCAGTCGGGCTTCTATACGTCCAAGAACTTTTTGCCAATGGTCTCGGACGGTTCAAAACCGGGTCTGTGCGCCTGCAAATCGGCTCAGTCGCTGCCCAAGCTGTATGGCAATGTGATTGTCTTGGGCGCCGGAGATACGGCCTTTGATTGTGCCACCTCGGCGCTGCGTTGTGGAGCGCGTCGGGTGTTTGTTGTGTTCCGGAAGGGTTCGTCCGGTATTCGGGCCGTGCCCGAGGAAGTCGAACTGGCGCGTGAGGAACGCTGTGAGCTAATGCCGTACTTAAGTCCGCGCAAGGTTATTGTCAAGGATGGACAGATTACGGCCATTGAATTCTGTCGCTCCGAGCAGAACGATCAAGATGAATGGGTGGAGGATGAGGAGCAGTTGGTGCGTCTCAAGGCAAACTTTGTCATATCGGCATTTGGATCGGGACTGCAGGATGCAGAGGTGAAGGATGCACTGTCACCACTGACATTCCGTAGTGGCCTACCTGTGGTCGATCGCACAACGATGCAGAGCAGTGTGCCCCAGGTCTTCCTTGGCGGTGATCTGGGCGGTGTGGCTAACACCACCGTCGAGTCGGTCAACGATGGCAAAGTAGCCGCCTGGAGCATCCACTGTAAATTGCAGGGTCTCCCACTGGACACACCCGCGGCACTGCCACTCTTCCACACGGACATTGATAACGTGGACATTTCCGTGGAGATGTGTGGTCTGAAATTTGAGAATCCCTTTGGCTTGGCCTCGGCACCACCGACGACCAGTGCGGCAATGATACGGCGCGCCTTCGAGCAGGGCTGGGGCTTTGTGGTTACAAAAACATTTGGCCTGGACAAGGATATGGTGACGAACGTATCGCCGCGCATCGTGCGGGGCACCACAGCCGGGTATCGGTATGGACCGCAACAGAACTGTTTCCTGAACATTGAGCTCATCTCAGAGAAGTGTGCTGAATACTGGCTGCGCTCCATTGGCGAACTGAAGCGTGATTTTCCCAAGAAGATCATCATTGCGAGCATTATGTGTAGCCACAGCGAGGCCGACTGGACAGAGTTGGCCACCAAAGCGGAAGCGTCCGGTGCTGATGCTCTCGAACTGAATCTATCCTGTCCCCATGGCATGGGTGAGAGTGGCATGGGTTTGGCATGTGGACAAGAGCCCAAACTGGTCGAGGATATATCGCGTTGGGTGCGCAAAGCTGTCAAGGTGCCCTTCTTCATTAAACTGACGCCCAACATTACGGACATTGTGTCCATTGCACGGGCAGCGCAAGTTGGTGGCGCCGATGGTGGATCAGCAATCAATACGGTTCAGGGCCTGATGAGCCTCAAAGCAGATGCGACGGCCTGGCCAGCGATTGGCAAAGAGCAGCGCACCACATACGGCGGTGTCTCCGGCAACGCAACACGTCCCATGGCGCTGCGTGCCGTTTCGGAGATTGCCAGGGAGCTGCCCGGATTTGCCATATTGGGTATTGGTGGCATCGATTCTGGAGAGGTTGCTCTGCAATTTCTGCAGGCCGGTGCAACAGTACTGCAAATCTGCTCCTCTGTACAGAATCAGGACTTCACGCTCATCGACGACTATTGCACAAGTCTGAAGGCGCTGCTCTATTTGAAGGCAAATCCACCGGCGGTCAATGGCGCCTTCTGGGATGGCCAATCACCGCCGACGCCCGTCCATCAGAAGGGTAAATCTGTCGTCCATTTGACGGGCAGTGGAAATCAAACGCTTGGATTCTTTGGCCACTATCAGAAACAACGCGACATCAAATTAGCCGATCTGCGCCGCAAGGAGGGCGCCTTTTGGGATGCCCAGCAGGCAAGTGCAGCTAGGTCGAGCGATGCTCCCATTAAGGTGGCTCCCAAAGTGAGTGACATCATCGGTGCAGCACTACCAATGATCGGTACTTACAACAGCCTCGACAACACACAACAGAAGGTGGCTCTCATCAATGATGTAAGTGTCCAGCGTAGTGTCTATCTATTAGCCATAATTACATACTTAATAAACTCCCTACTCCACACAGGATATGTGCATCAATTGCGGAAAGTGCTATATGACTTGTGCCGACTCCGGCTACCAGGCAATTGAATTTGATAAGGACACCCACTTGCCGCACGTCAATGATGACTGCACCGGCTGCACGCTCTGTGTTTCCGTTTGTCCCATCATCGATTGCATTCGGTAAGTATTATTGTGATAATTTTGCTTTTTGATAATTGTGATAACGACAAACTCAATTTATGTTTGCAGCATGGAGCCTAAGCAAATACCGCACGTCATCAAGCGCGGAATTGACAAGACGTTTTACACGCATGCACTTAGCCCAATGCAATAATACAAATATAATAAATACTCTGTATACATTTTCAATCAATATCAAGCAATAAAACAAACAGCAAATAAAAAAGATAAAACATCATACCGCATGAAAAAATTTTTAACTGAATTTGTTAAACTGAAAATCAAATTTTCGCGGGCGATACTTAATGTTATCGGCATATCTTCGGTATCTTCGATAGACTCAATATATTCATATATCGATACGAGGGCTTATCGATATATGAATATATTGCGAACTATGTATTTTCCAACATTCAAAACTAATGTTAACATGCTGTTGCACGAATGTAAATAGACTGTAAACGTTAATTCAGTAGCTGGTTGGGAATGGCAAAACGCACAGCTGTTTATTATTATTATTTAGGATATTCTTAAGCTTTGGTGTACAAATTTTTGCTTAATGGCCACCGCGACACAATTTCCATCCACATCAAATACAAAGACAGACGCCAATAATGGATTGTTGTCAGCAACCGTGGTTGCTGGTCTTAAAAACCTGGGCACAACGCTAACAGCTGCCACAAGTAAAACACTAATTGCCAATGCATTGAAATTGACACTCCATCCAGATGCAAGTATGCCGCTGTATTTTATTACTTTAATCCATAAAATTTATGCATTCAGTTGTTTTTGGTTGATAGTTATAGCGCCAGTGCCCGAGATATACGCAACAAATGCAGCCAGCGCCAAACAGAGCGAGTATGCCGTCGTCACTCTGTACGCAGTGGCCACAAAACACGGATGGGACAGTGGGATGTTGCGCCAACAACTGGAGTCACTTGCACTGCACGCCAGTGCTATTGACGAACTAACACGGGTATTTGATGACAATCGCAAGGATCTTGTGCTGCGACAACTGCAGCTGGGCCACAATTTCCCCCATATAACCGACGTTCAGTGGCGCATTGTGTGCGATGCGAAATCCTCAACATCCAATTCCAGCAGCGGTGCTCCACATTTCCACATCAATCTGGGTCATTATCGCCAGAGTAGCGGCGAACGCATCACCATTGTGGAGTTCGTGTGCAATGTCGAGGAGTTGCATTCCCTGATCAATCGTTTGAAGGACATTGAAAGACACTGCAATCAGGTGGCAAACACTTAAAAAATCATATAGTCGAATAACAAAAACGGGAAGCAAAATCAGTTATAACATCCAACATATATATATATATATATATATATATTTATATATATATTTATATATATATTTATGTATATATTGTGCGTAATTTAATTCCAAGTGTATTACAAACTTATGCAGTTGTAAATAGTTGTTTGTGGGACAAGTCCGAACAATAACTTGACAATAAATAAAGTTGTCATCACTAAACGGATACGCTTTTAGACTTGGTCTTTCAATTACGTTACTGTCAGTTAGCTAGCCAGTCATAATTGTCATAATTGGTAACAGTTGGAATAATTTAACTATGCAAATTACAGAATCGTTTCCGTCTGTCATTGCGGTATTTCGTCAGCTCTCAACTTGAACTCGGCAGGCGCCAGCAGCTCAACGAGCAGGCCATAATTATTGGGCGCTGTACAAAATACTGTGGCTGAAAAGCAAACATTATCGTTTTTCTCGGCGGCGATAAGGACGCAGTCATTGTGGATTGAAAGGCACATATTTACGCCACGAAAGCGCGAGTCTTGTTTGTACAACGTGGAGCCGTCTCTTGGTAAATAGTATGGCCGGCCACTAAACGGATTCACAAAATCAGCCCAATAACCCAACGACAGCAAACGATCGCTTATTTCTCTGGCTGCCAGCACAAACTGTAAATAATACAACAAATAAAATATGTGAACTGAATGATTATATTTTGGGATGATTGCTTGCTTGCCTTGGCTGCTCCCTGCTCAATATCGCCCTCATAGCTTAGCGTGAGAAGCGTTATGGCATAGTCCTTCTGACTGATGGCACGCACTGGAAACAGCTCAAAAATTGAATCGTGTAATAGTGTTGGACACTGACAGCACGCAAACTCCAGACGTGATTTCTCCATATTTGGTTCTCGAAAAAAATTGACTAGATGTGCTAGCGGCTCCATCAGACCCACGGTAGATGTATCGTCCTGCCACGCCGGACCTGTCGCATTTGGCAAATAGAAGCGATTGTGCCGCTTCGAGGTCAGCTCCCAGTTAGGCTCGCCCTCCAGGCTATTGAGATCGTCTGCGGATACATTAGATAAATATAGTTATTAAATGCTGCTAGCTGCTAGCTGCTAGCTAATAGCTGCTACTTACCATCATCATCCTCGCGCGACTTTTTCACAACTTTATAGGGTTCGCTCCCATCGGAGCGCTTCGAATAGGATGCCTGGCAGCCAACATATTGAGCTTGAAATGTCTTCGAGGTAAGCAGATCGCTCGACGTACTATTCGGCTGCACGAGCTTCATATTTATTTGATTGGTCAGGCAGCGTCCAAGTATACGAGTCAGCGAACGGGACATTATATCATAAGCTCTGCAAAACGCAAACGCAATTATTCGCAAATCGAAATATATATATATATATACATATGTGCACATTTACAACATTAAATATACTCACCGGCCGTATTCGAAATGTAAAGAAAAGAAAAAATAATGCGAAAATCCGTTGACGAATCTGGTAATTTCGTGTATAATTTTGTATTTGGTTTGAAATTCCTTAATCTAACGTCAAAAGTTGAATTATCGTCAGTTTTTCTGTTTTTCTATGTCAATGTTTATGTTGGCGTTGTGTTGATTGTCGATTGTCAGAGGCAATCGAGTCAAAGAAGCTGACGACCGACTACAAAGTTGCCATATAGTCTAAATAATAAAAGCACGAAATTAATAATTATTTTTGTAATTTATTTAAAGATCCGATCAAATTAATATGTAAATTTATTTAAAAAAAAAAAAACGCGAAAATTATTTGAACGTGAAAAATGTACTACTATATAAATATAAATAGTTTTATATTCATTTAATTATAACCTTGCAGAGGGTATTCCAATTTCGTCTTTAATGTCTCCCACCTTTTTAATTTACAATACATAATCTGGATATATATCCGTCCAAATCGGACAGCTAGACAACAATATTATATTTTGAATTTAGACACGATAAAAACATTCAAGTGCGAGGGGCGCACAATTGTCATAAGATTTAAAGATGGGATCGTTCAGCTCTGCTTCGGGCACGCAGGCGCAGTGAAAGTTCTTCTGGTCGCGATTATACAGCTTGCGTGGATAACCTGTCCAGTCACGCAACTGACCATCGCCGCTAGTTGTCGTGCACCATACGCGTGTGCCACTCGCTTCGGACCACTCAATGTTGCAGCCGGGATAACGGTTGCGCAACTCGTCGATTTGTGCCTTGGCCAGCTGCGCCTGCTCCAACAGGGCCAAATACTTCTGATGGTAGACGGTCGACTTGCCCGTCTCGTCATAGAAACGTCCAATGACCCTGCCAACGTATTTGTATTCCTTTTCGTAGAACTGCCGCCATTTGTCCAGTTCGATCAAATCATTAGGTTGCAGGCTGAGCACATCGTCTGCCGTCTCCGGATCATAGTGCTCGAATTGTCCGGTCACAAATGAAACGGACGCATCGCGACCCACAAAATAGTTGTAACTGCAACCAGGTCCGTAGTGCTTCAGGCCGCGACTCACATCAAAGACGACACCAAGCAGCGCCAGATAAATGTCGCCGCCATCCTTCTCCCCGTTATACGTGGCCAGCTGTGCGGGTGCAAAGAGCACGTCGCGTGCATCTGCATTAAACTCAACGGCAACACTTGCAGACTGCTCCTCGCTACTGACAGTGGTGTCCAAATAGCGTCCGGCTGTTTTTTGTATTAGCTGTAGCAGCTCCTTCTGATAGAGTTTAGCCACCACGGCTATTATGATTAGCATGCACGCAATTCGATATTTTAGCAGCGGTTTCACAAAACCAAACATTTTGCTGCTAAAACTAAATGTAAACGAGTTTAAGACGACAGCTTAGGCTCAGTACGCTGCTCGTTCGCTATGTGAGCAAAGTCCATATTTAAACATGTATGCATCATTATTTTGTTTTGTTGTATTTTTCATTTATGGTTTGTCTATTATTGATTTTTAATAACAACTTAATAATGTTTACACTTATAAACATTCGTAATTGTATTAGTTTTGAGCTGTGTATCTAGCTTACACGATGTAACTCTTGTTGTTATGTATGGTATCTAAGCAGCTGATTTTCGGTCAGCAAATACCGTTATTATTAGAAAAACGACAATGGTAACCCAGGAAATTAGGAAATTTCAATCATTTCCATGTGCAGAGCTCTGGAATTAAAAGCAAAATAAAAAATGACAGGCGACGCCGGTAAATTTTCGCAATTGCCAATCAATACGGACAGGGCCAAAAAATTGTGGATACACTGCAATTGCTGCTATGATTTTTACATCGATCAGCGGATCATATTTTTGCTCGCCTGCCAGCACCTGGTTTGCGAGAAATGCGTCACAGCCAACATTGGTCGAAAGCCCGGCGATGCACCCTCATTTATGTGCCAGATTTGCGGCAAAAGGGTGCGTGGTCGTCAGGTGAACAATGCGCTGCCCACAAATCTGAAGGATATGTTTCATCCGGAGCCGTGGCGTGATGGTCTGCCCCATGACGTCATCGACACCTTTCAGAAAGACAATCAAAAGAGATTGGAAGAGCACATTGCGAAAAAAGTGAGAGATTCTGTTATTAACTTCGGATTGACAATGGATACGTTTTTATCATTTTGCAGGCAAAGGGAGTGGAAAAGTTGCACAAGGACTTACAGTTGGCATACAAACTGTGTCAGAAACAATATGTGGAACTGCATCGGAATCGTATGGGGCGTAAGCAACTCGAGTTTCGTGCGCGCCAAATTAAATATCAAACTGAAATTCAGAGGATGGAGGCCCAACGGCGGTAAGAGTGTTACACTGAAGTGCTTTATCGCAAGAAGATATCGAAATTCCTTATTAATTTTTAGACAACTCAAGCAGAGGAAATCGGAGTCTTCAAGCGAATCATCGCAGCTAGCGTCAGGTATTCGCAGTTATTCACGTTCCCGGTCAGGATCAACTGTACCATTTGGCACATCAAAAAAAGGGTGTGGTTCGGTTTTCTCAGATGCAGAAACGAAAGTTTCGACAGCTCCTTCATCTATTACCGGCTTTAGCCATCATAATAATCATTCATTTCTTTTGTAGATTTAAAATTTATTAACATTTACCACGTTCAATAAACTGTTTATTCTGTTTACATTTACGTTAACCAACACTGTTTATGTTATGTGCTTCTTCTTCGCGTGTAGCTACTTGCGACCGATTGCCAGCAAACTTCGCCATTTTGAAGCTATCGAGCGTGTGTGACTGCATATGCCAATACAACTTGTGTGTGTTTTTTTTCAAACTCAAGACAATATTACACGCGAATGGCAAATAGAAAAGAAGTAGAGCACTAACATCGGCGCTTTACACTTGCAATTTGTAAACGCACAACTACGTAAGCTAAATTATTTTATTGCTGAGCCAAACGAGGAGCACCATGAGCGGAGGCGGTAGCAAGTCGGGCATTGTCCTCAATTGCCGCGCATGCACCCGGGCATGTAAACAATTCAACTCGCTCCAAGATGAAATTGAGATCGATTCCGGGGGCAGCACCACGCTAGCGCACATGCTCAACTATTGTTCGAATCTATCGTTTGAGCCGCAGGATGGCCCCTCGATGCCCCAGCACATTTGCATGCTTTGCATCACGCTGTTGGAGCAGGCGTTTAATTTTAAGCGGATGGTCATCGATTCCGATGAACTGCTCCGTCTAGGCTTCGAGAAAGTCGAGAGCATGTCTAGTCCCAATGAACATCCCAATGACAGTAACAAGCAGGAGTATGTGATGATCGAACTGCTTGGCAATGAGAACGATACAGAATCTGTGGCCGAAACGAATGCCGCAACGCTAATCGAGGCGGGCTATGAACAGAAAAATGATATGGAAGCAGAGGCGGAACAATATGAATTTATTGTCGATAATCCGGATTTGGATGCATATGTTGAGACAGAGGATGCACTTGATTTCCAAAAGACAGACTTTGAGTATGAGACAATCAAAGCAGATGACGACTCGCAAGTTGAGGACGAGGAAGACATCGAGGTAATGGACTCGATCGGCCTTGAAACGGTCAGCGATCAAATGGAAATTCAAATGCTTGACGAGCACATGGTTATTCTGTCCGGCGAGGAGAACATCGATGAGATAATTGCCAAAGTCGGGCGCGAGGAGCTTTTGGTATGTAAATTGAACCAAATATATATATTTCGAAATACTCAATTAATTGCTATTGTTTATTTGTTCGCAGCTAACTGGTGGTAGCGAGGGCGATGAATTTCTGGATGAGTCAGTGGCCGATGGGGGATCGCTACAGGTTGTTCCTGCACCTGGCGGCGAGGTCCTGCCCCATGTGTGTAATGTATGCAATAAAGCGTTTCGACAGCAGTGTCGTCTCAAGCAGCATATGCGCTCCCATGTGGACGAGAAACTGCACAAGTGTGAAGAGTGTGGAAAGAAGCTGAAACACTTGCGCAACTACAAGGAGCACATGCTGACGCATACGAAAGTTAAGCCGCATAAGTGTATGGTGTGTACACGCTTCTATCGCACCACGTCCAGCTTGGCTGCCCACATGCGCACGCATGCCGAGGACAAACCGTACAAGTGTGATCAGTGCGGACGCAGCTTTGCGGCCTTCGATCATCTGCGACGGCACAAACTGACGCACACCGGCGAGCGTCCGTATGCGTGCGATCTGTGTGATAAGGCTTACTATGATACGTCGTCGCTACGACAGCACAAGATTAGCCATACGGGCGAGAAGGCGTTCACCTGCGAAATCTGCGGCCTTGGCCTCTCACAGAAATCGGGCTATAAGAAGCACATGCTGGTGCATTCCGGCGAAAAGCCGCACAAATGCCCCATCTGTGGGCGAGCCTTCACCTTCACCAGCAACCTAAACGCCCATGTCCGACTGCACTCCGGCGAGAAGCCATTCAAGTGCGACAAATGCATCAAGGCATTCCCAACGAAAAAGCGCCTCATTAGCCATCAGCGTGTGCACAACAAGGAGGCGCCCGTCACGTTAACCAGCAACATTGTGAGACCCGGCGCCAATGGACAGTCGGAACGGGCCGCACTGGTTGCAGCCGGTCGTCGGGCAGACATCAATAGGACCTATGGCGTGGATTATCAGCTGCCCGCATCCAAGGTAGTCCAGATTCTATAAACGCCCTAGTTACGCTTAGTGTTTAAGTCAAGATGCAGTTGCGGAATTTTGAAGTTTTTTGTTTTTGTTTTTAAAGATGTCAGCGATGTGTAAGAGTATTTTCTTTTCGGCATGCCTAAGAAAGGTTTAAATTTTTTTATATATACTCTTGTATTTTTCAATAAGTTGTACTCACTAAGTTTGAAAACTATTTTGCTGAAACGTGGCATATGTATATCCGCCTTTTGATTTGATCACGATGTGGACTCGACGTCCGCCCGGGTCGAACCACTGTACAATATAACTGCCATGCATTTCGGTCGAAAGATAAGTTTTAAGCTCAGTCGTGTCGCAGCAAAGACATGTATAAAATATTCTGAAAAGCATATTTCCCAAAATTTAAACATAGATAACTCCGCTCTACAAGGGTGTGAAGTCGGCGTCGTGCCTACAATAGCCGTTATCTATTGAAACATATTTCGATGTTACCAAATATCAAAATAGTTGTTGGCCAATTCACAGTTGCGTCACCTAAGATTTTTCAACGTGAATCCTTCACGGTTACTGAAACAGCTGTAATTAGTTGTATCTCGACAATATGTGTATAAAGTAAACTATGAGATACGTATGAGATAAAGAAAGAAACAAATAAGAATATAAAATAAGAAAAACATAACTTTAAGAAATGTAATTTCCAACGTCTTTTCTACTTTTTACACTTTGATACCAAGGTTATCATTGGTTTTGTGCAGTGTCCGTCATACTGTCTGTCTGTCTGCTTGTCTGCTTGTCTGCCTGCCTGTCCGTATGTCCGTCTGTATGAACACAACTTTTTTCGACACCCTTACAGATAGAGACTCGGAACATATACTGGTCCGCGTCAAACAAAGATGGCTAGGAAATCGATAGAGCCACATACCTCCCACAATTTTAAGGCTAAAGTTCCCAAATTTGGTTAGTAGGTTGTTGGAGATGTCCTTCATATATTCGATCACGATCTAAGATCGTACTTGGACAGTATTTCTTGGCTACACCGACCCTGTTCGTTGCTACCTGTTATCAGCTGGCTATGGTATCAAAGTATTCCTCAGTCGGTTACGCCCGACTGCAACGTTCTCCCGTGTTATATATATAAGATTCTTATGAATTGCCAGATCTAATTTATAAATATAATGAATTCTTATTTTTGCGTTGATTACAAAAACACAATTTATTAAACTCGAGAAGAGGAAAATTGCTTGTAAAAAGATATTTTTTGAGATACATTAATTTCAGTCAAAAGACTTTAATAAGAGCTTACATTTCAAATGTTTGTATTTGTAGAACCTAAGAACATTAAAGAATATTTGGTTGGATTGCATTCAGGGTGCTTTCAGTGGTGCCAAAGCATTTTTGGTGTTCCTGCTATTGCGGGAGTGGGAACGCTTGTGGGCAATCAGATTGCTGGAATAGCGAAAATGGCGTCCGCAGGTATCGCAATCGTACGGCTTTTCGCCCGTATGGATGAGCATGTGCTTCTTATAGCCGGACTTTTGGGTCAGGCCCTTGCCGCAGATGTTGCAGGTGAACGGCTTGACGCCGCTGTGAGTGTACAGGTGGGAGCGCAGCGATGATGCCTGCCGATATGTCTTGTTACAGATGCGGCATTTGTTGGGATTGTTGGGATTATGGATCGTTATGTGCCCATCGTACGCGTTGCGCGTCTTAAATGAATCGCCGCAAATTTTGCACACAAATGGCCTGTCGTCGCTGTGTAGCTGCATGTGATACTTGTACGACGTGCTGGTGCCTAGCTGCTTGCTACAGATCTGTAACAACAACAAAATTGCGTGTTAATTTTTATATTCATTAGTTTTCAAAGATTTACACATGGTTAGCTTACGGGACACAGGAGAGCGGCATTGACGGTTTTGGGTCGCTGTGTGCCACGCAACTTGATGCAGTTTGTGTGGCTCGGTTCGTGCTCCTCAAAATCCTCATCGGGAAGATCAAAATCCACTTCGAAAAACTCAACATGTTTATCACCGGCAAAATCAATTTCATCTTCGGTTATTTCCTCAAGCTCCGGCTCCTCCTCAGCCTCCTCCTCCTCCTGCAGCTCCTCCTGCCGCTCATCCTGTAGCTCCTTATCCTCCAGCTCGTGCTGCTGATCCTGCACAATCAGCGCTTCAGTTTTATCTAGCACATAGACAAAGTCATCGGTGTCTGTCAATTCCAAATCAACATCCACAGCGTCAGACAGCAATGTAACTGGCGATGGAGAGCGGGAGGAGTTGGTCAATTTGGATGCATCGGCGTTGGGATTGCGCAGCAAGCGATCTGTACGTAACGCTGTGCACCGAAAGCCAATAAACTGGGTTAGCAGCACGGCACAGGGCTCGCAAATGTGGCTGGGCAGGAAATGCTCCTCCTCGAGCACTTGCAGACTGGTGCAGTAGCTGAGATGTACAGCCAGCGTCGTCAGCTCGCCGGAAACGTTGTGGGGCTGGAAGAGCGAGAGAGTGTGCAACGATGGCTCATTGCAAACGCGGCATATATGCTCTGCACGCTCCTCAAGCGTATCTTCCGAATTGGACATTTTTTGTTTTGTCGTTCTCTCTCCGTTCTCAATTCAGTTCAGTTGTTATTGTTGTTGTTGTTTTTGGCTTGGCTTGCTGTTTACACGCGCAATTTTGGCAGCTCCAATTGAGAAGAGTTGCCAGACTTTTTTCAGTCAGCTGATTCGAGCCTAGTGTGACCAGCTGACAGGCAAGCATATATGCATAGAATTTTCGCAGCCATGCCGGTTAAGTTCTAAAGGGGGTTCGATTGAAAGCGAAACAAAATCAACATTTGTAACTGAGAAATCGAAACGGCAATTGTGCACTACACGTGAAATAACACGGCTATGAGGATGGCGCCAGTGACAGTCATTCAGTTAATTCGCTTAGGCGCGCCACGTGCGCCCCTTTCCACATTCGCCAACCGATTGCGGCGCACATTTACATTGAATAATCATCAGTCGCTGCCACTATCAACGTCTGTCTCGGTTCACATCGCAGGCAGATCGCGGACAGCGGACAACAGCTGGTTTGGCAGAATCAACAGAGGCTACAGCAAAAATACCAGTAAGTACTCTGTCCTCGGCCACACCCCCTGTGGCCTTATTGTGTTCACTTTTGATTACTTAACACTCACTCTCTCACTCACATACATACACGCACGTACAGAGGAACCGGCAGCTCAACAAGAGTCAGCGGCGCCATTGCTATCGAAATTGTTTCCACAGACCTCACCCGATGCAGACGGGAATGCCGAGCAAGAGCGCAAGAAGCGCGAGGACGATGAGGCCAAGGAGAATGAGCGCGCCTGGAAGCGGATGAAACTTGGGTTAGCCATAGAACCATTTTTATTTTTATGTTATTGTTTTTCGAAATTATTTTGACTTTCTTTTTTAATTTTTGAAGCTTTGCCATTTTTGGCGGCGGCGGCATTGCCACTGTGCTGTGGGGCATCTATCAGTTTGGACAGCCGGAACAGGATGCTGAGGGTCAGACGATTGAGGATGAGTTCACACACAAGCCGCTGGTGCAGCAGTATTTGCAGCGTATGTGGAAATCGTTGCATTACTATCAGAAAATGATTCAGGAACCGTCGCGGGCGAAACTATTGCCCGATCCGCTCAAGCATCCGTATGTTCAGCCACGTTACACGCTCGTCCTGGAGATGAAGGATGTGCTCGTGCATCCAGATTGGACATATCAGACAGGTTGGCGCTTCAAGAAACGTCCGGGTGTCGATCTCTTTCTGCAGGAGTGCGCCAAAGAGTTTGAAATCGTTGTCTTCACTGCCGAACAGGGTATGACCGTATTTCCCATACTGGACGCATTAGATCCCAATGGCTATATCATGTATCGTCTGGTGCGCGATGCCACCCATTTCGTTGACGGCCATCATGTCAAAAATCTGGACAACTTAAATCGCGACTTAAGACGTGTAAGTTTGCATCCTTAATTATTATTATTAAATACCAAACAGTTGCAAACAACAACAATTTAAATACTCCTCGCAAGGGAGGGTATAAAATGGAGATATTTTTCTTTCTTTGTATGATAAAAATAAAAATGTTGTTTTTCGATTTGCAGGTAATTGTCATCGACTGGGATAGCAATGCAACCAAAATGCATCCGGACAACACATTTGCCATTGCTCGCTGGCATGGCAACGACGATGATGGCCAGCTTCTCGACTTGGCCGCCTTTTTAAAGAGTGAGTTGAAAAAAAAGAAAATTGGAATACAGAAGTTTATTTATTAAGCAACCAAATCACCAAAAAAATCACAATCTAAATTCCAGTCATTGCGCAAAACGACGTTGAGGATGTGCGCGAAGTTTTGCATTATTATCGCCAATTCGAGGATCCCATCAACCAGTTCAGGGATAATCAGCGCAAGCTGGCCGAGCAAATGCAGGAGGCTGAACGCATCGAGCAGGCGAAACCGAAGCCAATGGTCAAGCAGTGGTCTCGCAACATTCTGGGCCGCTAACTGCCATTGCACAGTGGCACCACTCTAATCCCACACAAGATCCATAGTCATCGTATATTTATATATGCAGTAGTCGTCGCCAGTTCTAAACTTCTTTTCCATACACCCTAAATCAAAGCAAAACAAATCAAAAATCGCGTTCCCTATGTTATAGTGAAAAGGACATGGACATGACGAAATGCATATACATCAACAACAAAAAAGAAAAATCCCTAAGTGAGTGCTTCTTTTCGTGGAACGAAAAATTGAAAATTTTATTTGTTCATGTAAGCAATCTGCACGATTTTTACAAACAAAAGGTGTTCATTATTCTTTTTCTTGGCAATGTAATTATCTAACAGATAATACAAATAAAACGAATTCAAATACAAACGACAATTAAGTTTCGAATTGAAATGCACTAATTACATATTTAATATTGGCCGCCTATCGAAGCTATCACATCGATTATCGATAAGTGAAAACTTTTGAATACTCGCGCGCCCTTTGCTTGGTTAGCGTCGTGCAGTTTTGGTGTTTTGCTTTAGATATGCATATGCATGTATATGTTAACATTTTCATGTATGTATGTGGAGTGGAGTGGAGCATGCGCCATGTACGCTTTGTTTTCCGTTGTAAATGTCAAAGTTGAACTTTACTCTATTGGTGGTAGTCAATAGATTACACAGGCTCAAGCACAGGCTGGACAACAGTGACAAGAGCAAACAGAACAGACAAAATGCGTTTTTTGTTTGTTTGTTGATTTTTCTGCTTCTGCAGAAGCGACGCTTTTTGTCCCTTTCTATAATGCATAAGCTTTGTTGCACATACTTAATCATATAGTCATACACACGCACACACACGTATACAAGTTTTGTGCAAATGCGAATTTACATGCGTATGCGTATGCACGTATGTGTATTAGTATAAGTGAGATGCTTCGCAGCCCAAGGCGACCTTTACGTCACGTCAGAACCAGCGGCAAGCAAGCAACACCTCCCCCTTCCTAAATAGACTACGTTTAACGGCAACAGCGTCAAACAATGTATACATTGCCCTTTCTCTATTTCTTTCCTTGTATTTCTGTCTTGGGGCACAAGGACGTCGATAGCAAAGTCTACACCTGGAGCAACATAGTTGTAAGCGTAAAGTGAAACATATAATTGCAAAATCTAATTTGCAAACCCCTTTTTGGCAAATTTCCGTTTGCCTACGGCTCAGACACACAAGAGTGAGAGCATATTGCCTGCGCTTAGACGCTTTCTCGCGCGCTTTTGCTACGCTGATAAAAATCTGATAGGGCGTTCTGCGAGTTTTTAGCCTATATAAATTATCATTTGATAGCTATCTAAATGTACATATTTTTTCAATTAATTGCATCTAAAATAAAATTGAAAGTAACCATTGTTAATCATAAATTAAGATAAGTTTAAGTTCGTAAGGCAATTCTGTTCTTTTTATCGTTTGACAGCTGTTTATTGGAATACCCCGAGTATGATTATTGCCTCTCTCTCTCTCTCTCTCGTTCTCACTTCAGTATCACAGCTTGCTGGTACTTTTGCTGCTGCTTTTCAGCTGGTTCTGTTTCGTTTTCATTTTCAGTTCAAAAGCGAACGCGGACGTGTGTCGGTCGTTGCAGCCGTCGCTCGCTACGCCTACGCTGTCGTTTTGTATGTCCGTTTGTAATTGCAAAAACTAGCAGAAGCGCAGCAAAAGGCAGGAAAATTTAATACAAAATTTTCTTCTTGCGTATGTGGATGTGTGCTAAGAGCAGCGAGTAGAAAAAAAATATAAAGTTCTCATTAAAACCGGTCAATCAAGGAAAACTGTTGTTTCTCTTTTTGTTATTGTTTTTTTGTGTGTGTGTGTGTGTGTATTGTTATTGTTTTTAATAGTGCACAGCTGCTGGCAGCAATAGATATGTGAGTTTTATACATATGCCTGTGCGTATGTTATTGTTTTTGTTGTTGCTCATTGTCTGTGTTTTTGCTAAATTGGTGCAAGAAAATTTACAAATGCGTAGAACAGTAAGGATAACGGCATACTCCGTGCGTGTGTGTGTGAGCGCGTAAACGTAAATGCGTAAGCTCAGAATTTGGCCTGGAATTTTACTCTCTCCAGCAGCAAAGGTTCCTATCCCCCTCCCCCCAGCAGAAGTATCAGAAGCGAACAGAACAACAACAAGTAAATGTTGCACTAACACAATTGTAAAGTGCGCGTATGTGTGTATGTATGCTTGTGCGTGTGTGATAAGAATTTTAAGCTGCATTTTGGCATTTACGCTTTTGCGTCCACATCTTCCCATCTGCCCAAATTTCCACTTTCATGCGTGACTAGGCCACACACACACGCACGCACATACGCACATACATATTCCATGCGTGTGATTTCAGCTCCCAAATCGGCCGCAACTAAAATTTGAGTCTCCCAGTTGGAACGTAGAAATATATTCTCTGCTGTTGCTGCCAGTGATTTAGCTTCTTTTTGTCTCCATTTTACTGTTGTGCTTCACTGAATTGAGCCTAGGCCAAAAATGTTCTCTGCGCGCGCACTGCTTTTTACAAGCAGATTTGTTTTCACTGTTACTGTTGGGCTACTATGTATGTGTGCGCGTATGTGTATCTGTGTGTTTGTGTGCTTATATATATATATATATATATATTTATAAATTATTAATAAACATAAAGCGCGCCACAGGTGTGCTGTGCACTAAGAGCGAGTACTGGCGACCCCAACGAACAACACTCCTTCATTTGTAATTCGTAATTTGCGCGTCTCTTCTTCCGACTGTCTGTGCTGTCTGGCTACTACAGCGGGTCAAAAGTCAGCTTACGCTCAACTCGTTGACTTTTGTGCCTTGCACTTATTTTTGTTACTATGGTTTCTCTCTCTCTGTCTCTCTCTCAGACACACATGCATATGGAATTCGGCGAAGCCACCCAAGTGCAACTGCAAAAAAAATGTAAACGATCATCTGTGATGCTGCCTTGATTATTTAATAGCTAGTTTTAACTTACCATAAAGCTGAATAAAGCCACAAGTGACAAATTTTATCTATATTAGCTTCATAAATTTGTCATTTGTCATTTATATCAATTATGTTTTGTTATCTATGCTCATTTTAGCCTCTTATTTTGTGGGAACACTGATCACCACAACAATATAGCGCCGCCTCTCTTCTGCGCTTGCCCGTTGACACTCACGTGTACTCTCAGACTTTGTTTGTTGTTGGTTTTGTCGTCGTCGTTTCTGTCTTTGTTGCTTCCGGGGCTTTCACGTTCAATTATTAATGCTTGAATGGTCGGCAGCCGCGGAGCGCCATTTATTTTACCGTTTGCGCTTTTGGGTTTTTCTTCTCATTTTGTTTTTTACCTTTTGCTTGTGTCCAATTACTGTGGCCATTTATTCATCAAGCAGCAAAGCGTACAAACAATAACACCCAAGGAGAGAAGCAAAAGCAGTTGCTTTTCTTTCTTTTTTGTTTGCCTTGCTTTGTGTCTCCTGCTGCTTCTTCTTTTCCGGCGCATTGCAAGCATTTATCTTGTTGTTGTTGTTGCACACGTCAGCGTGTCTATGCAAACTTTGTGTCACACACATTTCGTAGTTTTGCACATGATAGCGGCCGTCGCTCCCCTCCCCCTTTATCGTAGAGCAATCCCTTGACACGAGCTTGATCATCGTCATAAAGCGAACGCAAACTATAAAATGACAAGCGACAGACGACAGACTCTAAACACGGCCAGCGTTGAAGTTACGTGCAAAGTGCACAGATTACTGTCTACATACAAAAACAAGTACACATATACACATACATACATACGTATTTATTTTGTTACGTGTGTTTTTGTGTATACATATTTATTTATTCATTTTGATTTTGTTTATAGCGAGCATAAACTTATATGTATGTTTACTCGTATTTATATGGCACTGCACACGATAGCTACAAGATAAATTATATCCATCTGGGCACTAGCAAAAAAGTAAAATATAGTTTGTTACATCGCATTTATTTACACATTTCGTTCAGCTGAGGAGCTCAAATTTGATGCTGTTCAATATAAGTGGAAATAAGAATTAATTAATTAATTAGTAAATACATGTCAGTTGAGTTGACATTTGAAATTCATATTAAAATGAATTGCTTTATCTGATAATCAATTGCTATACTTATATAAATATATATACTAATGTGTGTGCATACAAAGTACATATGTAAATATCTATTTTTTCTTACCACGCTTTATTTCTTTCTGTACCTCTTGATACCGTATCGCCCCCATAATTATTGATTACTGGCCTTTGTGCGCTGCTTGCAACAGTATCGTTATTAAGTAGGCATCGCATATATCCAACGTATATACAGATATTGGCCAGGCAGAGCGAGCGAGTGGGGGAGGGGCTTGTGAGGCTTGTCTTGCCACAGACAGCATTGTCAATCATGAAATGCCATTAATTAAGTTGCAATTGCCTCAGTCAGCTGCAAAGTGCTTGCTGCCAGCAGGGCAAGGCTACATCCATTAGCTGGATGGATGGATTTCCAGCCCTAGTTCAAAATATACATGTATGTATGCAAATATACATACATTTAAGTGCTTTCTAAACTCACCTACACAGCCAAAAAGTGTCAATGAGCAAAAAATAAAATAAATAAAAATGGAAAAAAATTTACGTTGAGCGCCATAAACAATTAATCACAGATAAAAGATTAGATTAAAGTGACATTTGCTGTGGGACAAGAAAGGGTTGAAGTTGTTGCTGACTCGTGAGTGTCTAGCTATGTGTTTATGTGTGTGTGTGTGTGTATGATAAGCAAACATTTAACTGTTACATCTACACAGACTTTCAAAATTGACTCACACAGGTCAGCTTCAAATTGAAAACTCATTTGAAGGTCAACCAAATAATTACATACATACGCATTTATACACATACAGATGTATCTACAGACGTATATATGATATAGCAATGCAGATGCTCCCTGGTTTCAATACTTATTATGTAGTTCGAATGTGTTTACAAACAAGAATATAAATAATTAACTTAATGTGTACTCAGCGTGAAATGAATGCTCTTATAGCGATTTCCATTCGCATTTCCATTTCCACATTTTTCCGTTTTGCATATGCTTTGCAGTGACTATTCGCAAATGGTAAAATTACGACCTTGGCCAAATCAAGACCACCAAAAACCGACCTAAAAACTATGTACACATGTATCTACATATGTATACAAGTATAACTGTATGTATGCAATAAAGGTGATTAGTGGTTAACCTTAATGTTGTAATTCGACAGAGCTTAAGCTCACAAGTTCATGTAACCGTTTCAGCAGATATTTCGGTTATTTCATCCCAATAATTGCTTATATATATATATATATATATACATATGTACATATGTACGCCTTTATTGTGTCTGATTTGAATTGAAAAGCTCCATAAAACTGTTTGTCCATCGAATTTATGGTTCAATATTGGTATATTGACGATAAGCTCGCTTGTCGCTTGCCACTTTGATGGATCGATTGCACTGGAGGGGAGGGGAAACGAATGGCAAATAATAACAACAACAGCAACAACAAATTAACTACGTTTCCCCATCTCCCTCTCACTCTCCCTTTCCTTCTCACTCTCCCTTTCCTTCTCACTCTCTGTCTTTATCTGTTTTTAGGTCAAGCGAGGAAATAGCAAAGTGGCAGTGAGCGTGGAAAGGAGGGGAGAAGGGAGGTGTGTGTGTGTGTGTGTGGAGGGGATGGGGAGAGGTAGGGGGTCTGTTCTCTGTTCCCATTGTCGGCGGTAGTCAACAATAAATCCAATTAGCAAAGCTGTTCAAGGTAACAGCAAAAATTATGCACGATAAACCAAAATTATTTTCGAGTGTTTTTTTGTTTCGTTTTTGGTTTTGTTTTTGTTTGGTTGCGGTTTTATGTTTGTGTTACCATTTGAGAAATGTGAGCTGCGACGACCTTATCGGACATTTTCATTCCTGCTCGCAATTTCATTCTTGTTTGTTGTCCCTGTAGCACGATAATCGCTATAATATAATATGTGCACATTCTCTGTTTTTTATTCTCTGTATTTTAAAGACAAAAATTTCGATAAAGAGTAATTTATAGCGAATACTCTACTACTATTCACCAAAATCCATTCTTTGTTTTTTTTTCTTTGGATTTTACTATATAATTTCGAAAACTTAGAGAAAGCTTTTGTTGGAAATAAGATTTCTGATTTTACAAAAGGCAAAACAATTTCAACATAAATATGTTTTATATTTGAAAAGTATCTAACTGGCAGTGGAAGGCATTTCGAATACGACCAGCAGCAATTGCCCCTTGGTATTTCGACTAGAGCAATTTTGTTGTTTCTGGGTGACATATTTTGCTGAGTGTAGCTTTGCTCTTTGTGGTACTAAGTGGTTGTCCAATTGACAGCTTCAGTGCCAGCCTGACACTTCGAATGTTGTTAGCAGTTCCATGCTGGTCACTGATGTTATGCGAGTCTCCCTCGGGGCTGTCAATCAATAAGCGAAACGGTAATTTACATTTTAGAGCTGCAGCTCCATAAAGCACATATTACACATATATAGACACATACAGATACACGGAAGCCATAGCAACAAACAACTCACTAGGGCTGAGGCAACCAACGAGGCAACATGGTGCCCAACCAACCCCTGGCCAAAAATGTAATCCAACCTTGCCACACTTGCAGGTCATAGACGCCACCTCAGCCATGCGCACCACGAGCAGCAAGCGGCAGCAACAGCAACAGCCACAACAATAACAACATCAACAGCAGCAACAATAACAACATCAACAGCAGCAACAATAACAACATCAACAGCAGCAACAATAACAACACCAACAACAACAACAACAACCATAAGCTACCAACAACATCCGATGATTGCCTAAAGCCTATGAAATAAACCATAGCGCGCAGGAGAGAGAGAGAGAGAGAGAGGGAGAAAGAGGGGAAAGCGAACAAGAGGGACATAGGAAGTAAACCCGCCGTAAAATATACCAAGGACGCTGACCAAATAACTAAATAGATAGAAAATAGTCCAAAAAACAAAAATGTTGATCAAAGAGTATCGCATACCACTGCCCCTCACCGTCGAGGAGTACCGGATTGCCCAGCTGTATATGATAGCGGTAAGTGCCGATGAGCGAGCTGATCATAATCCGAGCACCATCCTAGTATCCTAGTGCACTCAGTGAAAATCGGTATATATTCAGCTAGTCATGCTGATCAGGTGTAATTAATGTGTCCATTATCATTCCATTTGTTGTGCCTCATAGAAAAAGAGCCGCGAGGAGAGCCATGGCGAAGGCAGCGGCGTTGAGATCATCATCAATGAACCCTATAAGGATGGACCCGGTGGCAATGGCCAGTACACAAAAAAGATCTATCACGTGGGCAGTCACTTGCCGGGCTGGATCAAGAGTAAGAATCAAATATATAATATAGATTTTTATTTTAATATTCCACCGGTTTAATGGTAGGTCTACTGCCCAAGAGTGCGCTGACCGTCGAGGAGGAGGCATGGAATGCGTATCCGTATACGCGGACACGCTACACCTGCCCCTTTGTGGAGAAGTTCTCGCTGGACATCGAGACCTATTACCATCCAGATAATGGCTATCAGGACAATGTGTTTCAGCTATCCGGCAGCGATCTTCGAAATCGCGTTGTGGGTGAGTCAATCAAATTTAATCTTTTGTTGGTTTGATCATCGTTCAATATTGTCATTAACAATGTGTTTTTGTCACAGATGTGATTGATATTGTCAAGGATCAGCTTGGGGGTGGCGACTATGTGAAGGATGAGGATCCCAAGCAATTCATATCGGAGAAGACAGGACGCGGCCCACTCGGTGATGATTGGCTGGAGGAGTATTGGCGCGAGGTGAAGGGCAGGAAGCAGCCAACGGCACGCAATATGTCTCTGATGACCGCTTATAAGATCTGTCGCGTCGAATTTCGCTATTGGGGTATGCAAACGAAGCTGGAGAAGTTCATCCATGATGTTGCCCTGCGCAAGACAATGCTGCGCGCTCATCGTCAGGCGTGGGCGTGGCAGGATGAATGGCATGGCCTAACCATCGAGGATATACGCGAGCTCGAGCGTCAAACGCAGCTGGCGCTAGCCAAGAAAATGGGCAGCGGCGAGGAGTGTAGTGATGGTAAATGTGCACAGAGTGTGATCCATATATATATATATATATATATATTTTGGCATTGCAGATAGCATCTCGGAGCCGTATGTGAGCAGTGCAACAGTGGCGCCAGCCTCGGGCCTGAGCGAGCGCAAGAAATCAGCGCCAGCTGTGCCACCGATTGTCACCCAGCAGCCACCAAGCGCCGAGGCCAGTTCGGATGAGGGGGACGACGACGACGAGGACGATGATGATGAGAATGGCGATAATGTCGCTAGCAATGTGGAGCTTGCCGCTCAAAGTGCCAGCAATCAGCGCTCGCGTTCCCAAAGCATTCAAATGGCCAACAAGACCAAATTCGGCTCAAAGGGTGCCCTCCATTCGCCGGTGGGTTCAGCACACAGTTTTGATCTGCAGGTGAGCGTGCTGGATGCTGATGATGCAACTGCTGCTGCAGGTGTTGCAATTGCTGCTGCTGCTGCTGCTACTGTCTATTGTCTATTGTCTATTGTGTATTGTCTCCCTCCTTGGAATATTGGCGTACTTTGTGCTTTGTCTTTGTTGCTGTCCATTATCTTTCAGTTGGTTTCTACTTTCAATTCGATGGTGTTTTATTCCCATGCTAAATGCTAACATAATCGGAATAACTAACTATGTGAGAAGTTGCACGAATTGCATATTTAATCAATCCAAGCTTTTATTCACAATATCTTGATGAGGCATACAAATGAACTTCAACTGATGTTTCAAGATGCCAGTAAAAATACCAGTAAAAAATTTATCAATTTATTTATTTATTTATTTTATTTGTATTTTTTTTAAATTTAAAAGTGATGCATACGAAATCGATAATTTTGCAAATTTCTTTTGGTTTTTCTTTTATTCGTATGCGAATATATGTTTTTGTGTCCTTTAAGCAACAGAAAACAAAAAACAAATTTAAAAAATAATCTTTGATTTGCTCTTGTCATACACAAAATCAAATCGAACAACAAACACACCAAACACCGAAACCGCTCCGATACCGAAACCGAAACCAATCCGATATTGAGCAGAATAAAAAGCCAGCGCCACGCAGACATGTAAGTTCCCGTTCCTGTTCCCGTTCCTGTTCCCGTTCCTGTTCCTGCTACAAATCCACTTCCAGCTGCCAAGCCCAGCTTCTCCCACATAGACGTAGAGCGCTTGTAGCGGACCCAAAACTTTTGTATATAGATTCGATTGGGGATCAGAGATTGCTGTCGTTTATTGTTATGTGTGTATGCTTTTGCAGGTGGCCAACTGGCGCATGGAACGCCTCGAGGTTGACTCAAAATCCAACTCAGACGAGGAGTTCTTCGATTGTCTGGGTATGTGCCATCCATATGCTTTAGGTGCTCTAAACTAATTGCTGTCACTTACAGACACAAATGAGACGAACTCGCTGGCAAAGTGGAGCTCGCTGGAGTTGTTGGGTGAGGGCGATGACAGCCCGCCGCCACATGGCGGCAGCTCTTCTGGCAGCGGTGGCCCTGGCGGTCATGCTGGTGGTCGCCATAAGCAGGAGGATAGCATATTCAATCAGGACTTTCTCATGCGAGTCGCCTCGGAGCGTGGCAATAAGCGACAATTGCGCTCCTCGGCCAGCATTGATCGCAGTCACGACTCATCGCCACCGGGCTCGCCGAGCACACCCTCCTGCCCCACCACCATACTGATCCTCGTGGTGCATGCGGGCAGTGTGCTGGATGCGGCCAGTGAGCTAACCGCTAAGAAATCGGATGTGACAACATTTCGCGGCTCATTCGAGGCGGTCATGCGTCAGCATTATCCCAGTCTCCTGACACACATGACCATCAAGATGGTGCCCTGTCCATCGATCTGCACAGATGCACTGGGCATACTCTCCAGCCTCAGTCCGTATTCATTTGACGCATCACCGTCGGCAGCGGATATACCGAATATAGCGGATGTGCCCATTGGTGCCATACCGCTGCTGGCGGTGGCTTCGCCCGAATTTCAGGAGACGGTCAACAAGACGGTCGCCGCTGCCAACATTGTTTATCATGAGTTCCTCAAATCGGAGGAGGGTCACGGCTTCTCCGGCCAAATTGTTATGCTGGGCGACTCGATGGGATCGCTGCTCGCCTACGAGGCGCTCTGTCGCTCCAATGGTAGCCAGTCAAATGCCGCCAATCCATCACAGGCGGCCGGTCACGGCCCAATCAGCGCCGGTGGCGACAACATTGCACGCATGTCACGCATGGACGATGATGAGCGTTTCATTGACTCTGATCTGGATGCAAAGCGATTGCTGGTGGCGCCGTCGCCACGACGTCGTCGCTCCAGCTCTTCGAGCGATTCGCGTACAACCCGATTGGACTTTGAGGTCAGCGATTTCTTCATGTTTGGCTCACCACTGTCTGTCGTCCTCGCCGCACGCAAATTGCACGATGCAAAGGCGGCACTGGCACGTCCCAATTGCCATCAGGTGTACAATCTGTTCCATCCAACCGATCCGATTGCCTCCCGCCTGGAACCGTTGCTAAGCGCACGCTTCTCCATACTCTCGCCGGTGAATGTGCCGCGCTATGCCAAATATCCGCTGGGCAATGGACAGCCGTTGCATTTATGTAAGACCCATCCATCTATGGACAATAGTCACACATGATCTAACACACACACGCACACACTCTCTCTCTCTCTCTCTCTCTTTCTCTTTCTCTCTCTCTCTCCCTCACTCTTAGTGGAAGTAATACAGTCGCATCCGCAGCATTTCAACGATGGCAACAATCTGCTTGCCGGACGTCGCCTATCGGATGCATCCATGCAGAGCACCATCTCTGGTCTCATTGAGAATGTCTCGTTAAGTACCATACACTCACGTAAGAACTGTTTGATTGATTGATTGATTGATTGAATGGTTAATTGAATTTGTGTGGTTTTGCAGTTCAGAACAAATGGTGGGGCACAAAGCGCCTGGACTATGCGCTCTATTGCCCGGAGGGCCTTAGCAATTTTCCGGCACATGCGCTGCCGCATCTGTTCCATGCCAGCTACTGGGAGAGTCCCGATGTGATTGCCTTCATCTTGCGACAGATTGGCAAATTTGAGGGCATACCGTTTGTGGGGTCGCACGATGACAAGGACAACGCCTCGTTCCATCCGGGACAGCCCCGTGAAAAGTGGATCAAGAAGCGTACCTCTGTCAAGCTGAAGAATGTGGCCGCCAATCATCGGGCAAACGATGTTATCGTTCAGGAGGGGCGGGAGCAGCGTTTGAATGCACGTTTCATGTATGGACCGCTCGATATGATCACGCTGCACGGCGAGAAGGTCGATGTGCACATTATGAAGGATCCACCTGCAGGCGAATGGACATTCCTAACCACCGAAATGACCGACAAGAATGGACGCATCTCATACAGTATACCCGATCAGGTGTCTCTCGGCTATGGCATCTATCCGGTCAAGATGGTGGTGCGCGGCGATCATACCTCCGTTGATTGTTACATGGCTGTGGTGCCGCCGCTAACCGAATGCGTTGTATTCAGTATCGATGGCTCGTTCACGGCGTCCATGTCGGTGACTGGCAGAGATCCAAAGGTGCGCGCCGGTGCCGTTGATGTATGTCGCCATTGGCAGGAGCTTGGCTATCTGCTCATCTATATTACCGGGCGACCGGATATGCAGCAGCAACGCGTCGTCTCCTGGCTCAGCCAGCACAATTTTCCGCATGGCCTAATCTCGTTCGCTGATGGACTCTCCACCGATCCGTTGGGCCACAAGACCGCCTATCTCAATAATCTCGTGCAAAATCACGGAATCTCAATTACCGCCGCCTACGGCAGCAGCAAGGATATTAGCGTCTACACCAACGTGGGCATGCGACCCGAACAGATCTTTATTGTTGGCAAGGTGACAACGAATATATTTGTATATATACATTTATTTTGATATATATTGTAATTATGTCCCCTTTCCCCTTCCCCGCCCCTAACAGGTTGGCAAGAAATTGCAATCGAATGCAACGGTGCTCAGCGAGGGCTATGCCGCCCACTTGGCTGGTCTTCAGGCGGTCGGTGGCTCCCGTCCGGCCAAGGGTAATGCACGCATGGTCATTCCACGTGGCTGCTTCAATCTGCCTGGACAGTCGGTAAATCCGCGTCGCCGAAGGTAGGTCCTAGACTCAACTCGCAATTCTGAGTAGTGGCATGTGGCAAGGCTTCTGTGCACTCCTCCACAGTCCTGTGCCCTGGCTGTGTGTGCGTGTGCGTGTGTAAATTGTACATATCTATATGTATACGTTTGTGTTAGTGTTAATAGGCAAATATTTGTATAGTGTGTATTGTATTGTATACTCTAAACATTGGTGTTTCTCTGTTTGTTTGCTTATGTCACCTTACATATTAAGTTTGTTAATTAGTTTGTATAACATTGATACGTTTATATATAAGTTTATTAATTTTGTTGGCATAATTTGCACGCTGGCCTTATATATATACTATTTATATACATACATATACCTATTTGTATATGTATATTGTCTATAACCCACACCTATGTGTCCTGTGTGTCCTCCGATAACAGCGTAACCGTATGTGCCCCATGTGCAAGAACGTTTGTAATCAGCTAATTATATTTGAGCTGAAGCTCTTTCCCTCTCTCTCTCTCTCTCTCTCTCTCTCTCTCTCTCTCTCTGTCTACCTCTTTGGCTTATATTTGCTTGCAAACAATAAAACGCACAATCCACCCACAACCAACAATACCAACCACTACAATCTTTCCCACTGGCCACCTCCACCTTTTATCGATCAGCAGTGCATTTGAGGCGCAGTCGCCGCTTCCGGCCACGCCCAACAGCGCCAGCCTGGGCCAACTGAACGAGGGCCTTGAATTAGAGCAAGAGATTGCCGGCATGGATGTGTCGCCAGGATATGGTCAAGTGCGCATCGTTCCGCTCCTCCGTCCAGCCACGCCTCCCTCCCTCCTCAAGCAGCCGACACAAAACGTTGCCTAGTCCACCATTAATATTGATTTATTTATGTAATTTTTAAGTTGTTGAAAAAATTGAAATGCCGTTATTATGTATTATAAATATATATATATATATATATGTATATGTATATGTATATATATATATAGTGTATGCTAAGTTTGCATTATTATTTGTATATGTATGCAATTTATTATGATTAGTGCTCTTACTTCGATCAAAAAACTACGATAAGGTATTAAATCTGGCCAACAAGCAACAATCACACATTATACGAGTATATACATATAAGTATGTGTGTATGTATGTGTGCATACATGCATACATGTTAGTATTTAGCACAATTACACATATATACAATAAAACGCTTTGAAGATTTACATACATACCAAATGTGAATATATATTTATTATAGACGTACATACATGCAAAATATGATTTATGATGTTACCGATATTGAATTGTATCTTTTCTTTGTTTGTTCTTTGATTTGAATAACCGACGCTTTAAACCGCTTTCTGCCACACGTCACGTCACGTCACGCCACCTCCCCTTCGATTTGATCCGTGCTGATGCGATCCACTATAATCAACACACACACACGCACATGAATACCATATAAACACACACACACACACACACACACATAGGCTGCATGAACAAGCAACGAATGAAGTTTAAAAACATTTTCCAAACACCGTAGTTATTATGCAAGAGCGGCGCCATGCATTTCAAAAATGGACAAAGGCGCGCGAGAAATTGGTGTTTAGTGTTCCAGAGTTGATTGATATTTTTTAGTTGAGTTTGATTTGATTAGGTTAAGCTTTTATGCATTTTATTGATTCGGTGTTGTGCAGCAAAACGAAAATCAAAAACCAAAAAACCAAAAAACCAAAAAAAAAGAAGAGAAAAAAACCTTAAATTGGATCAACTGAAATCTGTTTCAACTTTAACTTTTATCTCTTTTTTCCACAACCAAAAAAAAAAAAAAAAAACAAACTCAAACTTAATGCTAATCGAAAACAAATCACACATTAAATGTACACACAACAACTACACTCACACACACACACATACACATGCACACACGCATTGAATGCACAGCAATGAGACGGGCCTCTCATCGCCCATACGCAGCGGCTACCTGAAGCGCAAAACCTACCTGAGCCATCACTAAATAAATACGAAAAGTGCAGGACAAAGGGCACAGCCAAAGAGAGAGCGACCTCCACTTGACCCTATACGAAAGAGAGCTATTTGTTATGTAGTTTATAGCATGCTGATTGGAACCGATCGATGACAAAACGCAACCAGCAAACTCTCACAAGTACAAACCATGCAATTAGCAATCAACTAGATGTGTGTATCCGTATTTATAGCTCTACTACTCGTACACACATATATAATACCACTACTACTACTACTACAACTACTACCGCATACCCCATGTGCTTCGAGCCTGTTTAGATGACATTCAGCAAATACCTAAACATCTAATCCTACTCTCTGATTGGATCAGCATTAGTTGCAGCTTAACAACAACAACAACAACAAAAACAACAACAAAATCTCAGCATTGATGCCTCCATATACTGCATCTGTGTATAATGCATCAACTTATAATATTATGCGCGATATATAGCAAATTATATGGTGTATATACAAAATTACAAAAAAAAAACAAAAAAACAAAAAAAACAACAAAAGAAAAGAAAAGAAATCTATACACATATATATAATAATAAATCAATTGTACAACATATAACAAAAGTCAAATGTGTCACGCGGTGAGTAGACGACAAATTGCAATTAGTTGGAATTTTTTTTTATAAATATACACACCCAATCTATATAGTAAAAAACACATTTTCAACATTATTCAAAAAAAGATAACATTTTTATTTCAAATCCATGCTCAATTCTCGACTTTTGCTTTTTGTCTGACAAGAATTGCGACAGATTCGAAAATTATTTAAAACACTTTGTTAAATCTGATTAATTGAAATCCATTCTCAATCTACTTCTCAGGTACCTGGAAAGAAAGACTGTTTCCTCCTGTTGTTTGATGGTTTTTCAAACCACATAAAGAAAAATACAAATCACACAAAATTTGAAAGCAGAGAACATACATATACATATATATATATATATATATATATATAGTTATATATATATATGAGTATGTACTAAATTGTATAACAAAATTACAGTACTCTATACAAATATTATATATGTATATAAATATACTCTATAAAACCGTTTAACATATGCAAGCGAACAAAGTTCAATATTGTGGTAAACTGAAGGACAAAGAACAACAACTGGAGATAAGTACAACAACAACAACAACAACAACAACAACACATGAAGATATGTCAAATGAGAATTACTAAAGATCTCTAAACGACCTACTTACATAATATATACTGGGTAAATTGTCGGTGCGGTAAAGGTGTTGAAAAATCCAAATTAAAGCAAATCCAAAAAATGCAATGTGAGCATTCAAAGCATTTACCGAAACCTAGCCAAATGTATATTAACTAAAAAACAGTTAAACAAAAAACACAAAAAAGAAACAAAAAAAAAACTGCTTTCACAGAAGTATTGTGTCTGTATGTGTGTGTGTGTGTGTGTGTGTGTATGTGCTTGCAAAGTTCAAAACTTAATCCAAAAAAAAAAGCAATGCAAAAGAAAACAATCTGATTCTTATTCTGATCCTGAAGGAAACCCGTAAGAAAATTCTCTATAATTGTGATAGTCTTTCGCTACTAAAAGATGCAAAAACCTATTCAAAATCTATTCAAAGTTGTTGGCAGGAAAACATTTTTTTTTTTTTGTAAAAAAAACACATACATTTAAAATAGAAATGTATATTTATAAGCAATGAAAACTTTATAAAAAAAATGGCAGAGTTATCACTCATGTTGAACAGTGAGAATCATATGCAAAATATTTGTAACTAACTTTTGAATGTGACATATGAATTGTATTGTGTTCGGTTCCAAGTTCAATAACAGTATTTAACCCATATGCAAACTATTTATCCATACAACCAGATGCAACAAAAAACCAAATAAAAAACTGCACTCATTTGTGATAAGCAATAATTGAGTTCATAGTATGTAAAGATGATGACGATGATGATGATGATGATAAGCAGTCTTTAATTAATCCTAAACTCAATGCGACCTGATGATAATGCAAAGGCAAAAACCATATGCATACATACATATGTACATATTTATGTATATACGTATGTATTTACTATATACATACATATACACACACGTTAAATGCTGTCCACACAAGAAGTTAACTAAAACTAAAATATAGAAAGAAAAAACAAATCACAAATCACAAATTACAAAGAGAAAGCAACACAAAATGGACCCAAGAATACGGATTAGTTTGACATTCGAGTATTTAGCTGAGATACGAGATATATGTATTTACTTCCTAACAATGCAAACTGAAGAGTTTAAAGTTATTTATTCATATACATGTATATGGGTGCATATATGTTAATGTCACCTTATGTGTATATGTGCATACCTACATAATATGCGTATATATCTATTTAAATCTAGCGAAATTAATAATTTAAAAAATATATATATATATACATATATATGAAAGTCGGTGTTCTGAAATATCTTAAGAATATGTTCCTTAATTCACAATTCGAAAAAATATCTGATTAATGAATCCACATTTCGATTAATTATTGGTGTCAGAGACAATATCCCAAATGTTTCGCATTCGACAGTTGTTCAGGAAATTGGAAATGGTTCAAAGGCAGCTTAAAAAAAAACCAAGAAAAAATAATAAAAAAATAAATAATAGATAAGCTACGTTATGTATGTGTAGTTGTATGTATTTGTATGTGTGCAATGTTTCAACTGTAGAGTTCTTTCTATCTATCTTCTATAATTCCATAGCCATCTTCTTTTCTGTATATTAAACGCTTCCTGAAACCGAATGCATTTCATCTCTTTAAAAACATTATATGTATGGATTTACATAGAAATCGCTTCGTTTCCGATTCTAAATGTACCTTAGAAAGATGAGCAAGCTAGAAATAAACCAAACAAAAACAAAAACAAAAACAAAAACCAAAAACAAAAACAGAAACAAAAATAAAATTGAATTTGAATTTGAATTGTATTGATATTTTAACCCACCATTTAGCTGATAAGCAAGCCCCCCGCTGACAATGTTATACATAGTATGCATACACACATACGCACCTAATTATGTGTGTGTGTGTGTGTGTGTGCGTGAAACGTAAATGTGAACAAAACACCCAAACCCTGAAAATAGAATACAGAAAAACAAATAACAAAGCAAATCCAACAAAAAAAAAACCACAAAGAAAAAACAAAGCGTTCGTTATAATACTTGTATATGCATGTATGTATGTGTGTGTATGTGTGCTTATATGCAACAATTGTTCTATATACATACATACATACGTACATGTATAAATGTAATATTTTATATAGGGTGCAAAAGTCCAACGTTAGAGATTAAAGAAAATATGAACAACATTACGAACAAAATCAATATATATACTATATGTAACTGTACACAGACAAAAAAAAAACAAAATCAAATATACAATATGTATTTATCGAAACCAAATTCTACAAAAAAATGCAATGCTAAATGCAGCGATCCAGATGCAATCTATTTACAATACCAAGAAGAAACATAAACATAACTCAAATTTTCATTAAAAATGTTAGTAAATTGCGAGATTTATGTGCTATAGACAAAAAATGCATATATGTTGGTGTTTTTTCAACAAAAAAAAAAAAAAAAACTAAATTAAATAAAAAGTGCAAGTAAATATAAAACTAAGAGAAACAATAAGTGAAGAACTACTTGAGAAGGTTCCGCAAATTTGGAGAGCATTCCAAATTGCAGTCCAAATATTTTTCGATCTACATTATGTTACCTGTTTGTTAAATGCCCCATGCGCAAAAGAGACGAGGCGATTGGCAGTTGGCAGTTCAAAGAAAATAACGTGCATACAAAAATAAAAGGAGTTCATGGAAAAAGAAAAATTATAAAATAAATATAAGAAAATGTTCTATTTGATGTTACAAATGAGAAAAATAAATATTAATATGTATACATATATATATATTTATGTATATAAATATATATATATATATATAAAAACACAAAGAAGTTATTATTTATGAAACACACTTAAACTGTTGAGCGAATTAAGAATTGCTTTCGGCGAATTGTTGAAATTGTCGTCCAATTGAAATCGGCTTCGCTTGAACGGGGATGATGATAAGTCCCAACTGACTGATTGCCAAATATTTCACATATGACACTGAGGTTACAGTGCCATTATGGGAGAAGATTTCTATATTGCTCTCGAGTTGTATATGATGAATGACGACAGTTGATACGCACCAGCTTAAACATTTCGAAATTAATTAAATGCTTATTAATATTGCTAGTTTTAATGTCTTTTTTTTTTTATTTATTTAGGTCCTAACAAATTTAGGTTGTCATTACTTTTTAACATACATAGTGGGAATCAATAATTAAAACGTACATATGAGAAACGGATTTGAAAGCAGAGCTAGTTAAAAGAAAGAAGGGAACACTTTGGTAGCTCACAATTTTGGCAGACCCGCAGATATTTGGCTCTCGATGCCGCAGTGATCCTCGCCGCGCAATATGCGGAAGAAACCATTATCTCCCCAGTCGGTGTTCCACGAGTTGGCAATGAGCCAATAGGGCACCTTGCTCTCCCCCCAGACACCCCAGCCGACGATGCGTATGGCGTGACCGCCCAACTCCTTGCCATGGACATGCTGATAGACGCCCGTCTTGTATAATATCAAATCCTGATAGACAGTAAATGCACCCTCCACCGGTCCATTGGTCATGATCTCGCGCTGAATGTTGCGCGGATTGCGATTGATCGAGTATGAGCTGGCGCCGAAATGTTTGTCCTTTTCATAGTCCACGGAGTAGGTGGACTGGCACTGGTGCTTGCAGTGAGGTGTGCTAACAGAATTGCAGGGTGGACGTGGGCCATCTACATGATGCTCGCATGGCGCAATCTCATAGGGTCGGCAACCCTGCAAAATAATAATACAAATATTCATAATTAACGAATATTATTTGGCATTGAGCTAATTGTATTGCTTACCTCTGTGGAGTTGTAGGAGCCGCCGCTAACAATGCCCCTGTTCTTCCAGTAGCTCCAGGCGGCGCCAGGAAAACCACCATTGCAACCAAAGCCGCAAGTGTGGCAACAGGTTACCAGATCATCAGCGGAGAAGTGGAAGTTAACAGCGGCATTCGAATGAATGCAGACCTGTAAAACACAGGCACAGACAATAGAAGCAATTTAACAACCAATTCACAGTCCAAACAAAGACACACATACATATACACACTTATATATATATATATATATGACTGTATATATATATACGGTCATGAATATATATATATGACTGTATATATAATCGGTCATGAATATATATATATATATATATATATATATATATACAGTCACTTATATATGAATATATACATAGGCTTGCATTGCAGCGCAATTTGTAGGAAAATCGATAACACAAAGAGATAAGCAATGGAGCTGCGTCATGTGAGTTGTTGTTGTCTGTTTGTGCTTTTGTTCTTCTTTTTTAAATGGGGGCGTTAACTTACACGGTCCGACATGGCCTCAACGGCGCCAAAGGCCCAGCAGGAGCCGCAAGAGCCCTGATCACGAATTTCCCGAATTGTTGGACAATTGGGCCAAGTTTCCCTCGCATCAAATTGCTCGGGCAAATCGTCATCGTCACCACGCAGTGGTTCTCGCTTCTCAGGCAGCGTGAACTTGTGCGAATCAGGATGAACACCCATCAAGGAACGTATATGACGCTCCGATACGGCTGCATCAAAGTTGCGTCCAGGCTGCGATTAACAATGAAAACATAAGTATATTTATATATATATGTAGGTGATTGTCATGGTCAGCATATTGACTTACCGTCCAGGTTTTGGCCTTGCTTTTCACCAGCTCAATGAATTCATCGCTAAGCATATGCGGCTCGGCGCTAGAAATGGCCACAAGTGCCAGGAGCGACACAGTCGCTATCAAGAATTTCATTTTTCTTTCTTTTTGAGCTGCACACTTTTGTCAAAATGGCACTGACAAAGCAATAAAAAATAAAGTAAACGGACCACAAAGCGTTCGGCTATATAATTATATATATATGTGTGTGTATATTTGTAATAAGTTGAACGTTACGAGCTAACGCGATTTATTATGTGCTCGACTGACAGTCGGCAGCAGAGAATGCGAACTGTTCAATCGTTCGGTTAAACACGAATTATATGCGTTGTTGTTCTTTTCAAAGTCTTTGATTAGCGGCCATTGTAGTGTTGATGATGCTGATGGAATTTGTGAATTTCTTATCGATATATCGATGCGGAATAATCGCAGTGTACGATATTTTAGCTGTACTGCTCATATTGATGTTGAAACTTAATCTACGGAAAAACCTATATTTCAATATTTTTTTAAGCCATAATTTTTGTTATATATAAATTAAAATTGCATATTTAATTAGTGCACTATATATATGCATGCCTATATCCAAGTACAATGGGTACAAATTTTGTATTGATTTTAAAATCGTTCATTAATATGATTTATATTATGAAATTAAATGTATAAGCCGATAAACAGATTTCTTTAAGTGGTATTATCAGTTTACAATTTATTTTGTAGATTTCGTTTAAAAAGAATTTGGATATTTATATATATTGAGCTTAGGTACTAAAAGACTTCATACTCAGAGCTGCCCGAATACGATAAATATGTGTATATAATCTATTTACAGGACTTTTACTACTTAGTATTATCACAAAGGCACATATGTATATTCGTTATGATTAAACAAAGGGATTCCAATTGCTGCCGTCCTCGGGCAGCAGGTTATTCGATAACAGCAATATCACATCGATGATCCACCAGACACCCACGCCGCCCATTGTTAACAGTTTGCCCACAGCGGTGCCGGTCTGGCCTAGGCAGAAGCGATCCATGCCGAGGAAACCCAGCAGCATGCTGTAGATCAATGTGGTCACAAAGTAGTGATCCGTGTAGCGTACACACGGCACACCGTCTCGAAAGAAGGTCCTTGCGCCATAGCAATCGATGTCCGTGTACACCGTGCACTGGACTCTTGTGTGTTCCACATCGTCGTACAAGGAGCCACCGAAATGCAAACAGCCATAGCCTTTCTCCTTCCATGCCGTCTCGTTGTTCCTATGATCGATGGGCTCCTTGCACTCCAGAAAGTCACGCGGCAAAAACGAGCACAGCACATTCGGCCCGAGAGGATTGAAATTGGACGATGCTTGGGAATTGGTGCTAGCCTGTGCCTGGGACTGAGATTGGGATTGCACGGGCACAACGGATTGCACAGCTGTGCCGGAGACCACAGTTTGGGGCTGCTCCTTGTCGCTGCGTGCCTGTATGGCTTGCGTGACGGGATTAACGATTAGAAACGATAAAACCACGCAGTACACAATCAGTTTTCGCTGCATTATTTGGTTTTTACGATCTACTGCTACTTTTTGCACTGCCACTAGAGATGAGTGAGTGATGCACTTACAAAAAACATCGCATTATATGCTTGGTAATAATCGATATAACGATATATATACATTGTCGCGCGTTTTTATTACCCGATAAACATGTATATACCGCTTAGGCAAGTTTCTCAGTGAATATTAGATTTTTTGGTACGGAGCAGTATTAAGTATGAATCTAGTGTAATGGATATATTTGAAAATATTTGCCGCACCTGCGGCAACGACTGCTTGGAGGCCATGAACATATTCTTGGACAGCGTTATGGTGCTGGAGGAGCAAGTGCCGATATCGGAAATTATATCAAAATGTTTGCCAGCGTCCGCGTCGCTGCCGCCATTCAGCATTGATGATGACTTTCCCAAGCAAATATGCCGCGTCTGCATCAAGAAACTGACCATGATCTACGAATTCAATACGAAATGGCTGGAGGCAAATAACGAGTTCAACGTGGCGCTCAAATTTGAACAGCGCCGGAATCGCTCCCAGTTGCCAATCAAAGCCAAGCCGGCTGATGCGGTCGATGATATTAATGCGACTGATCAAATTGTGGCCATTGAGCGTAAGTTTTTTTTTTTAATGAAATTATAAATTTAATGCAACTCATATTTGTTTGTTTACTTTTTATAGCTAGCGACATGATTGAGGAAGTGAACCTTGAAACTGAGGTTAATTACCAGTGTGCCTATTGTCCCGAAGGCTATTCCACGCTTGCTGCCTACAAGATGCATCACAAAGCTATTCACGGGAATTGTCAATTTGTCAATTACTGCTTTACTGTATGGAAACCATAGACACTTAATTTGGTTTTGTTGTACTTAGCTATTTATATTGCGAATGACGAAAAAAAAAAAAAATGAGTTAAAATATCGCAGTTGCACAGCATTTTCATTTAATCATCTGCATCGGTGCGCACTTTCTTGGCACGCGGATCGTCGTGACGGAATACAACGTAGCCTGTTTTGTAGAGGCGATTGTCACCATCCTTGGCATAGTAGTTGGCCAGGCCAATTCCAGCCATAACAAGACCAGCGATGGCCAAAGCGGAGCCGCCAACAATGTCCGGTATCTCGTTCCAGGCGCGCTTCAGTAGGGACGTTGTACCACGGGCAGCGGGTGCGGACATTGTGAGCGTCTTCTGCAAATAATTGGTGTTGAAGTATGCAAATATTTGTTGTTAATTTCGTTATACTTATTAAAAATACGCGTTTAAGTTACACAACAAGAGCTAACCAGATGTTTAGCGATGTGCTATTATTGGCTACAATATCTATCGATGATATCGATATGTGATAGTTCTATTGCGTAAAAATAGCTACAATAGCTAATCCGATTTGAATTCGCGCGCTTAGCAAAACAATTGCAACTTCACGCTTATCGATCCGATTCAATTATATTTAATTTTGGTGCGGTGTACAATAACAGGTGTCATGTAAACTTAACTAAACATTTTTGAATAATAATATCTTGAAATTGAGGCAAAAATTTAACAATACATCGATTGTCCGATAACAAGTTGCACTTGTGGCGCCTCATCGGTTAACACTTTTCTGGCGACTTAACAGAATTTACTCCTCACCGAACAGACCCACAATAGATCCAAGTGCCAGCAGCACCCATCTCTAATTCAGTTTATAAGCTTTGAAAACATATTAAGACTTCACTCAGTGACAAAAACAATATGACAGCTGTACCAGGACGTGCTCTACACTACGTTTTCAAGATTGGCGATCGCGCTAAGAATGCGTTTTTCTTTCGCAACATTCTGGGTATGCAGGTGAGTCGAAAGTCTAAATCCCGGCTAAATGCAATTACACCTATATTTACTTGTATTATAATGCATGTATGTACGTATATGCATATATATATGTATATAATGTATGTATTGATAATTACTCTGACTCTCACGAATGGATCTTTATCTAAAGAACAACTTGATTTGGCAGCATGACTGTGAAACAATCGTATACAAAACTAATTTCAGATAAGCAATAGCTGGCAACAATGCAAAACCGTTCAGATTGATCATTTCTATACCCTTGCGTATGATGGAACCATCCCGATCTGTTAATGTATATGCGTATATGTAGTTTTTATCAGCACTTGAGCAGTTGAGTTGATAAAGCCATGTCCGTCTGTCTCTCGATGAATATGCTGTTTTTTCTCGTTTTCATTTTTTGTCATTTTTAATTCTTAAAGGTTTTGCGCCATGAGGAATTTAAAGAAGGCTGCGATGCGGAATGTAATGGGTAAGTGCGGATCAAGTTTTAATATATCTATTATATATTTATATAAATAACATGCACTTCCAATGCAGACCCTATGACAATCGCTGGAGCAAGACCATGGTGGGATATGGGCCTGAGAAGTCGCATTTCGTCATTGAGCTGACCTACAACTATGGCGTTAAGAGCTACGAGATGGGTAACTGCATTTAGCACCCAATGGCAACAAACTGAATAGTTCTACTAATCACATATGTTTTTGCAGGCAATGATTTTGGTGGCATTACCATACATTCCAAGGATATATTGGCACGTGCTGCTCAGCATTCGTATCCCGTTAGCAAGCAATGCGAGAGCAACGTGCTCACATCGCCTGATGGCTATAAGTTCTATATTATTGAGGAGACGCCCACTGCGGCGAATCCAGATCCCGTTCAACAGGTGGAGCTGCATGTCACTGATTTGGGCGCCTCACGCCAATACTGGAAAGGGCTGCTCGGCATGAATGTGGTCAACGAGACCGAAGAGTCTGTTTGGCTCAACTATGGCGGGCAACAAGCAAAGCTGCGTCTCACACGTTTAAGCGATCCTTTGGATCGAGCCAAGGCATACGGACGCATTGCATTCGCGGTGCCCGCATCAACTCAAAAGCCATTGTTCGAGGCTGTGCAGAAAGCTGGTGGCACCATTTTGAAGTCGCTGATTACGCTCGATACGCCCGGCAAGGCATCCGTTACGGTGATCATTTTCGCCGATCCCGATGGTCATGAGATATGCTTTGTCGATGAGGAGGGTTTCTCCGAGCTGTCGCAGGTCGAACCGGATGGCAATGCACGGCTTGACAAGTACATTGCCAAGGATCCCTATCAGGATAAGGAATAGATATAACTTTCTTTGCTACTAAACATATAAATAATAGAATTTTTGTGTTTTTTTTTTTTGTTTCGAAAAATGTATAAAATTTTGATAATGTTACGGTTGAGGGAATGAGTGTGAAATATAATTTAAAGTTAAAACTTAAAAGTTAAAAAGTTGAAACTTTTTAGTTATAATTGACAGGCCAAACGAGGGTTGTAAAGCACCTGATCTCTCTTACCGGAGCTGGCCGCGGAGGTATACCCAGACACGTCATTTTACACAGCACAAGAGGCACTCGAGGATGGCAAGAGAGCGGCTATGATAGCATCGGGGAGTGCCTTAGTTAATCTGCAGATAGCCGATTCATTAAATGATTTGAACTGGTTCGAGGACAGCAAATTGATGCTGCATGATAATGTGCGACAAAAGTCGGAATGCCCAATTTGCAGGTTGAATAGCGCCCTCTGTGTGTCAACAATAATTTCCAGCATAATGTCGTCGCTAGTCTGGGCCCAAACCGTAGTCCAAAATTAGTTCCATCCGTGGTGAGATACTGATACTGATACCCACCGCACTCGAAGATCACACCAAAAATGGTGGTTAAGCGAAAAACGAAAATCTTTTATCAAAACTATCTAAACGGTTCCTGGATCGATATTGCCTTCCTCAACGCACTGCGTCAGAATCCCATTGTTCAGTCCAGACCCGTCCAGTTATCTATCATTTATCATATCGGGAGGTAGCATAACTCCCAGCATCCATCTAAAGTAAGCTTGGCAAAGACCAAATGGAAACCTTTATCCCTTAATAAAAATGTGTTTATAAATTTATGAAATATATATTTGTTCCTCTTTTGGGTCATTGGGTTAACAATTTCAAGTGGACCATTAAACTGAAAACAAAAGCAACTTTTACCAATTGGTATAAACCATGAAAAATGGGTAAAGAGGGTATAATGGTTTTGTGCAACAGTATGGACAGGCTGAGGGAAGCATCTCCGGTTCCAGAAGGTATATATGTATATTCCTGAACATGATTAACAGCTGCGTTTATATAGCCACAACCGTTTGGCCGTCTGTGTAAATAGGCGGATCTCAGATCGGTTTATGGAATAGCTGCTTCCGTTTCGCGCAAATCGATACATATCGATTACCGATAGCAATAGAAGCAAACATTTTTAGGGCACGTACACATAGTACCTGTGCTGGCCATAAGAAATGGGAGCACTTCCACTCATGCTTTCATTTTAGTGTGCAAAACTGAAATGTGAAATTTGGCAATAAAACTAGAATTTAGTTAACAGCTGGGTTCAGGGTATATCGCAGCGAGCTCACTCGACTACAGCATTCTTGCTGCTTGTTGTTGTTGCACGCATGCAACACTAAGCACACTAAACTTTTTGCCACATGCAAAGTGCTGGCAAACTCGCGCCAAACCCCGTCAACCCATCCACACCTGAAAGCAGTTAAGCTTATCGCATTTGCCGCAAATTAATTTCAAAGAAAAATGGCAACTTGATAGCTCGCTGGCGCTTGAATTGTATTTGCAGTTTTAAATTTAAGTAATTACTTAAATTGCAGTTATACACAAACACAATTAGTACGGGTTTCCCTACTGCGCGTCGCACCCGTAAGTCGAAAGCTGGTGATGACAATAAAGAACGGTTTCCATAGACACGCCGAAGATTACATACCCTGGCAAGGACATGTTCATTTGCCTCCACGCTATCCTTTAACCGACCGATCGGCACTATATATATAATAATAGCCTGATTTTGATATTAATAATTCGCATATTGGGTAATTTTGATTAAAGTACAAAAGTATTTCAAACAAGAAATTATCTTTAGACCAACTGTCCCCAAGGACCTACACAATATAGTTATCCGATTTTGATGCTTAAGCATAACTGGTAAGTTTGTTCTTCAGATAACTTTCACTTATGCAAAACCCGTATTTCGACCGATTAGGATATGGATGTGAGCCAAGTGTGAGGAGCATATAGTTTTGCTAGTTTTTGCATACATCATGCGACCGATCGTTCCTATTGCAGCTAAATGATATAGTGATACGCCTGACATATGCAAGCTGAGTGATGACAGTGAGAGACACAGACAGGGCTATATAGACTCGGCTAGTGATGTTAATCAAGAAGAAGGCAAATAGTAATTTGCCTGCAATTTATACTTGGTGCGACAGCAAGCGGAGCAAACAAGCACGAAGGAAGAGATCGGCTCAAGAGTGATAGGGATTTTCCAAATAGGTTTAAAATAATATATAAAATAAATGCTAATAGCTTTGCATTTGGTTTAGTTGAACATTTAAATTACGTTATTTGTCAATTTGGATTCGCTTGTTGGCCACAGATTATTTAAAGCCAATTAAATAGGTTCGGGTAACATGTGCATACAATTTGAATTGATGAACATAGTCAGAGGAAATCCGTTAATTTGCAATATATCCCGCCCATTGTTTAAAGTGTCAATTTGTTGCTGCTGCTGCTGCTGTTGTTGTTGTTGCTGTGGCAATGAAGCACGTACAAAAATGTTGTTCATTGTGCCATATTAAAAACGATTGTATGCAGTTTATGTTATGTACAACTTTTGTCACTTTTTAATATTTATTAGTATGCCAAATGCAATGCACTTGACTCCATTCAATTTGATACGGCCCTTACCGTCCCCCCACCCGCTCCCACCACTGCTCACCCACCGTCTGCCACCCCATTCAAGTGGCAGCTAAATGGGGACTTGTTTTTCATCGATGAATTGTCGCATGTTTGCTGGCCCCAAACGACCAAAAATGGTCAAAAACGACAGCCAACTGACGAACGCTTCATTTGCCGCATGCAACGCGGCCGCAAATATGCAAAAGACCAAAATGCGTCAATAAATGCAGAATGCTACACTTGCAACAAGAGGCAGCCACGAATGAAAAATGTGCTGAAAAAATTTTATTGTGTCAATGCTGGCCGAAACACATACACTCGGCGAGACAGACAGAGACCGTGAGAGAGAGAGAGAAAGAGAGAGAGAGAATGAGGAATGTTTCCACAAGAGAGCAATGCGGAGTGAAAGAGAAAGAATGATAGGTAGCGAAAGAGAGAGCGAGTCAGTTGAGTTGAGTTGAGTTTAGTTGGCAATGTCCCGATGGGCCAAAACAAATGCAAAATGTGTTTCACTCTCTATACAAGTACTTACACACACACACACACACACACGCACACACATTTATATAGATATATATACTTAAACTTCTTTGTATATGTGTGTATTTGTGTTAGCTCATTATGCCAGACTTGTCATTAAAAATTGAAAGAGAAGACCCAAAAAATTGAAAAAAGAAACACACACTGAGCGAAATTGTACAAAAAAACAGTAGTTTGGTATTGAATATTTACTTTTTTCTTTCATTTGAATTCCGTTGGTGAACAATGGAATTTGTTTGCTGACTTTGGAATTGGCAAACATTTCAATTTTTGGAAATAACTCCGTTTATTACATGTACAAAATGTGCAAAACTCTTTGAATTTTGTTTTATTGCCTTTAATTTGAGTCCAAATCCAATCAACGTTAAGAAGAATTAAAAGCGTTGTTGCCTGGTTGTATCAGTTCAGTTCGCTAGAAGTCAGTGCTGGGAAAAAGCAGCTAAGAATTAGACAAGAGCCAATGGCAGACCCAGTCCAGTCCAGTCCAGTCCAGTCCAGTCCAGTTCAGTCCAGTCCAGTCCAGTCCAGTTGAGAGTGGCTTCGTCTCGTGCCTTGCACTTCAAACTGTTGCCAAGAATTCTGGCAAACAACAACAACAACAACAATAAGGCATGCCACCTGCCAGTTATGTGCACAAAGCGCCAACCTTATTGGCCAAAATTGAGGTCAACACAAGAAGGTCGTCCCGGCTCGGCTCGGTTCGCAAGTCGATTCAAGTCAACGTTGCTAATGGTAACTGTGACGCTCTGACGATGACGCTCTGACGATGACGCTCTGACGATGACGGTGATGGTGACGGTGACGGCCACGATAACAGCACAGCACAAATAATTGGCCATGGCAACCAAAGAACCAAATTGCATTGAACGTTAAGTTTCCATTTGAGTGTGCAGTGTGCAACAGCCCCAAGAGCAGCTGCCAGACCCAAAAGAACTTGCAAATGATAGCACATACATATATACATATATACATCCGTACATACATAATACATACATACATAAATGTATAACAAAACCTAAATAATTTATTACCTTTCTACACAGCCTGGGGCTGACTTGGGCTGCTGCTGTGGCAATAGCCGTGAATTTTGCATACACATTTTGATCGGCACTTTCGAATCTCAATTAAAAGTTTCAAAGATTTCGACTGCATTCACATTATGTGTCAATAAAATAGATATAGTCGAAAAGACGGTATTTAAGAGGAAAAAAGAGTTTCAAAATAAGTGTTCTAAGATTGTGTTTTATGATTCCATATGAATTAATAATATAGGTAACTATATAACTATATAACTGGATCTCAAAAGTAATTTGAAGCGTGTTCGATTCCGAAATTCAACTGGTAAAATTATTCCGCATTACTCTGCATCATCCATCCCATTGGGGCTTAGTCTCTTGGCACCAGACTTTCGCTGAACTCCACTTTCCCCCGTTTAACTTTTTCTCACTTTTTCTGTCATTGTTTTCACTATATGTAAAGTGTGTGTGTGTGTGTGTGTGTGTGTGTGTGTGTGTGTGTATGCGCGTGTATGTTTTATGTTGGCTGTTGTGATGTTTGGAGCGAGATGGGAAGAGTCAACTACTAATTTACGACTGATTGCCTAGTCGCTGGAAAGGCTCTCCAAAGGCTGCAGCAATTGTCGACCCTCCGCCAAATGAAAGCGGGCCCATCAGAACAGCCTTAACATAATGACGAAAACTAACAAAACATCGCTACACTTTGCTAGACTCTTTAATACCCTTTAATTACCGATGTGAGAAACTTAAAATCAATATTCAACATCATCAGCTTCTTATTCGAGATTTATCTATTTGGTTAGGGGAGATAAATCGAGCATACAATTATATCAAGTATGCGATTCATTTGACAATCTGAAAAACATCAATCAATTTGCATATACCCCATATTGGTCATATATGGAGAGAGTTCGACTGGGAGATACCCTCAACTCAGCTGCTAAATAAATGAAATCGATGTAAAAAAAGATTTCAATTATATTAAGCAAAAGTCATTTGTTTGTCATGCTGATCAAGAATACATATGTACATATATATTAGATGTCTTCTGTCTGTTACATACTTTGGCACAGCTTCATTAAACCCTTTTTGCCAAGCCGAATGGGTTCAGGGTGTACAAATATATATTGCAACTAAGCCATCAAAATGAATGCGAAAAATGTTCAACACAAAAGCAAAGCACACACATACATATGTACATATGTATGTATGGTAGGTGGGCGTATAGGCGTGGCATTTAGTGTTCATTTAGTGTTCCCAATAGGCGCATGCAATGCAATAGGCAATGGACCCCACCGAGGTGCCATTAGCCAAAATAAACAATAATCTAGAAAGAAGCAGCTGGCTTGAGCGATGTGGATGGATGCAGCAAAACAAATAAAATTAAATTATTATGTAGAATGCAAATAAAACTCGAGTACTTAGCATGCAAATCGAATAACAAATCGACAACAGACACCAGAACAAACTCCACACACACACACGCACACATACACACAAGCACACACACACAAGCACACACACAAGCACACACACATACATATATAGAGGCAGACATAGGCCAAGTTAGGGACAGCCATAAAACGTTATGAGTAATCACAGACGCATAGCTAACAATAACAACAAGAATGTGCAGATACATTGACGCAGTGCCGAAGTTCAGATACACTTTGTGATGAAAACGAAATTATCGATTTAAAATCGAATCGTATTTCGATAACGAATGCTTTCAAATTTGTGTCAATTGCAATTTGGTTTCATTAAAGAACCACGTGGACTAATAATATCGGATCAAAATGAATTTGTAAGGTTGCGGTTGCGGTTCCGGTTCCAGTTTGACCTGAAACAATAATATATCTAAATTATGTAAAAATATATATTTTATATATAACATCAAGAGATCAAGAGAATTTGTTGAACACAGCGGACAAATAATTTCATTTATTTTTTTATTTATTTATTTATTTTTGTATTATTAATAAGGATGCTAACTAATTGATATTTCAGATTTAATTTATTATTAATCAAATTTTAATTTATGCAATTAATTAATAAACGAATTACAATTTGTTGGGTAAGCGATTCTGATTCTATTCTTAAATTCAATGGCCATAGCTAAAAACCATCTCTGCATTAAGGACAGACAAAACTGCAGATGCCAAGAAATAGTTGATATGCCCTGAATGAAAGGGTATCACACTAAGAACAACAACAGTCCAAATAAACACATAAATAAATCAAACATGGTACTACGACAAATCTCGGTTGGCCAGCACATTAAAATATGGCCAATAACAACCAAATATCCATGATATGGTGATGATGATGATGATGATGATGATGATGATGATGACTATGTTTGCTGACCATGGGTAAATGCTTAGTAATAGGAGACGCAGAAAAAAAAAATATATATATATACGTATATACATATGTATATATATGTATATATATATATATAAGGAGGTGGAAGAACAAAAAAAAATCAAAACCGAATTCGACTTGCACATTTTTGTAATCAACATAAAATCCAATCATCCGTCATGGACAACAGCCAACAGCCGTTCAGCAAGCGTAAGGGCTGTAAAAGGGGAGAATGTGGGGGAGGTGGGGGATGGGGTGAGTGATAAGGGGACACTGTGGACAAGCAAAGGGCTATGCTTTTTCCAAAACTTTTCGCTTGTTGGGCCCTGCGAGCGAGTATTGTGAGTAAAGTAAGTTTTTGCGTTGCCCTAAAAATAAAAACGAAGAAAAAAAAAAAATGCGAAAAACGAAAATTTTGATTTATGAGTCGGGAGTAGCAAAACCAAAATATGCGCTGCTCATTTATAACGCGCTTAAATCTAATACGCTCAGTTCCCATGCGAGAGAAGTCGGACGCAATGTGCGGGGAGTTGAATTACACACTGTCTGAATGTCTCTTGCTGTCGCTGTCGCTGTCGTTGCTCCTCTTTCTCCGTCTCCGTCTTCGTCTCCATCTCCTTCCTCGTCTCCTTCTGAGTCTGGTCCTGCTCCTCGCTGGCTTGTCTTGTTGGAGCTGTCGCGTCCGTATCCGCCAACCGCCAAACGTGCGTAAAGCGACGCGTGTCCGCTTTATGATTAATATGCGCTACAATACAAAATACACGATAAATAAGCAGGACAAGCAGCAGCAAGAGCAGCAGGAGCAGCAGGAGCAGCAGGAGCAACGAGAGCTGGAGCTGGCCAAACTGACGCACACTTGCCCGAATGCCAGATGAAAGATGAAGACAAGGCACAGACGCTGTCTCCTTTGATGCCAAGTATCGCGCTCATAAATAGGCAATGATTTTTTTTAACTCCACACAATCCCATTGTGCCCCAGGGTGTAAGGCAAGTCGAGAGTATATGGACCATGAAATTTGGCAATACCTTCAAGAGTGTAATTATCTGCACATTATCCACCATCAATACTCATTGAAAGCTATTAAAATTACTTGTAATCAAATCAATTACAAAATATTGCCGCGAAATCTTTGAAGAGCTATTTCCGATAGGGTGTTAAAGTACTTAATATATTATCGCATCCGAATTGAAATTATGAATTCACAAGCATCAATTGGAGAGGTTGGTGGGATGGGGTGGAGGGGGTGGAGTTAGGCAAGAGGCAAGGCTTAAAGATATTCAAGTCACCAAGCAACTATCCCAGCTGACCTCCTCAGCGTTCTCTGAACGTTCTATAAAGTATAAACGCTCACTCTATCCACTGTTTTTCTTTGTGTGTGTGTATGAGTGAGTGTGTGTGTGTGTGTATGAGTGAGTGTGTGTTGGTGTGTGTGTGTGTGTGTGTGTGTGTCTTTTTGTGCTGCCTTTGTGCTGGCATTGTGTGACAATGGTGACCCAGCTTCAGCTTCAGGTCCAGAGCACACAAGGAATGATAACGGCAAACAAACAAATTAGCACAACTGCCGCAACGGCATTTGTGGCTCTCCAAGATGTATCTGTATCTGTGTGTGTGTGTGTGTGTGTGTGTGTGTGCGTTTGTGTGTGTATTTGTGTGTGTATTTGTGTGTGTGTGACCAAAACTAACACCAATTGCTCACCTTTTAGCTTGGATTCCGACTGTGCGCCAAACGGGTAGCCGGAGTCGAAAGTCGGATACTGAGCTTGGGTTTGCTTTCTGTGTTTGCTTTCTGTTCGGAGTCGCTTTCAGCTCTAGGCATAATTTTATCGCCTACATGTCATATTCTATTGTAGCATTTGCTGTCATTGTAATGAATCACAGCGCCGCACATTTGTTAAAGGCCAAACGAGCGCACAAATGAAGGTGCGAACTGACCCCAGCAACCCCATTGGACCCTCACTTCTATTGTTGTAAATATTACTGCGTGCTTTCTCTTTCGCATTGTGTGTGTGTGTGTTTCTCTGTGTGTGTGTGACTCGCTGTGTGTGTGTGATTCTCTGTGTGTGTGTGTGTGTGTGTGTGTCTGTGTTCTGTGTCCGTGTGCAAGTACTTTGTTAGTCATTTTGCTGCTTTCGTATTGTGTATTGTGTGTTGCGGTCAGCTTGTTCTATCGCTATCCCTATCTCAATCGACATCTCCTTCTCTTTCTCACTCTCTCTCTCTCCCTCTCCCTCTATCTCTCAGTTGGCTTCTTTCACTTTGCATTCACATGCAATTCCTGTGCCTGTTTTTGCACCTACTGTTCTATATATTTCATCCAAACAAATATATATCAACACAAAACACATTCTACACTTGGAGAAATTATAAAATTGCCTTTTAATTTTCGTAATAAAAACGTAGAAAAATATTAGAAAAAACCACTGTAATGAATAATGAACCAAAAAGTGCCTGGAATAATATTTATTTTTTTCAGCATTATCCAAATTATAGATATCAAATATTAGGAAAAAAAATACATAAATTAATTTTTTAAATTCTCAAAAAAGTATTTGGTAAATTGAGAAATGATATGTATGTGAAAAAAAAACATATTTTATAATTTCAGATTGTTGTGCATAATATTTGTTGAGTGTAGAACAACGCTTTCACTTGCATGGCACGTTGCACACACACAAATACAGGCACATGTACATACATATATATAAATATTTGTATATGGCAAATACATAGATACATATATTATGGTTAGTTCTCGTTTCAGCGGCCCCACTGTGCGCACCGTGTGGCAGCAAAAGTGCAAATGTCATTCGATGCCTGCCGCATTTAAAGTATTACGGAATTAACATTTCGTTGTGCCGCTTTTTGCATATGGGCGACGAACTCTGTCAGTCAGCCCTCTACCCCACCATGCCCCGCACCATCTTCCATCTCGCTGCCAATGCCCCTGCCCCCTCCCTACTCCTTGTGTGTGTATCTGTGTGTGTGTGTGCAAAAATTGCGCTTCCTTTTGTGCCGTCGCTTCACATTTTTCATTAGTTTAGTGGGTTTGTGGCACATGACAGTCACAGTCAGGCAGTGCACGGGTCTCAACCACACACACATACACACATATACATGCACACACACACACACACACACACACGATTACCCAGACGTTCTCTTGTGCTTTTGGTCGCTCTGTCTTTTTAGTCCCTAGATGTCGTGGCCTCATGCCCTCAACTACCACATCTACTGCAATTTTCTAGGCTCTTCCAGCCAGATGTTACCAATTTCATTTCGCTGCCAGCGAGCTGCAATTGCATGCAATGCAATTACACACACACACACACACACACACACACACACACACGCACACACACCAATTTACAATTTTTGTAAATTAATTTAAATAGTTTCTCAAGATCAATAATTTAGCTGAGTCTTTGCCATAAGCTTCAGTTTAATGCACTTGCCTCATACGTGTCCTTAAACGTATATTTTTTTTTTTCAATTTTATTTTAATTTATACATTTCTTGGTTTCTTTGCAATTTGAAACACTCGGAAAAACATTGAACATTGAGTGTCTGAATTCGATAGAAATAAAATACAAAAATAAATAAAGGTTAAAAATATATTCGGTATTCGGTTTCGATTATGCTAATACAGTATAGCTTTCTGTAATTGGAACCTTAAAAAAATATTGCATTTCGGTTTCGGTTTGAATTTCCATCGGATTCAGTTTCGCTTCCGGTTTGACAAATTTTTATTGTTTTTGATGCAGATAAATCACTTAAGCTTTAATGGCCGTGCAGAGTACTTGCATGCCTAAGCTGCTTTGTAGAGTATAATTTTCATGTTTTAAATTGTCTACATATTATGCCCCCCACACACACTCACACACACTCACACACAGATGTTGCCAGGCATTGTTAGAGCTTTTTTGTTGTCGGCGTTGTAGTTGTTGCATTATTTCACTCTTTGACTTCAAGTATCTTACCCTTGCTGCAGACATATTTCGTAAATGATTCAGATTTTATGCACTCGCTCCTTGCAGCAAAAAGGCGCAAGGAAATTAGAGCCTCGAACCCATTAGTGGAAACTGCCTTCATTCAAACTCACTTTGAACATTGGCAGCTCGCAAGAGTGCCGACTTTATTATTTATGCATTTAGAAACTTTTACAACAGTTTTTGTGTTGTGCTATGTATACAAATTTAAAACATAACATATAAGCAATACTTGTGAAAATACATTGTTTAAATTGTTTGTTTAAATAAGAGACATGCAAAAATTGAATCAGACACAAAATAGAACTACTTTTGCACAGGTTGGATTAATTGAATTATTATTTAATCAGCAACCCACCCAACTTCAGTAACAACAACGGGCGAAAAGGGCAAAATACTGTTTGCCAATAGAACATCTTCCTACGATACTTACATTGCCCCAAGGGCGTTAGCAGACTTGATTGCGAAATTCATAAACACAAGTGGATGCACTCTGCCACTCTGCCACTCTGCCACTCTGAATGTGGCACATCACATTTAAAGCAATGAGCCAAATCTGACCTATGCATTATGCTGCTTCAGTCGACAACCGCTTTTTAATTCTGTCGATTTTGTTTAATCGAAATTTTACAAAATGAGTGGAATTCAATCAAGGCTCTTTATGTACAGCAGATTGAATTTCACAAAAAGGTAAGGCAAACTTGTGACCACAAATCAGGATGTGGCCAAAACTTAACTACAGTGTCTGTCAAAAGTTTTTGGCTACATCGCAGCCATCCAATCGGTCAACTTTACATAAACAATTGCTTAACCAAACACTCAACTCACTCAACTCGCACACTAACTTTAGACATGACTCTGGTCAGCTGCCAGGAGAAAATCACACACACACACACAACAGACACACACACCCCCACACACACCCACACACACTCACATATGTAGACACTCACATTCAGACGTGAGTACATATGTTTGTGTGGATGGCGAAACCCTTGGCCAATCTTAATGTGGCGACTGTCGAGGGGAACTGGAGCGAACAGGGTTTTATTTGTTGTCGTTCTTATTGATTCATAAATATTTCAAAGCATTTCTAACACATACAGCGCAAGAAATAGAAGCACAGAAAAAAAAATAAATAAGAGAAAAAGAAAACAAAAATAAGCCGAACCACTTTCAATGAATATATCAAAACTATAAAAATACCGTAAAGTGTTTTTCAAACATGGGCAATGCTCACCTTAAGCAGCACACCAGCTCCTCGGCTGTCTCTCTTTCTCTTTCTTTTTCTCTCTCTGTCTGTCGCTTGCTGTATGGGAGTGTGTGTGTGTGTGTGTGTGTTTGTTTGTGCATTTGTACATGTCCGCTCTCTTTTTTTGCCTGTCCCGCTACGTAGCGGTAATGTATCAACAGTTAAAGATTTTTTTTCTTTGGTATTTTGCACCGTTTTCGTTTCTGCTGCTTGCACTTCGCTTTGAATTTTCATTTTTATTTATTTGCGCATATTTGATTTGCTTGCAGACCAGAAAAGTAGAAGAACGAGTCCTGTCCTCTGTCCTCTGTCCCGTGTCCGCTGTCCTCTGTCCTCTGCCCTGTGTCCTCTTATCCCGATGCTGCTGCTGCTGCTGCTGCTATCCATGAGCCGTTAGTCCACAAAGCTTATGGCTTTTTATATGCCTTGTTTAGCTTGCGTCCGTTGAACATATTGAAGGAGGCGCCAGGGCACGGTGCGCAACGGACTTTTCAGCTCCCAACCTGCCTACATCTGATGTCCCCCGCCTCTTCCCCGATCTGAACTCTGCACCCTGCACTGCCAATGTCTGTTTACTGTTGCTACCAATAAAAAATCATACACACACACACACACACACACACACTCACGTAGAGTGGAACGTCTACATTTAGATAAGCATCCCGATGGAGAGGCGTTCACCTTCGCTCTGCCTATGCACAACTTACACCGAGTTATAAAGCATATCTTTATACTTTTGGCCTGCCATCGATATATTTGTAGTGCCGCCCATTCTCAACCCAACATGTGTGTGTGCGTGTGTGTGTGTGTGTGTGTGCGCGCTGATTTAAATATTCTTTGGCAAACTGGGGGTTATGCTAAATATTTATGCATGACTGCTTTTCTGTGACATCAAATAAATCACTTCTATGTTTAGTTTTTGGTGTAAGTTTCAAGTTTGCATCGTTTAGTTTTAGTTACTCAACCCACAAAAAAAAAACTGCGCTGCTGCCTCGCGCTACTCGATTTCTTTATTGTTCTGCTTTTAGTTGATTTTGTGGCCACTTTTTAAACAACTTTTCTCACATTTATTTCAAATAAGATTATTGAGTTCCTGGAAGTTGACTTTAACAGAAATTGAAATGCAAATATGAAAAGGAAGGGCTTTGAAATATTTACTATTTGGTATTTTATAATTCAAAATGACTTCAAAGTAAAATATTGCATACTTTATTCGGCATACCCAAAATTAATTCGTAAGAAATACAATAAACGATGCTAAGAAACTCGGACACTCTCTGATTGACTGGTTCACATGTCTTAACTGATAACCATTGTTAAGTTGTGTTAGATGTGAATTTTTGGAATGAATTTGTAATGAATTAGTATTTAATTATATAAACAAAAGTTTGCTAAAATTGGTATGGTATGTACGTATAATATCAGCTGTTATATTGTCTAATCCGGTTTGAAGTTCACACAGTATCACACGTCATCCGTCTTCAGGCCTGTTGACTACGATGGACCACGTACACGCACACAGAGATTGTAAGTTGCATAACAAACAGTTGTGGCATACCATGAGGGATGTACATACACACCTTTTAAAAAGTAATTAAGTGAGACAAAAAATGAATGTAAAAAGATAATGGAACAACAAACGATCATTATCGAATGTATAAATTATTAATTATGAATTGAAATAGCTTGATGGGCTCCTGAAATAAATATGGGTTTGCATCTTGAATAGGATAAATGCCTAGGAAATTAGTCCTTACAGGTTGGGCCGATAAATGGAGAAGAACTTTCCATCAAGGTTCTTCGACCTGAATGTCTCACTAATGGATTTTTTTAACTATCCGTCTGCTTGTTTTATTCCTATCCTTCAGGACTCTGTCTACTATTTTTTAGCTATGTGGCACGGTTGCAACGCACCCACCCCACTTTCCCTGAGCACAGTCGACCCCTACGCCTCCAGTCTGCTGCACACTTTAACGTGTTCGTCACAAATCTTAAGCTGATAATCGTAGTATCAATTTTTGTATTATGCTGATTGCCTGCTCAAAGCTTAAGCATGAATGGTTTGGTTGGGTTTTAATAAAAAACACGCTTATGCCAAACATTATTGGAGTCACCCTTGTGGGGTCACTACTCATCACAGATTTGAGAATATTTACCAGTATACTCGCCCGACACTTTGTACACAGTTAATCATAATTATTTTCATAATATGAGTAATCATAATAAATTTCAATACTACTAACAAAAAACATTTTTTCACATAAAAAATAAATAATCATTTTTTGAAGGACGAGTAAAATTAAATAGAAGGAGGCGAAATTTGACTGAATAATTTCGGCAATTTGTTGTATCGTAATTTGATATGAATATAGTCAGATAGTTCAGAGAATATGCATAATCGCATAGCTTGTAGCAGCCAAGCATATAAATACATTTTACCTGTGCTTTGTGAATAACTTGGCCAACAAATTGCATAATGGAGTTGAAGCCTTAATTATATTATTAACAGACTCAATCTTGACTTAAAATGCCCGCCAGCTGTAAACATAACACAGCCGGCTAATGCAACTTAACAGCAACAGAGGCAGCGACGGCGGCAGCGAGCCGATGAAGAGAGCACCAGCAGCAGCAGTAGCAGCAGCAGTAGCAGCAGCAGCAGTGGCGACAGCAGCAGAGGCGAGAGTTGCGCTGCATATTTTGCCGCAGCCGGTAAAAAAGCTTCAGAGAGCGTTTGCATTTGGCAGTGCCTCTCTCAATTTGATATGCTCTCTGCGCTCTGCTGCCGCTTTGCTGTTGTTCTGTTGTTGTTTTTGTTGTTGCTGTTGTTGTTGTTGTTGTTGCACACATTTCCCGGATGCTTTTGCGTTTCTCTGCAGGAGCTGCTGGATGCTGTCGCAGTTGCTGCACAGTTTTGTTTTCCGGTCGCAGCATATGTATGTTGCAGTTGCCTCTGCTGCGAACTCTGCTGCTGCTGCTGCCGCTGCTGCTGCTGCTGCTGCTGCTGCTGCTGATGCACGCTGAAAATGTTGTAACTTTGCAGCTTATCCTGGAAATTACGTAAGCAACAGCAGCAGCGGCCGCCAGGACGACGACGACTACTGCAATGCTGTCGCAATGAATAAGGCGGCAAATCAAAACAAAACTAAATGAAAAATATATCGACGACAGGGCGCAGCAGGCGTAAGAAGAAGAGCCTGAGCAAGAACAAGAACAAGATGCACAAGAAGGTGCAATGAAGCGGCACAAACAGCAAAATTAGAAGTTGGCATCCAGCGCTGCTCGTGCCTATGCAGCGGGTCACGAGACAGCCACGAATCTCTGTAAACAAATTGAATAAATACAAAAAAAAAAACTTGTGTTAAATTTATTTGTTGTTGCCGTAAAATGATTGGTTTTGAAAAATTAATAATATATATATATATATAATATTCGTGGTCGTGCCGCTGTAAATAGTTTTGCTTGAGATGAGCGCATCTCTAGGCAATGACAGGCGGCAAAGTCGGCGCACCTTTGGCTAATGTCACGACGCAGCCAGTTAAAAGTTCACCTTACCCGCTCCCTTGAGTGCTTCGTTTGTCAGTCTGTCTGTCAGTCTGTCTCTCTGTCTGCTCGTCTGTTCGTATGCTTGCGTGTGGGTGTGTGTGTGTGTGTGTAAAGTTTTTGGCAATGGGCACGTGATTCATGTGTGTGTGTGTGTGTGTGTGTGTGTGTTACATATTAACGCGCACAACCTGGCGGCGGCTGTTGGCCGTATTCCGAGAGCAAGTTAAAAGGATAATGACACTGGTCCGGGAATTTACCGCTAGCAGCCAGGCCATATCAATGGAACATGTGCTTGTCTTTGCCTCTGTGTGTGTGTGTGTGTGTGTGTGTGTGTTTGTGTGTGCTTGTGTTTGTGTATGCTTTTATGTTAGTTGGCAATGTACGCGTGTCGTGATCGTAATTCGCGATAAACCGGAATGCAAGCAATTAATATTGATGTGCAACTTTGTTTCCTTGCCGCCAACTGCAACACTTACAAAGGACTACTTATCTCAAATGTATTCTTTGCTTAGCTAATATCGCTTATATCAACAATTTAGGTTCTGTTTATATATGTACATATATTTAAACAAGTGCTTTGGCTCCGATACTCGTTCTAATGCAAAATGCTTCGCAGCTCGTGGAATATCTGAAGACAGGAATCTCAAACATTTCTAATGCAAATACGGTGCGAAGTCCTTGATAATCTAGATAATCGCATTATTGATTAAAAGTACGCTTGAATTGCATATTTCTTCGACTATTTAGAGAGTAAACACAACAAAAAACACAGCATGAATTTGCACTATTCTAACAAAGTTTTGTCTCAACATTTTGTTGACTGCATGTTCAGGGCGCCATGTTGCAAATTTCATTATTTTTGTTGCAAGACTTTGTATCTGCATCCTGTGTGTGTGTGTGTGTGTGTGTGTCCTCTGTGCTTGTGAGGTTTGTTACTTTTTGTTTATTTAATTAATTGGAATATCGTGATTTTCTGTATAGTTGTATCTGGCGTTATCATGAGAAATCATTGCTAAAGTTTGATTGTCTTTTGCCAGTTGTTCCGTAATGTTTTTAGCTGTGTTCTGCTTGCCGCTTTCTGTGGCCTGGTCTCCGTTATCTTTGTTAATTGTGGGCTCAATTGTGATTTTGAAGTGCTTGGCAAGTTTCTCACCTGCAAAACATTTTGCCTTTACAACAAAAGCGTCGTCTTAATTAGTTTGTTATATAGGAACAGCCACAGGGACACGGTCACCAATAGCAACTGCGACTGAGGCTTAGATTCTGGTCTTGGTCCTGGTCCTGGTCCTGGATCTGGAATGTAAGCTCCTGTCTGCTTCTGTTTCTGTCCTCTCTCTCTCTGCTCTCTTTGCTGTCATTCTCTCGTTGGTTGTTTGGTGTTCTGATGAGGACGACGGTGCCGGCGACGGTGTTGGTGACGGTGTCGGTGACGGTGTTGGTGACGGTGTCGGTGCTGGTGATGGTGATGGCAACGGAAGTGGTTTCACAATGGAACTTAATGAGTATAAGCGGAAATTTAATCAGCAGTATAAATAATGAAATGACAGCTGAATGCCTCGCCTCGTCTCGTCTCGCCTCGTCTCGCCTTGCCACGACTACCAGCTAGATGTCCAAATAAATATATATTTGTAGAAAGATAGTAGTCGTAGTGGCATCATTGCAACACCCACTCAATTGCCCGGCAATGAATCAAAACTCATTTGCCGCCCTTGTTGTTTGCGAACTGTTTGCAGTTGTTGGTCAATCAGCGTTGGCAATGAATGTCGCCGACATAAAATGGAACTTCAGACAATAAAAACGCTGTTGCGCTGTAAATATAAACTAGACACGCGTTGCATGCATTTTAATTAAGTACCATGGCATTACCTCAAGACACAAATAAATATCTTATCAACAAATCGCAGCAAACGATTCTACAGAAAGAATATTCTACTCTGAAAACGTTCTCAAACATTGCTCCGACTGCTATTTATTTCAAACATATTTCGACTTTGTTCTAGCTATTTTGGCCATATCATTTGGTTGCAAACAATTTTCAAGTACTTTGAGTTTTTGCTGAAATTCATTAGACTGCTAAAGATAGATTCGAATAACTGTATCAGCAAGGAGGGAAAGGACATAAGGGGGAAAAGGCGAAAAGCTTGTTTGCATAAATACCAACTTGTATTTAAATTCCATTATCAAAGCAAAGATATTTCGAGAAATATATGTATAAATACAGATTTGTTGCTGGATTGCCTCAGTGTGTGTGTGTGATAATGATTGCGGAATGTGCATCGATTGTGTATACCCTGTAATTATTTGTAACTTAACTTAACTTAAAACAAAAATATTTTTTGTATTTTTTATTAATTTATGCACTAAATCTTTAAGAGACAGGGAAAGTAGCCTGGGATGGTATGTGGTATGGGATGTGCTCTCTAAGAACGAGTTCAGTGTTGGGAAATTTATAATGTGACATTATTGGGAGGGTGCATCCATTGACACTGACAGGAGCACCACTCCTCAGCTTCTTTAACTGTTTTGGTCCTGCATAGGAACGAATTGATGATAGTAGAACGATCTACACAGATGGAACGGGCTATCAGATAGTTATCATTATTCAGGGGCGGCATTTCATTATGATGTTTACATATGTACGCAAATACATATTTACATACATAATCAGAATGAATGCATTTAGGTCCATCGAGTTGAAGTCGTTCCCTTTGATTCCATTTGAGGCATTCCTTAGCTAGGAAAACAACGCCGAAATTCTTATATTGTATCCCTTTTGAGCACTTTTGAAGGGTATGTCGAGTGTCATGACGCATTGAAGAAGACAGCCGAGATAGCCGATCTTATATTGGGTAGACATATATATTCCTGACCGGCATTAGTGGCCAAGCCAACGACGCCTGACTGTCTGTCTGCTTGGTTCTATGCAAACTAGTCCCACAGTTCCGATCTGAGCAGATGGACTCCAGTCCAGCAAGGATATATAATATTCGGTGTGCCCAAGATAACGGTTTTCTCTTGTTTTAATATAATGTCGACTTGATATTGTTGCAAACAAAAAGAACCAAAAAAAAGTTTTAGACTCGAATAAAACAACAGTCAAATTCAAATAAAGTCTGGACGAATTTGTAGAAGGCTTCTTGCCACTGAGTGTGTCTGTGGTTGTGGGTGTGTCTAATGTGTGTGTGTGTGTGTGGGAGTGGGGGGGGGGGGGGGAGGAGAAGGCATTTTTGATTGTGTTGTGCTGCGGAGCATGCAATTTGAATTGAATTTTTCACAAGCAAATAAACTTCCACACACGCTCAGCGGCTGCGATTCGCAGTTAGAAATTTAATTTTCCAATTCATAAACAATTTCTGTAATAAAACGAAGCAAGTATCAGTGATAATAGTAAAAATAATAAAAAAAATAAGCTTGCCACAACATAAAGACGCATTTGGCTTTGGTTTCGAGTGTTTTCCCTTCTCTTCTCTTCTCTTTTTTTTTTTTTTGATTTTATTTTGTTCTTTTGGCTGCAACGCCCCGTTTCGAGTTACAAGTTCTTGTCTAAGTCGCAGTCTTGGCTAGCTTCCCATATCCATTGCCATTTTGTTATACCATTTTTGGTATGCGTTTACAATGTTGGGCGTGTTTTTGCCGCCTTCGCTCTTCAACGCTTAGATTTGCTTCTCTGCCATTGTTTTTCCGCGTTTTTATGTGTCTTTGCCCGCGCATAACAAATTTCCTCTTCATAAGTCAAGACATTCGGTTCTGGAAATACTTCTTCCCCTGCTTCCCCTCTAGTTTACGACTAAGCTAAGCTGCACAAATCGCATAAGCTGGTTTTATCACACCCGAAATTGCCTCGAAGCACAAGCTGCTAAGCCTCCAAGAAGATAAATAGGCCACATCGTAGAAGTAGTCGAGTGTTATCTGATTTGTATATTGAGTATTGCACATTATGGTCTTGTACTTGAAATGAGTACTCAATAAAGTTGTTAATAGTATGGAATCGGTGGGTTTTTTGGATTTAGATCGACTCGACTACGAGATACCCCGAACTAAGCTGTTAAGTCTGTTAATTCTCTTCATAGCTCAGCTGCTATCGGAAAACGATTTGTATCGATATTCGGGAAATGTGCCAGTTATCGATTCAAAGTAATAACTTCGTTTTGCTCATATAGTCTCTGGAGTCGGAGAGCTAATACTCGGTTGTTGATACTCGTCAAATATACGTTATTTTATCTTCCTTACATGTACATATTTCCACAACTTAATTAAATCCCTTCTTCCAATTTGAATGGTGTTTTTGAGATCAGCATATATACATATATATATAAATATTAAATGGCTATCATACAAAACATATTATTTGAAATAATTGTAATACATTGAATATAAAAAACAAGTCTATCTTTTTACTGCGATCGACGGCCTTAGCAGCCGTGGCCGAGGGGTTAAGGCGTCTGACTCGAAATCAGACTCTGTGGGACCCAGGTTCGAATCCTGCCGGCTGCAGGTAATTTAATTTTTGTTTTTTTCTCTTTCCTATTTGCTTATGATTATTTATAATTGTTCGCATTGTTGCCGGCTTGATGGTCGTGAGCGTTGAGACTTTGCAAAACTCAAAAACTACGAAACCATCAGCTCTGGGTTCAAATCCCGCTTCAGGCATGGTTGTTTGGTGTTGTTTGGTTGTCCTTGTCTATTCTTCTCTTCTTCTTCCCTCTGTACCATCGCTATTTCTCGTCACTTTGTGTGTGTTGTCTTACTTTGTGTATGAAAGTGAATTGATGACAAAATGACACTAGCTGATGGATCATATGTGAGAATGTTGCTTTTTCCAAGACTGCGCCGATGTGCTAACTGCCGCTGTCGTGGGATAGGTGGCCATATTCTCGTATATGAAAGACGACGACTACTTTGAATTCAAATGATCAGCGCCCGGCCGGCAGTTTTGACAGCCAGCCAAAAAATAATTTTTTTTTTTTGCTGTGTGCGTTAATTAATTGCTGATTGCTATAATAAACGTGAGTGGATCGGATTATATGCCATCCATATATGGATGGCGAAAAGTATGCGGCGTGGTCATTGCATATGAAAAGTGTGCTGGTGCAACGTGACCAATGGCCAATTGTTTGTGGAAGAATTGTGAAATCGGAAAATGCAACTCTGGCTGAAAAAGCTGAGTTTGATAAGTGTGACGAAGAGGCATTATCAAGCATAATGCTGGGCTTAGAACCATCACGCAGCACTGTACGTTTGCCTTCAGGACTCAACAGCACGGTCATACCTCAGGAGAACCATGTTCGCTACCTGGGTATGTATCTGGACAGGAAACTTACCTGGCGCAAACACATACACATCACCGCAGCAGCGTGTAGATCCAAGAGGGCGAAACTCAACTGGTTGCTGAAGTCATCCAGCAAACTCAGCTTGAGCAACTAGCTGCTGATGTGCAGGAGTATCATCGTGCCCACATGGACATATGGGATTCCATTTTGGGGCACAGCGGCAAAATCTTGGGTTAACCAGACATCTCTGGTGCTCCACCCCCCCATCCTATGTGAGCTATGTGACGCTGCACAACGACTTCAGTGTACCGACAGTCATTAGTCAAATGAACCGCCATACAAGTCGTTATAATGACCGGTTACATAACCATGGTTAAACCATTGACTGGCTCACTTGGGTCGAATACAACCCGTCTACACCAGCAACCTCTGGACAGTTGGGCGTTAATAGTATCGTTATGGTGAAACAAATGTTATATTTAATGTTATTATGTTTACAATCTTCAAAACAATATTTTATCACCTTTCAATAGGTTGATCAATATTAAATTAATTTGCTACATCAAAAAAAAAAAAAATATTCCGCTTGAGGTATGGTTCGCATGACTGAAGCACTTAAGTAATTCTCGGCTAAAATAGTTGCCCCAAGGACTGCACCCCATTGAACATCATCATTATCATTAATTGCAAATATGTATGTATGTACATATGTATGTATGTATGTATGTATGTATGTTCATATGAGTTCACATTTCTTTTGGCATGGCGCAAGTTAATTCAATTTGAGTGAGCATTTTGACATTCTAGTTGCCCGGCTCACTTTGCTTATCCCTGGCTAAATTGCCACTTACAAACAATGTTGCATACATTTTTATGCGGCAACTGTTTACACACCGCTATAAATTTATCTCTGCATGCAGCGTTGAGCCTGCACATCCCAGTGTCCAGCTACCATTTCCCACAGTCGCTTCTTCGCTCCTCCAAAACAGCCAACCCCAACCACAAGGTTGGAGTGCCTCCTCCTCTCTGTGGTGCTTTGGGTCTATGCAAAAAAGTGCCTGACTGATGACTGACTAGATGGATGGATGGATGCCTGGCGGGTTGGCTGGACGCTTATTGTTAGATGGACGGATGGATGATGTGTGTAGCTGCTGTTACTGTTCTTGTTCTCGTTGTTATTGTTGTTATTGTTGTTGTTGGTTTTAGAGAGCAGCAACAGCCTCCCTGCAGTTGTTGTAATCTATCTGCACACTCACCACGCAAACCCGGCAAGAGTCACCAAGTACAGGGGTCGATAGAGTTGATGATTTGTGGAGCAAAATGCGAGGCTGACAGCATGCTTCCGCTTAAGGGAAATTGAAATTCTTCTTTGCACAAAATTGTTGACGTATTTACACACTTTCCATATTCACGTTATTTATACCCAACTCATTCGGGTATTCGAGGTATGGTTATCGCGTTGAGCAATGCATTTTCAAACTGCATCGAATTTGTAGACATACATACATATATATCCACCATAGGAACGATCTGTTGTCTTTTATGCAGCTATTTTGTTGGATTCGCCCATTATCTCTGCGCCTCACCGCAACTATTTTCAAACAAGAAACTTGCAACTTAAAATTAATATTAATATATATATATATATATATATATATATGCTTGTGGCATGATGCCACAGATCTACCACTATTTTAAGCTAAAGTTACAAAACTCCTTCCAATATTGCTGAACAAAATTCGGAAAAAACTGTCCACCGATGGGGCAAGCAACGCGCACACGGACTGGACAGATGGATGTTAGTTGCCCCAGTGGCATCCTGGTGCCACTGCCATTGTCATATACATAGTTGCTTGCGATAATTGAGCCAACGCAAGTGTGCACTTAATGCGTAAAATGCACCGAGGATGCATTTGCTTTGCACCCACAGCCGCTGATACTCTTTGCTGCTGTCAACCAGTTGACAGCTTAAAGCACAACTGAGCCAACGACGGTTAGCAAATTGTTAAAGATCCTTGACAAACGACTGAATGAACGGCAGCACAAGACTTCCAAGTGGCTTCCATAGAAAGATCTGAAACCCTCCAAACCTCCAAACCAGTGCTGTTCACAAGGCTATCGACCACTAGTCTCTGCTTAGTCTCAATCTTTTTATCATATTCAATAATAATTAACTATTTTAATATAAATATTTATCTGGCTATATGTATATATCTGGTATATATGTATATATATATATATTTTTTGTAGCAATATCACGAAATGGCGGAAGCCATATACGAATTTCTCACTATTTTTTTTAAACTACTTTTATTAAGTATGCGCATTGTGGACACCTACTTAAAATATAAATTAGTCTAATAAATTAAAATATTATTAAAATATTATTATATTAAATAATTAAATACTATTTAAGATTATAAGAATATATTCGGTAAATGTTTAGTGCTGAACAAATTTAAATTGTTGTCAATCGATAATGATAATTATGCGAATTATTATCAGATTTTGTAAACAATTTGTTTGTATTAGCCACGCATCTGTTTTTAGTTGCCAACACGTCCGACAACATTTTCTATATACAAATTTTTCAGTTTTTTTTTATAAATTTTATTTGTTGAATTTTCATAGAATTTATGTGAGCTGCGAGATTTGTGCACACTTTGTGGTCGCATCCAACTGCATTCAACATATGTTGATAATGCGCCCGTGAGTGTTTTGCTGCTTCCTTTCATTAACTGATAATGTTTGGCGGTGGCTGAAATGCTAAAATTCTAAAATGCTAAAATTCTAAAATACTGAAATACTGAAATCCTAAAACAACTAAAGTACCTGGCTCGGTTGGCTGGTCGACGAGAGCAGCTGGTCAACTCTGCTCGTGCTCTCTGCGTAGATGGTTGGTTCAAGTGCATGATAGCGATAATCGTGGGGATTGCCGTTGATGATTATAACGCATTTGGTCAGGTCAACTGTATACATATGTGACACACGCACAGGACAGACCGCAAATGTGCGTGCAAGTCCCGTTCAGCGAGATGTAAAGCAAGCGATGCGAAAAAAATACTAGTTGCCATGACATTTGAAGCTAGACGGAGTATGTAGTGTTGCGGCAGACTGAATATATTTACATGAATATACATATTCATATATGTAGGTGATGATGAGCAGACTGAGGGGATGTGTGTATGTGTGTGTGTGTGTGTGTGTGCGGTCTGGGAGAGGGGGGGCAGGCACATTGTCGCTGACATGCAGGTCATCTAATTGGTTGCAATTCACGCTAGACAGGATGTGGCAATCAACGAATGTCCAGCGGCTTATGTGTTGTGCTCGTCGTACTTGTTATTGTATCCATTGCCAATTGTGGTGTTTGTGTGTATAGTTGTGCTTATGTGCTTATGTGCCTCTGTCTCTGTCTCTGTCTCTGCATGCTCGACTGCACTCGTATACACAGACAATTGGAGTGGAGTGGAAATTGAGGCTTCTTTCGCTTTGAGCTGCCTTCAATAAAAATATTTTTAGTTCAACTGTGGTCTTCATTAGCAAACTGTCAGCCCATAACCCTATCTATTGGCAAAACCTTTCAGCTTACACACACACACACACAATAGTCGTAAACAAAACTCAGCCAAAACTGCAGCTCAATTAGAGCATATAAAGGAAATTAACAGTCAAACATTTCGACTAGAGGATACCCTGGGCAATAATACTAGACAAAGAAGGCAAACCAATAAATGAAAAGTTGTTTTGTCTCTACTTCTTTCTATTTGATTTTTCAAGAATTTAAGAAGAAGAATTTTATCCCCAACCTAAATGGATACGTGTTCACACACATGTTACGCACAGGCAGGCATCTGTGTGAGTTGCTTGCCACAGACTCAGCAAATGCATTTGCCCGAAAGCAAATGCTTGAAATATTTGTATTTTAACCAAAAAAAGGTAAAGCAAATAAAGTGATAGAACCAAAAATGCTTACTTGGCAATTTATTATAATAAATATTGGATTAAGAGAATTGGTCAAAATAGCAGCAACAATTTAAGCGTCTGATATTGATGGGATGCTTCCCTTTGCTTTTGCTATTTTACACAATTCAAAACGGGATGCAAATTGCAACTGTTGCATGCTTTCGCCTCGCACAGCAAACTTTGACGAGTCTCCATTTGGCCAATGGATTTGGGTCATTCATCTAACTCTGGGTCCTGCTGACGCGGTGGTCACAAGGACCATTTGAATACCTTTTCGCAAATCTGTCATTAAATATTGGGCAGCTGTATGCGTTTCAGATCAGGTGTATATATTTTATAGGTTATATATAGGTTATATATGTATATACATCGATTGGCGTGAAGCCGTTCAAGTTTCGCGATGACGCTGGCATCTGTGGAGCCTCACTGAGTGATGGCATCAGAGCAACATATCGATTTGAAGTGATTTTCATTAAAAAATCAGCACAGGTAGCAGCACAAGCCATAAAAAATAAACCAAAAAAATATGGTAAAAAAACAAAATAAACGAACAAAGCTTAAAGCCGCGCGGAGGACAAACCACGTTAGTACTTTGGTCTGGTCTGGTCTGGTTTGGTTTGGACTGGTTTGTTTTGGTTTGGCTTCGTTTTGGGGATTTGTCGCCGACCTGGGGGTCAAAGGGATTGATGGGAAATCGCTATAAAATCAGCTTTGCGCTTGTTTCTCATAAAAAATAGAGCAAATAGACAAAAAAAAAATAAATGGCTCAGAGAAAGAAATACGTCATATTAGACTAAAGCTGGAGACAAAGTGGCCAGCGGCCGAAGGACTCAAATCTCCGCAGCCCAAGGATATTAAAAATAAGCAAGCAAATCGATTATTAGCACACACACACACACACACACACACGCACACACACACACACACACACAAGCAGAAGCAGAAGTGGAAGAGTTAACTCAACAGATACAAGGAACCGAGCAAAACATTTGCCGACAACTAAATACCCTTGATTGATTTGACTTTAATCAACAACTTGTCAGAAGAGGCTTAAACTGATGTTTCTCTCTCGTCCAACAACTCAATTCTAACTGATTGCTGCCATTTCTCAGCCAAATAATGTATTGCTTGCATTTCTAGATTTTATTTTGGTAAAATGCTTTTTTTTTTTTTAATAATTTCTTAATTTAAATGTGCCTATGTATATATAAATAAATAAATAAATTCGGACACTAATAACCAAATAATACAGGGTATAAAATTGAGAAGATTAAGAAGAAGAAGAAGAAGACGAAGAACAGCAACATAAAAATACTGTCGTTGCATCTGGTTTCGTTTTGTAGTCATTGTTGTTGGTGGCTGACTGGCTGGCTGGCTGACTGTCTGGCTGGCTGGCTGGCTGACTGGCTGGCTGGCTGACTGGCTGGCCGGTTGGCTGGCTAGCTGGCAGGCTGCTTGGAAATCTGTTTTCTGTTTTCCGTTCGATAAATTTACGCATGATTTATGACCCCGTTAACAAGTAAAAGTCTTAACGTGCGACCAACCTACCAACCAACCAACCAACCGACCGACCCACTGCCTGCCCGCTAGTCAGCCCAGCCACCCACCGAAGAAGATGAAAAATGAATTTCTCGTTTTTGTCCAGTGCCAGAGGAGCCCTCCATCCACGCATCCAAAAAAATGAAGTGGCAGCCCAGCACGTAAGCCCACGGTAGCCCTAGGTTCGTGTTAGGGTTCAGGTTTTTCGATTTTTGTGTGTGAGCCACACATTTGGGGCGTGCCACATAATGTTGCCGCATTTCTCTAGACAAATTTAAAGGCACGCAGCAGCGACCAAAAAAAAAAAAGATACAAATAGCAAAAAACTAAGCAATTCAAAGCTGTAATTGAAACGAGCCGCTTATTCAATTCGAAATACCTTGGACATTTGCAAGTCCATAGTGCTCTGATCCGGTAATCCTGTCTTGTCAATTTACCAGTACTTCAAATGGAAAATAAAAAGCAAACAAACCCCTAATTGGAGCTGTTAAGATATGTAGACGTCGTCCGGCTTGTACTTGTACACCAAATTGATAGGCTCCATTTGAAGGCTTTATGCCTTATGGAATATAATCCGCAATATATTACATTAGGCATTTGGACAGTAGGTTCATGGGCAGCAACTATCTCACGTACATGTGTCACAAGCTTTATTTATCCACATTAATATTGACAACAAATCTTATTTGCATGCGACACAGAGAAGCCTGCACAGAAAGACAACCCCGAAAACATGCCACTTCAAAACTATTTAACCAAACAGATACACACAATATATGAATATATATATATATGTATATGTATTTATGCTCGTACATAATTGAATAAATTATATTTGTTATAATTTACATCAATTTGTGAATTTGTCGGTGGATGGCAAAGTAACTAAAATGGAATACGAGTATATAAATTAGACACGCTTACGTAACAACCAACTCTGTACTTCTCAGGCTAATCGGACAGGCAGTTTGTTGGCCTGTCGCCTAGCTCGAATATAAAATACCCTATTTAAATTGCCAAAAACGAAACTATGTCAAATTTACATTACATACAAGACAATATCAAATAATAAGTTGACTTTAAAATTTGTATCATCTTTTTTTTTGTCATACCAATTTTCAGTTTTACGTAAACTAAAATTTTTACCTGATTGGAGGTACATATACCTTGTCGGAAACAGGAAAAACTAAAGCATACAAAATTGCATATGGAATATAATATATAAGTACCGATTTCACAATATTTTTTGTTACGGCGACGGTTTCCGATTTCGGATCCGGTTTATTTACCTACCTCTGTCTTTATTAACTTAACTGTATATATGGTAAATGGTATAAGTAAAGCAGTTTGGGTGTATACCCATCTTATGGCATATTTGCCAAGCGAGGTATTCGCAAGTCGAAGGTGTGCGTTGTGTCCGTTGTAACACCGGCAACTGATGCTACCGCATGCTGTGCTCTGGCATCAATCATCCGAGCGCATAACGGTTACAGCCGGGCGGGCACGCACAGGAACTGGCCAACTCGAACCGGCTATGAGACAGATACAAATTCGGACGCAACGCTTTCCGCCGTATCGCTAGATCGCCGGATTGCCGTATCACGCCGTTTCGGTTCATCTTCATAGTTTAGTGCTTTCAACTGCCTTCCTTTTTTTCTCCACTTTTTTTCTGTCGTTTTATCTGTGTAACAGTTCTCCAAAATGTAAGCGTTGTGTGTGTGTGTGGGTGTGGGGGTGTGGGGATGGGGAAAGGGGATCAAGCTTGATGATGGGTGTGCTGTTGGTACCCGGATCCAATGGCATAGGATGCGGCACGCGTGCTGTTGATGGGCCTCGTGACTCGCAATGGGACTCCCGATGCCATGCCCACTCCCACATATACAGCATCTGTTCGCGCATCAACTGGTTTGTTTGCGTGTTGTGTGTGTGCGTGTATGTGTGTGTGTGTGTGTGTGTGTGTGTGTGTGTGTGTGTGTGTGTATGTGGGAGGGATGAGGATTGGGGGCACTCAAGCGTGTCAGAGTTACCTGTGGCAAGCTGTTAACTAAGCGTATGGCAAATGTTTGCCAGCAGGAAAACGTTTAACCATGCTTATTAAAACAACAGCAGTCGCCAACACCCGACTGCCTACCTTGCCACATTCCAACATCCGCACCTACACCCCTTGACACACCCGTACAATAGCACACCCGCACACACCCGATACAGAAACCAGTTGGTAGTCAGTGAACCCAGCCTAAGGCCACAGGGGGCATGCCATACTTTTGCATTTGCTTCTCAAACGGCGATTTGGCATCGCAAGCGTTAACCAAACCCCCGCCCTCACATTACCATACCCCTGGCCAGCCATCAATATTTATGATGTTAGTTTTAAATTAGCAAAACCAAACAGAGTTACCGTTAACATTCCCATTCACATTCACATTCACATTCCCATTCCGATTCCCAATCTGATTCCCATTCAGATTCCCATTCTGATTCCCATTCTGATTCCCATTCGCGCCTCTTTCATTTGTCAAATATGGAACAGTAACCCCGTTGAGTCCCGTCCAGTCCCGTGTACATTTCCCCAATGTGCTCGCAGAGCAAACGCTTAGAAAGTGATTAAGCCAAATTCTTCTCAACTGTAAGTTGGAACAACTAAAATAAAACAAACTTAAATAAATAAATGAAAGTGTTGGCAGGACCAAGAAAACGAATGGGAAAAAATATTTAATTCGATATAAATATCCCAAAATGGAGTCGATTTTTTCAAAGAATTTTGAGTGAAAATCGGAAAATACAAGAAAAATCGACTTTAATCTGACTTAAGGCATTTCCAATCGGTTCATCTGTGATTTGAATGCAAAGCCAGTCAGAACGATGAACTTCAAATCATCGGCCATTTCAAAAGTCACTTAAATTCGGTGACTAGCCTCTTTCGCTATCGTCTTAAAGTAGTTCAAGCTTCAAGGGCAGACCATACAATCTTATATCATCGGTATCAGAGTATAATCATATTTGAGCAAGTATTAAATTAGAAACAGATAAAAGATGAATGTGTACAGGATTGTCAAAGCTTGTCTCAGTTCTTGTGTCTGTCTGTCTGTCTGTCTGTTTGTTTGTTTGTCTGTTTGTCTGTCTATCTGCCAATTGCATTACTGATCACCCTGTTCGACTGCAGCCGACTTGACCACAATGCCGCTGCCTGGTTCCGGTTTTTGTATTTGGCAGACAGCATTTGCGGATGTTGCGGTCAAAGTCACATGCATACATAGGCTGACCACATGCACATGCACACAAACAAAACTCAGCTATAAAATGCAAACAAGTTCACTTTAATGACTCAAATCGAACCGACTATGCAAATAATATGTAGTTTTTATTCTAGCATCGGCAGCTCGCCCAGTTTCGGATATCCATGTTATCGATGCGACACCACAAATCACAGCCATCAAATGAACAGCCGTGCTTCCATTACAGCCCTCCACACCCTCCACACGCTCCCCACTTGATCCACTTGACCCGTTGTGCTCGGCCACACACCCTACCCTCTCTTCCGTCCAAAGCAAAGTGCTGCGCAAAACGACCAAAACTTTTCGCTTGACCAAAGAATTTGACGTTGCTTTGTTGAACCGCAAATAAACCTGGGCCTCTATTCGGAAGTTTGGAGTTGCTGCTGATTACAGTCAAAGTTCTGTTTGAGTTGATATATGTTTGTGGACGAACGAGATATCAAAGGAGGGACTTGCCTATTTATTAAAGTACTTGAATTCATCAAAATCATAATATTATTTACCTAATGCCTTAGCGAAAACTATTTCAAAACAAGTCAAAAATAATGAGAATCGACCTTAATTTGTCATCAATCTGTAATTTACAATTTATAATTTCAGACACGTTGAATTACAATTTGTGGCGACGACTTCGAGCCTCATGCCTCATGCCTCAGGACATGAATTTCCAATTTCTTTTTTTATTTTGCGATACTCCAGCATTGAACTGGCATTTGCATTTACATACCTGAGTGGAGCAAGTGAATCGAGTAATTTTAATGTTAAATAAACTATTTCAACATTTGCAGGTTGTCGTTGCTGTTGCGATATTTAGACAGTTGTTGAAGAACTATAAAATCAACGCTGCTGCCAGCAAGAGAGACAAATGCAGAGGTAGTTGCAGAGCCGGGAGCAGAGGCAGAGGCGGGGGCAGAGGCGGAGGCAGAGGCAGGGGCAGAGGCGGGGGCAGAGGCAGAATTGAAGCTGTCGTTTAAAAGAGTAGTAAAATACGTGGAGTTTATATAAAGTTTGCTGTAACACAAAACGTTGAACTTTTTGATGTTTTATTAATTAACTTTTTGCATTTTACAGTTTGCGCGTTGCGTGGGTGGCATAGGCGCTGTGGTGCGGCATTCTGTGGTGTGGGTATAGTGGGCAAGGGGAGTATCAAAGGGGTCGGTAGGTGGCCAACTGAGCGGCGAGAAAGTGTGTGGTTAAAACTTTGATGCCTTTTTAGTGACGTGCAGCACAAATTCACACTCGCACACACACAAACACACACATCACACACACACACACACACACCAACTTACTTGGAGCATATTAAAATATTTATGCTGTTGACGTGGTGCAGGACGTGAGGCGAGGTGGACGTGGTTTTTTAACTTTTTGCAGTTTGCTTTTTGCTTGCCACCACGCTTTTTGTGCCGCTTTTGGGCACAAAACTGTTGCCCAAGTACTTTCGCCATCTTTCACCTAATTGCTCGTAAAATGTAGAATGCCAAAAATAAGCAAGCAAAACAACAACAAAAAGAATCGCGAAAAGCATGAAACTTTTCGGTCAAATAAAAAAGAAATCAAAAATAAATATGTATATGCATGTGTATGTGTATGTGTATGTGTATACGTATGCGTATGCGTAACGTACAAGTATATTAAGCATACTCCGTCTTCGACCGACCATTGGCAATATGCAGGCAGCACGCGTGCTCATTAATATATTATTGAGTTGAATGCAGATGGAGCTAGGAAATAAAGCAGGACAAAGAGCAGCCGGCAACTTCATTATAAATCTTCGAAAATATGCCATAAATAATGCAAACAATTTTCCAACACACAGAAAACCATTCAAAAGGCAGGCCAAGAAAACAAAAACAAAAACAAAAAAAAACAAAAACAAAAAAAAAATAAACAAAAAAAAGCACACACATAGGAAACCCGCATACACACACAGAGAAAGAGACACACACACACACACACACACATACACAAATCAGGAAAGCCAAAAACGAAAGTGCAGAAACAGCAACAACAGCAACAACAGCAAACGGCAAATGGCAAACAACAAACGCAGAAATTGGGCTATTGGCCACCAGAAACAAAGAAAAGCAACGGCAGCAACAGCCACATAAGCAGCAGCAGCAGCAGCAGCAGCAGCAACAACACAAAAACAAAATCACTTAAGCTCACAATAGCAACTTCTGTATACTCTATCTCACCTGCCAATCGATGCACAAGTCTGAGCCCGAGTGTAGTCAAAATATTCGAAATATATTTCTGTACATATAAATTTAGTATAGTAAATTTAGGAAATATTTATTTAAGGTCCTTTGAAATATTGAGTACAGCAAAATAATTCCAAAACAGATTATAAATAAATGCAATTGCAGCTATGTTTTTTTTAGTTTTAAAAGCATCCCTTTTCCCTTTTTTACAAATTGGAGCACGCCTCTGAATGTATATTTGAAGATAAAATGATTTAGTTATATAAAAGATATTTGATACATGTTCAAATTGATATACATGAATGTAATATTTGTAGAATAAAGCATATTGCTTTACATATTGTAATGCTAGGGTATATGTGGCTCCACAACATGAACAATAACAACTACGACAACTGGCGAGGCAAACAACAGGCAAACTTGAATTTGGCGCGGCAATAAAAAAATGGGGCCTGCTTTCCTTGCGTTGAATTAACAGACACCGAGAAGCACCACCGAAAAACAGTGATGAGGTGGCTGGATGTGGAATGAGGACTGTCGGGTGAGGGGCTGAGGGGCAGTGCGGGGCGGGGAGGGTGGCATAACGACACAACAATGCGCACCAGGCACGAGTACAAAAGTACAATAAAATTGCATACGAAATCAGTTTACTGCAGACGAAAAAATTAAATTAATGAAGCGTTAGTCACGTGTATCTCACCGACATGCTATACCCACCTACCCTCCCCCCCCCCCCCATATCCCTCCACTCCTCCCTACACAGTCTCTACTGTTTCAACACACCTCTCATCTGCCTCTGTATATACATATATATATTATATAATATTACTTGAATGAACTATGCTGGCAAAGAGAGTGAAGAAATCGGTGAAAAGGCTCAACATATCGTTGTGTATATAAAATAAATAAAATACTGTGTTTAATTTACAACTATTAAGTATTAATTGTGAAACCATATTTGTATCACACTATTGAAAAATCAGTTAAGTTGATATTGACCATCAGATTGAAGCCATGAAAGATTTCCCATTGCATGCTTTCCATCCGAAAACTAGTAAGGAAGGCTTCAAATAATAATAATAATAATAATAATAATAATAATAATAATAATAATAATAATAATAATAATAATAATAATAATAATAATAATAATAATAATCTGCTGTATTTGAATGTTTTGAAAGCAAAACTACAGCTAATGATTTCGATTCAAAAATAATTATTCAATTCTTGAAAGATTTTAAGCCACGTCAAGGATCAAACTATGAGTTGTCATCGATATTACTCTTCCAGATGAAAAGATGTATCTACCCTTGTTGTGGCATTTATAAAAATGTTTCTTGCATCCTGAAAAGATTGTGATTAAATGATTAATTAAGTTTGCCGCAAGTCAACTTGATAATTTATTGGCAAGTGCGAAACATTATTTGAAGTTCAATTAAAAATATATATATATTTCTGGCAATTAATCTGCTTGATGGGCAGATAAGATTATTAGCATTATAAAATATATCATTTAAATCCAATATGATAGATTAAAAGCCAATTAATGGGGAGGGGAGGGGTGGGGGAAGGGACTCATTAAATGCATACATTTAAATTGTGCGCACAAAATCAATGAATTATTTTTTTCCTTTGCCCTCAGATTCTTTGTCGTTTATCGTTTGCATAAGTGAGTCGCAACAGGACATATGTGTGTGTGTGTGTGTGTGCTGCAACTTTCCACTGTTTACACAACAAATATGGCTCGAAAGCATATCAAGCATAATCAAATTATTTCCACCCGATTGGTGTTTATTGATAAATTATACCACATACAATATTTTGATAACATCAATTATTGTCTCCAATGGCAGCTTCAACGACAAACCCAGCACAAAAACCATCACACCCTTTGCCCACACCACCACCACCCACTGTATTACTACCCTTAGACAACATTGCCATTGATTCAACAGTAACCCACCGAAATATTCTTTGTATTTATAATAGATATATGAAACCTTCATTTCAATGCCCTTGTGAAGGGTTTCCCAATTTTCCCATCAAATGAATCGATCATTTTTTTTCCGCCCAGCTGTATTTGGTCTGAACGAGTTTATAAATTCATATATATGTCTTTTTCTATCAAACAGTTTCATTTAATTATTCTAACTGTTTCCGTATAAATTCAATTGGGTTTTTAACCAGTACAATTGGCAAGTATATCCAGAAGAGTATTTCAACTTCGGCTGGATTGGTTCTCATTCATCTAACAAACATGTATATTTATAGTTTTGTGCATATTTATTTTCATGGGGTAGTTTACTGGCCATACCTTACACACACACACTCATACACTCATCCGTGTGTGTGTGTGTGTGGGTGGGTGGTTATATACATACATGTATATGTATGTATGTTGGTGCTAATAAAAATTGTATGACTAAATGTAGCAAACAATAGGCTGGCATTTTTGCCATGCGAACGCTTTAAGCCATTATTGCTTATCTGATTGTTCCCACGATATGTGGACATATATACATATGTATATTTAAATATATGTATAAATATTTGCTGAATTTTCATGATTTTAATCAGTGTCATATAATGTGGTGACCTCCACGCGCTCTTTTAACACCTTAATAAACTTAATACGATTTTTTTTATAAACATTCCATTAAATAGTTTTTGCAACAGACGTATTTTTTTTTACTTTGATAAAATATATTTTTATGTATATTTTTATTTTTTTCAGTGTATAGTATTCAGTATGAAGCACAGCTTAAAAAATTATATATACAAATAGGAAACATGCACTTTTAATCGATCTAATAAATTCGGAAAAGTGAACCAACAGAAACAAGTTCATCAACAGAAACTCTCTAACCAAAAAAAAAAGAACAACAAATCAAATAAATACAAAAAGAAAAAAAATATATAAAATAAGCGTATTTAAATGGAAAATACGTACATAAATTTGCGGTCTTCTAGAATATACATATATGTATGTATGTAAATATTCATATTAGTATTCAACGGCATGGAATGCTGAGTATATTTGATGCACATAGTATTTTGATATGGCTCTATTAGTTTGTTTATTGCTGTACGTGTTGCAAACTTTGTGAAAATGTTACCAATACCCCGCCATCTAAACTTGGTCAACAACAGATTTTTCTTATAAATTTTTTTTTTTTTGTGCTTTCTGCTTTTTATGTCTGGCCACAATTGATTTGTAATCTTGGTAAACAGGATTTAACAGATTAGACGTGTAACAAGCGACCAATAATCACACAACACGCACACAACACGCACCCAAAACGCACGCACACACATGCACACCCACACACACACACGCACACGCACACACTCGCGAACAGCAGATACACGTGTCTGTGGACCTCTTCAATTTCGGCTGCCCTCCTTTCTTTTTTGTGTTGTTTGCTGTTGCCTTTATTTGAACACACACACGCATACACACACACACACACACACACACACACACACACACACACGGTGGCACATTGTATGATTGATACTTAATGCAGCTTTTAACATCGTTAGGATATCGTCGTCCTGTTTTTGGGTTTCGCATTCAGCTCTAATCGTCGGCTTTATTGGTATTTCTTTTGGCTTTTGTTTGACTTTCAGCTGGCTGTCAATTAGCCGTCTAACGAGTGAGAGAACTGTGCGCATATGAAACACCCACACACACACAAACACACACACATACACACACATACACTTTCCTTAACCCACCTCAACTGCCCCGCTCGCCCTTCTTCTATAAATCTCCATTTTTGCATTTGTCAACGTTAATTGATGATGAGCACTCATTAAGGAGCCACTGCTCAGTCAGTCAGTCAGTCAGTCAGTCAGTCAGTTAGTCAGTGGATCGGTCAATCAGTCAATCAGTCAATCAGTCAGTTGGTCAGTTGGTCAGTTGGCCAGTTAGTCAGCTGGCTTTATTAGTGAGCAGGTCAGCCAGTTAGTCGGTCGATTGGTCTTTCATTTAATTTATGCGGCATGCCTCATTTTGATAACTGCCCCAGGTGGGGCAGGTGGCAGCAAATTGAGCCTAATGATACATATGTGAATTCATGTGAATTCAATTTGCAATTTTGATTATCAATCGATAGCACATACATATGTACATGCATACACAACATGTTCTATCGACGGAAAGAAATAATCTAATTGAGTTCTCTAATCATCGCAGTTATGAGTAAGCAATTATCTGTCAGACATTTTCCATTTATATTGTATAACTAGATCGGAAATACATATATCAATGAACGGTTGCACATTATGGTTATTATTGGAGCGACCTCGGAACAAATTCAAGAATCTCTGTCGGGTTGGGGCTTTGCTATTTCATCCAAGGTTAATAGATGTTTGCCTCCTTTGGCTAAGATGTGCCTTGTTCTCTTATGGCCTGTCTTAGATGTGGTGCCTCTGCCCAGATCTTCGCTTAAAGTTATCAATTTAAGTGCAATTCTTAGCATACGCATAAATGCAAATAAAGCTAATTGAATTGCTGTGCATTGAAGTAAATTTCTGTAACATTTACAAGTAATACTTTCATTTAGCGTTGCCCTGCCACCCATAAAAACTGCAGTCAATTTTCCAATCCTATATCTCTTGTGGCTTTGACATTGTGCAACAACAGTAACACCAACACCATCACCAGCGACAACTACAACAAGGAGCAACGAATTTGCCAATTATCCCGAAAAATACTCGTGCACAGCCAAAATACTATATTGAACCAAAATTTTGGGCTGCAGCGCGGCAGGGCCTGGTAATCAAACGCTTAATTAATATGACACATCAGCACACACACACATAACACACACACACACACACACACATACACATTTAGTAGCACTGGGGATAAACACAGCATTGGATGGGAAGTTGGGTGCAGGAAAGGGATGCCAGACCCGTTGGCAATTTCCAATGTCTGCTAATTTTTGTTGGCGACGCGGTCGCCTGGCAATGTTTTTCGGTTTGGCATATTACTGATAACAGCCCCGGCAAATGGACGACCCGATTGCAGCAGCACCAGCACCAGCAACAACAACAACAACAACAACAACAATAACAGGATCGGCAGGAGCGACAACAACAGCAACAACAACAACTACAATAAGGAGCCCAAAGGTTTCCGATTCACGTAATTGCTTCATAATTGAACAATTATGCAAACGTGATTGAAGTGATTATTGGAGCACTTAGGCGCCAGTGTTTATGTCCTCTTCAGTGGACTCCTAATTCCCGATTCCCACTTCCAATATCTGCACATATTTCCGTTTCACATTCAAACTTCTGGTCAGTTTCCATTGCATTAAAGCAGTTTTTATGTATTCAAACTGAATCTTTCCTCGATTTACAACTGGCTATGGGGGAAAAAAGCTGTCGACGCAAGCAATCTAATCTAATATATAAATCAAGAAATTTAGATTTAAATCGTCGTTCTATTATTAATTTAATTGTATTTATATATGTGTAAAAAAAAGCAAATAAATTTAGATTACGATTTTTCTACAAAAAATATTGTTTTGTAAAAGTATAAATAATACACAGTGAATTTCAAATATATAACATAAACAAATAACTGGTTTTAACATATTAAAATATTACATAACATCAAATATAACATTTGTTGCAACATTAACGTTACAATTAACGTCCAACTGTCCAGAGGTTGCTGGTGTAGAGGCGCTTTAAGCGTCCACGGGTTGTACGGTGGAGCACCAGAGATGTCTCTTAGCAGCTTGTTCTGCAGAACTTGAATGTGATTTTGCTGCTGTGCCCCAAAATGGAATCCCATATGTCCATGTGGGCACGATGATGCTCCTATACACCAGCAGCTAGTTGCTCAAGCTGAGTTTGCTGGATGAGTTCAGCAACCAGTTGAGTTTCACCCTCTTGGATCTACACGCTGCTGCGGTGATCTGTATGTGTTTGCGCCAGGTAAGTTTCCTGTCCAGATACATACCCAGGTAGCGAACATGGTTCGCCTGAGGTATGACCGTGCTGTTGAGTCCTGAAGGCAAACGTACAGTGCTGCGTGATGGTTCTAAGCCCAGCATTATGCTTGATAATGCCTCTTCGTCACACTTATCAAACTCAGCTTTTTCAGCCAGAGTTGCATTTTCCGATTTCACAATTCTTCCACAAACAATTGGCCATTGGTCACGTTGCACCAGCACACTTTTCATATGCAATGACCACGCCGCATAGTTTTCGCCATCCAACTTTTTAATGGCATATAATCCGATCCACTCACGTTTATTATAGCAATCAGCAATTAATTATCGCTCACAGCAAAAAAAAATTATTTTTTGACTGGCTGTGAACTGCCAGTGGCTGTGAACTGCCAGCCGGGCCGCTGATCATTTGAATTCAAAGTAGTCGTCGTCTTTCATATACGAGACTATCGCCGTTGTCACGACAGCGGCACTTAGCACATCGGCGGCTATATTGACAACGGCGGTATTCTCACATATGATCATCAGCTAGTGTCATTTTGTCATCAATACATTTTCAGACACAAAGTAAGACAACACACACAAAGTGACGAGAAGTAGTGATAGTACAGAGAGAAGAAGAAGAGAAGAATAGATAAGGACTACTACTACACTGGACTAGACCAAACAACCATGCCTGAAGCGGGATTCGAACCCAGAGCTGATGGTTTCGTAGTTTTTGAGTTTTGCAAAGTCTCAACGCTCACTACCATCAAGCCGGCAACAATGCGAACAATTATAAATAATCATAAGCAAATAGGAAAAGAAAAAAACAAAAATTAAATTACCTGCAGCCGGCAGGATTCGAACCTGGGTCCCACAGAGTCTGATTTCGAGTCAGACGCCTTAACCCCTCGGCCACGGCTGCTAAAAGATCGACTTATTTTCTATATTCAATGTATTACAATTATTTCAAATAATCTGTTTCAATAATTTGTGTGATAGCCATTTAATATATATATATATATATATATATATATATGCTGATCTCAAAAACACCATTCAAATTGGAAGAAGGGATTTAATTAAGTTGTGGAAATATGTGCATGCAAGGAAGCATGTCCGATAAAATAACGTATATTTGACGAGTATCAACAACCGAGTATTACCTCTCCGACTCCAGAGACTATATGAGCAAAACGAAGTTATTACTTTGAATCGATAACTGGCACATTTCCCGAATATCGATACAAATCGTTTTCCGATAGCAGCTGAGCTATGAAGAGAATTAACAGACTTAACAGCTTAGTTCGGGGTATCTCGTAGTCGAGTCGTTTTGCCTCATGATCTAAATCCAAAAGACCCACCGATTCCATACTATTAACAACTTTATTGAGTACTTATTTCAAGTACAAGACCATAATGTGCAATACTCAATATACAAATCAGATAACACTCGACTACTTCTACGATGTGGCCTATTTATCTTCTTGGAGGCTTAGCAGCTTGTGCTTCGAGGCAATTTCGGGTGTGATAAAACCAGCTTATGCGATTTGTGCAGCTTAGCTTAGTCGTAAACCCAAAGTGAGTGATAATAATATATGGGTATATACATACATATATATATTTATCTAATACGTAATATTATTATTATTAAAGTATTTTGACCATTTTTTATTGAATTCATATTTTGATACCAACAAAATCAATATTAAAAATATTATCTTCACAACATTTAAAAATCTTAAGCGAAAGATCGAAATTTGACAGGTTCGGTTTGTTACACATGTGGTGACAAAACGGTAATACCCCCATTCAAAGGTATACAAAAAGAGAAGAAGAACGATTATTGTCCGAGTGGAGTAGCAAAATGTTTGAGGCAGAAAGTTTGTCTAAGCTGCTACAAAGTTTTCAAGCACCGACACACGGACGAGTAAGGGTGGATTGGCAGGGGAGTCGGGTTGGCAGGGAGGGGTGGTTTTAGCAGGTTAGTTGTTGTGCTCGAGAGTTGCGCAGGCCACAGGCGGCTACACGGTAAATCGGTTTTGCGTGCGGTCGCGCAATCAAGTGGTAAACCAAAAACCAAAACTCTGTCAACAACAGACGGACACACGCACACACACACACACACACACACAACCACACACACACACACACACACAGAGCAGAGGAACCAGTTACTAGCTACCAGTTACCGGTGACCATTGAGCAGTAACTAGCATCCCTGTCCTGTAGAATGTTGCGGCTACAGCTCGAGGCTACTAGGCTGGATGGGCACTGGAGCGTGCTGATGGCTCTCAGTGATTGTTTGGCTGCCTCATCATTACGACAGCTACACAGCCACGATGATGACGTGAAAACAGCCTAAACAGTCAAACTGCATTTTTGCACACACACACACGCACACACAAGCACACACATATGCATAGCTTTTAGTGAACGATGCTGATGTGACATTCAGCTAACACCAGTATTCAATCACTATATTTACATAAGCGCATATCTATCACAAGGGAGGAAGATGGAAGGAGGAGGGGAAAGGAAGAGCGTCACAGTGTGAACATGATTTTGGCCCATCCATTACTTTATTTTAAATCAGATAATTGCAAAATATCAGCAGACTATAACCCAAAGATGACACAAGCGAAAACATTTTAAAAATCTTTTTCAATCGTTTGGGAACATTTTGTTTTATTTTTTTTACCAGTTTTTTATTGATATTTAATTTAGTAATTTAAATTTTTAATTTTTCAACAATTAGATAATTATTCTAAAAATCAGAAACTCCACATAATTTACACATTGATTTAATGCAACGAACTTCAATATGATACAAATAATATATGATATTAAATGCAGAAGCACACTTAAAGCCAAATTGATTGTTAATGTCAATCTGTGCGCTGAATTCTACTGCGCTTGTTGTACATTTAAATAAATATATATATATATATATATATATATTTATATATATGCATATATATGTGTGTATGTTCAGTTCAGTTATCTTGGTTGAAATGCGTTTCAAAATCGACGTGTATCTGAAATGGGGAAAGTTGATGACCTACATTGAGAGATACGGATACAAAACGGGAGCAGTGACTCGCATCGCTTACCAAGCCTCCGAACTGAACCGAACCAAACCGAACCGAACCAATTTGAATCGAACCGGGTCTGCTCTGCTTGGACTCCGGCACCATCTCCATCTCCGGCGACCGCAATGCAACTTTTTTAATACGCAACACGAGTGACCCGCTTGCGGACAATTGGAATTGTAACTTTTGATTAAATTCGTTGCAATGGCAACAGGAAATCGGGCAGCGCGTTCACGTTCACAGCCACGTTAGCGTCCTCATCCTCATTCATATCCTCGTCGTCGTCGTCGTCGTCGTCGCCAAGGCAAGGCACGGCAAGGCACGGCACGGCAAGGATCAACTTTTTGCGCTGCTTTTTCAATTGCATTTGATTACCTTGTGGCGTGGGCCGTGCAGCGACGCATCTGAGTCGCATTCGCAGTCGCAGTCGCTTGTTGCTATCTATCTGTCTATCTGTCTGGTATCAACGACATCTACTGCAACAACAACAGCAGCAACAACAACAACAACAACAACACCAAACACAACAACAACATGAGCACACACTCTCGCCAGCATTTCAATAAAGTTCCCACAACGGGCACGTCTACTTTGCCCCTGTGCCACCAACTCCCACTATTTCCGCCACAGCAGCTGCTTGTTTGGTTGCCACTTGTAAAATCAATTTGAAAACTATTTGAGCCGAGTCCAAGTACAATTTCCATTGACATTTGATCATTTTGTTCATATTACGAAATGCATTTACTGTGTAAATACAAAAATTCATATTTATAAACAATATACATATATAAATTTATAAAAAGCAGATTACATATAGTATATATTTACATATATATATATGTATATTTATATACAAATATATAAAATTTGTGTGACAACAAAATGTGTGTTGGCCAAATATGTGTCGCCAACACAACAAAGTTAACTGGAATCAAACAATAACAACAAAAAGTAAATATTTCTATAGATGCATGTGAAAATATGTGTGGCAAATGCGAGGGCAAAAACATTTAAAACAATAGTTGATACAAAATATATATATATATATATACATATATATGTATATACTCGACTCGTATAATGGAAAGTCGCACAACATTTTGTATACCTTTGTCAGTTGCACACCAATACCATCACAATATTAATTTTGAAGCTGTTCGAAACTATTTTTGATTGTGAATTTGTTGTGATCCTTTTTTATTTTATTTATATATATTTAAAAAAAAGAGTATATTTTGAATGCAGTAGGGAAAATACATTTATTTCATTTTACTCTGGCGAAAAATCACAAAATCACATTTAATAGAATTGTGGCCAGCTGGAAATAATTGCCTGAATTTTAATTGTAAGTTGCTTACGATCAAGTCCTTTTTCGATTCGCTTGTGGATCTATTATCTGCATTAAGCACAGCGACAAATTAAAATGTTAAATTGCAACGCAAACAAAATGAAAATTTCATTTTTCTGCAGTATCAAACAATTCAAATATGGCTAAGCAAAATATGAATATTGTTACGTGTCGGTTTGCCTTAATGGGGCAGCTCCGGCCAGCGAGTGCTCTGTAAGGCGTGGGTCTACCCATGCCCGCCAACTGTACAATAACACAACACTACACAAATCTACACATTACTAACAAACAACTGATTTAACGGACAGTGGCAATTATAAATATTCAAAACACGAAAAAAAAGAAGTTACTTTCGACATCCAACGGCGACCTCGCTGTTATCGCCGGCGAAGTCATTTCTGAACGGCCTCACCCTTTTATATATCCTAGATCTCATCTTGGGTCCCCTACCCTCCATTCAAAAAACATAAGTTCCCATTTTTATGAAGCCTTACCCATATTTACGCATAAAATCTAAATTAATTAATCAAATTCAATGTGAGGCTTTTAAATAATTTGGGGACACCCCAACCTACCCTATGCAGCTCCCAGGGACAGTTGTAAGGGTATCTACTTTCAAAAAAATAAATATCGAAGCAATCCTGCACCAAAAATATATATCTGGCGTTTTTCACATAAAAACAACCTCGTAGTGTCTCGATGACATGTATGAATAATGCAGAGGGGATTAAAGTTTGACAATTAAAAATATCAATTAAATTCGAATTCAAGGTAACATAATAAATATTATTTGACTAATAACTATTGAACAAATCAATATTTAACCAATAAATATTTAACAATAAATTACAAAATTATAATTATAAAATAAACAAATAGAAGAATAGAATAAATATAAAAGTCACAGCGCAACATAATATGCGCAAATTGCCTCCAAAGTTGACCAAGCTAGTTGCGCATCACTGATTTGAAGCCGATCTGGCAAGGCTTCGCTGTGGGCACCTTGTTGTTGTTGTTGCCGATTGGATGTTGTAAATTTAGCTGTTGTTTATGCCGTTTCAAATTCAAACGGCACTTTTGAGTGTGTTAATGCTGGATTTTATCGATTTTATTTCGTTCATTGGTTCCAATTTGAAATTTAATTTATTTGTTTTAGCTGGCAACACTTGACCGAACTTTTCTTTTTGTTTCCCTCGCTCGCTTGATCATTGGCCTTTTTGTTCCTTTTTGAACCAACCAGGATAATTTTCTGTTATCTATGTCTTGAGCACGCGAGCTCACTCTCTCTCTCTCTCTTAAGTTCAAACCTGGGGGCTACCATCTTTTCGACTGCGGGCAGCCCCAACTATCGATATAATCAATTACACCGCTACAATATATCGATGTAGGCTACGACAAAACTGAACTCACATAACTAACGAAGGCACGCTACGACACAGCTGACTTAAATTTGACACAATTAGACTGAATGTCTGGCAGTAGCAAAAATAAGCAAAATAAGTGAACAACTTGTATTTCTTCTTCTCATCCTGCTCGAAGCCATTGCCTGGATCCACGACGTGAGCATACTTCCACAGATGGGACGGCGTATGATCCTGATACATGTGCTCAGTTATACGATTTCGATTATCATTCGTCTTAAATCCGACGCGACTAAAGCGCTTCTCGTCGGACATAGTTTTGAATTTTGGAGGTTCCAATTTATACGAAACGGATCGGTGTCCGCTTGAATGAGCTTCATAGTGCAGCGCTTGCGCGACTACTCCGGCTTGCTGGCATCATTGAGGCTAATCTGATTGTTGCCGTCATATGTTATGGAAACCTGGCTCCTCCACCTTGTAGTTCATTTTTTCATCCTGCTCGAAGCCATTGCCTGGATCCACGACGTGAGCATACTTCCACAGATGGGACGGCGTATGATAACGCAGGCACGCTACGACAAAACTTATATATTATATAATATATAAATATTCCAAGTAAATCTAAAACTATATTCTGATCAATTATTTTCGCTTTATCAACTATTTTACCATTATACAGGTTTCCATAACAATATGGATGACGGCAGCAGTCAGCTTTGCGTCAATGACCTCACCAATCCGGAGGAGTCGCGCAAGCGCTGCACTAATATGCTACTGCCAGACATTCAGTTTAATTGTGTCAAATTCAACTCAACGAGAACAACCGATCGCAACCGAGAGTATCTGGATGAGGACATAGCTCTGGACACCATCGATACAACTTGAAACAAATCGCCAGCAAATGGGGTTTTGGATGCCGACGGGACACTGCCTGAAATGAATTCATCTTCAGAAATGTTCAAATGTACAAACCATAAGAACTTTTTAAAAGAAATTCAATTTTGAGTATTTTGTAATAAAGCCAATTCTTAGCATTTTATGTCCACGAATTTATCAATATATATATCTATATATATATATGAAATTCATCAATATTAATTCAAAATGAGTGAGTGTGTTTGATCTGTGCCTGGTATAGTGCCTGGCAAATAATGCACACATTATCCAAACCAGTTCCCCCAGTGGATTCTAACAATCTCCTCCGCTGATCGGTAGAAAAAATGTCTTTAACCTTTTGGATCCCAAGCAATAAAGCACTTTATTGCCACCTGTTATCGGCTGGTATTCGGAATTTGACTGGTATTATATGTATATATATGTATGGTATATATATGTATGTATGTACACAATTCCTATTCTCAGTGTGCATGCCATTGTTGCCTCACTGTCACAGTTGCGTTTTATACTAAATTGTTGCATGGCAATGAGTGGCTGCCAAAAAATGAATTCGGACTGAAGTTGGCGCGTTGTGGGGACTACGAAGCTTGGTGGAGACGTGATGGAAAGCACTAGATTTCGGAAGTTGGGGTAAATCCAGCAAAATTTGAGATGACACGTATTTATGCATATGTCGCTCCGCACTCTCACATCCATGTGTTGGTGTCTGTATATGTGTGTGTGTGTGTGTGTGTGTGTGTGTGTGTGTGTGTGTGTATGTGCACAGTCAATTCACAAATTGAACGTACGAATTCGCATTAGCCCCAGCGTCAGATACTGAATATCCGGAGTGTCCCTCAATTTGGCCTCACTCTCACATTGTGCAACATCTTCGCTTGTTGCAGCAGTGGCCTCCGTGCCACAATCTGGCCCCGATTGCGACATGGACCAAAGATCTCGGGCTGCTGACTTATTTGGCCGAACACGTACATATTCGCTGGCATTGGCCAATTTGGTCATACCCTACTCCTCCCCTCTCCACTGCTCCTCTCCGCTCACCTAAACATTTCTATGCCGCATCATCGTAACGTGCTACAGCAAAACTTTTCTGTGCTATTGATTTGAATTTTTCGCCTAATTGCAAAAAGGCGAGCACCAAGTACGCCGTATAAAGTGAAACAGTAAAACTGTGAAACATTATTGGCATTGGATGCATTGGATGCATTGGATGCATTTGCTGGTTGCGGCCACCAAGTCACGAGCGACTGTCCTTAACACATATCCTGTTCCAGTTGCCACTCAGCCCCTCAGCATACACACTCTACAGCATTCTGTCACTAAGTTCAAGCAAATTCTATATTTTATTCAAATAATAATACAAATTAATTGCGATAATTGAATTGCCATTATTATTTATTATTTAATTATTTACTTAACGCGTTAAATTTTGCTTCCTCTTTCCATTAACTAACATAATAAATCTGAAAATTGGATTTTCCACTCAATTGCCATTCATTTGCTGCTACAATTGAGATGCAAACAACCATTTTTAGCTTCAACTTTGACTGCTGATGCTGATGCTGATGGTGATGCTGATGCTGATGCTGATGGTGATGCTGATGGGTTCAAGTAGGTGTATCATAGGAGCCTGAGTTTTGATTTCACAGTTTGCTTCTATTTATTTATATTTTATTTTTTTTTAAATTTATTTATTTATTCCTCTTTTTTTTCTGCAAAGCTCATGGACATGATTTAAGCGTGCTTACCTCTGTGTGTGTGTGTGTGTGTGTGTGTTGTGCAAGAACTAAAAATGACTGGCTTGGCTTGGACGGCAGTACTTTGAAGTCAACATCAATCATGGCAATAACGAGGACAAGACGCAGACGTTGATGCTGCTGCTGCTGCTGCTGTTGCTGCTGTTGCTGCTGGGCTGGACTCGAAATGTGCACATGTGGCCTTTTCTTTGGCCGGACCTCTCACTCTCTCTCTCTCTCTCTCTCCCTCTCTGTCTCTGTCTCGGTCTCTCTCTGTCTCTTGCTCTCCCTTTGGCAACTTTGCGCTGCTCGGCTCCCAACTCGAATTGTAATGACACAACAATTTAAAGTTTGTCGCGGATGTTGCAAAACTCAGTGCTAATGGCGTCAGCGTCGACTCATCATGGCCGCTGTGTCTGTCTCTCTGTCTCTCTGTCTGTCCGGCTGTCTGCCAGTGTGTCCCCGTGTCCTGTGCTCTGTGTGCCCGTGTCCTTTGTCCCCGTGTCCTGTGTGTGTTGTTGATGACGGCGATTATTTGCGCCATGAACACATGAAAGCAGCTGCAGAAGCCAAAGGTGCGCTCCACTTGTCTTCCACATTCAATTGTCTGATTCGCAAACCATCCGAGCACATTTTGCTAATGCAATCTGATCTAAGTCTAAAGAACGTCTATCGCCAACGTTCAACATTTTCCAGTTGAGTTCAGAATTTTCTGCCAATATTCCGATATTCCGCACTGCTTGCTGGTTGCTGGAATGTTGACAGCTGGTTTTGGCAATGGAATGCTTCGTTTTGCACTGCTTGCTGCAGTTGGAGATAGCCACCACAGCTAGATGGCGCTGCAGCACTGCTCGTTTTCATAGTCTACTTTATCCGACCGTTTACCATCCACCAGAATAAAAAGATTTGAGGATATTTATGTATATTTCGTAACAAATCGAAAATTGTGTTTATTACTTTCTGATCAAAATCATACAACGTTGTCAATTGGTTTTGTTTCATTATCTGTTGTGTTTTTGGTTGTTTTTTTTATTTTGTTTTGTATTTTGTTTTTTGTTTTTTTTTTTGGGTTTTTCTTTAATAGTAATTTATAATTATAATAATTTATATAATAATATTTGTATAATATTACTTGGTAATTTATTAATTCTCATTATGCTCCATTGCTGTCTATCATCATCATCGTCAATCATCAGGCATCAATCAAAGCTGATTGACCCCAATGAACCCTTTAACCGTGCCTCTTGAATTCGTTCTGTCTGCGCTTAATTGCTGTTGTATGTATTTTACTTTTACTTTTACTTTTACTTTTTCCTTTACCTTTTTTAATTTTACTTTGACGCATATGATTTGCATTTGTTCATTTTGTTTTTTTTTTTCTTCTTTTTCTTTGCCATTTACTTGTTATATGTAATGCGATGTACGCTTCTTCTGTGTGTGTGTGTGATTATTCTGTATGGGTGTGTGTGTGTGTGTGTGTGTGTGCGTGTGTGTATGTATGTTATGTGTATTATGTGTGTGTTATTTATATGTATGTGTATAGTGTATGTGTGTCGTATTTACAAGTCTGTATGCCTGTGTGTCTACGTGTGTGTGTAGGTGTGTGTGTGTGTGTGGGTGTGTGTGTGATGTATGTGTGTATGTGTGTGATGTATGTATAACGTACGCTTAGAGTTAAATTTCACTATTGGATCATAGCATTTCACTTCCATTTATTGGATATTAATATCATGTGTTATTATTATTAATATTATTGTTATTATTATTTTCATATGCATATACTCTATGTATATATGTATATATATAGTATATGCATATATACATATGTGTGTACGTATTGTTTAGCCATTACGTGTAATATGCTGCGCACTTGCCTATATATATAAGAATATGTTTTGTGATCCTGAAAATGATGTATGCTGTACGGGTTCTTGTCAATCAGTTTTCGGGGTTTTAGTTCAACACTTGGGCAACATATTGCTATCGTTCATGTTCATGTTCATTCAAGTAGTATTAACTTGTGTGTATGTGTCTGTGTATAATTTATTACTTACACTGCTAAAAATTCACGTTTATATCCTCAATATAGGGGCTTCATATATGTGTTACTGCCATGTTTATTGTATATCGATTTATATTTTTTCTTCTCTTTTTTATTTTTTATTATTTTAATTAATTTTATGTTTGTTTTTTTTTTTGTATTTTGTTTTGTTTTTTTTTTGTTTTTTGTTTTTTTTTTATTGAGTTTCTGATGCTTCATTTATTATTAGTATAGACTAAAAACTGTTGCCGCTATAGATATGTATGTGCCACATACATGTGCCTATGCATACATATACATACATATACCTATTTTCGTACGCATGCATGTATGTATGTATGTAGACGCACATGTATATAGCACGCACTGCACTTATTCCATCTCCGATCTCCTACCCACGGATGCCATTCTATTCATATTCAGCTAAGTAATGTGTTAAATAATTTTGCTTGCCGGGAATCGGTTTCAGCTCCCTACCAGTAATAAATTGATGTTTAAATAATTTTAATTGTAATATACTTGTATGGGCCTTAGGTGTAAATACGTTACGATCATTTTATTTTTCTTTCTTATTTCTTGTTTTTTTTGTCACTCATTTGAAAATTTATAAACTGAGGACGTTTATTTCGCCTGCTTTATTTGTATTTATATATATATATATATATATATGTATAATTTGTATATATATATATATAAATATGTAGCTTCAAATTAAAGCTTTATTAACCATGCTCGCGTTCTGTTTTCGTATTAACAAAATTAAACGTTTCGTAATAATCGTAAACAAGATTCATACTGAATTTATAATGTATTGTATTAAATATTATTATTATTATAACTAGTTAAAAAACAAAAAAAAAAAAAAATCTATTCACTAACGCAGGACCTGCAATCGGTTGCGTGTCCGTCTAGCGCACAATTTTAACTAGTTAATATAGTATTATTAATTAGTTTAATTATCTATGCTCCGTAATTGCTGTGTATGCTTATAAGAATTTAATGTAAATTAGAAATACAGTTACGATCTAAATGTAAATTGTAAATGTGTGAACTATAGTATTATTTACTTTTACTTTTATTTTTACGTTTAATTTTATTTTTACTTTTACTTTTACTTTTACTTTTACTTTTACTTTTACTTTTACTTTTACTTTTACTTTTACTTTTATTTTTACTTTTACTTTTATTTTTACTTTTACTTATATTTTACTTTATTTTTACTTTTACTTTATTTTAATTTTACTTATATTTTCACTTTTACTTTTGCTTTTATTCTTACTTTTACTATTAATTTTACTTATATTTTTACTTTTTCTTTTTTTTTACTTTTACTTATATTTTTACTTTACTTTTACTTTCATTTTTGTTTTACTTTTGCTTTTGCTTTTACTTTTACTTTTTTTTTTACTTTTACTTTACGTTTACTTTTAATTTACTTATGTATGTTTTTTGCTTTGTGGTTTTTGTTGCTGCTTGTGTTTTCTTTATGGCGGCATAAATTACATATATATGTATATAATATATATATATATATATGTATATATGTGAGTGTATGCATTTATATATGGATGAATGGACCCCAGGAAGGACCTTAACTGTATCAGCTCGTCTACACGAAAACGGCGCAGAAGAATGTAATCGAAAAAGACTTAGGCACCCAACCAGAGAAGGGTTCCGACTTACGGATAGGACTCGACTCGAATCGAATCGAATCGATTTGAATCCATATTCGATAGCGAATATCGAATGTCGGGCATTGAAAAGATTGTTGGATATGTGTGCGTGTGTGTATGTGTATGTGTGTGTGTGCGTGTGTGTTTGGGTTTGTGTTTGTGTGGCTTCTGAACATTTCTCTGGTTCAACAAATACATGAAACTGTCTGTAAATCAAGTGAAACTAAGTAGTGGGCCCAAAGTAAAGGGAAAGCCTTTTAATTCTCAGACGTAGACGACCCTTAACCGTTTTAATTTTGATTTGGATTTTGGCTAATAGATAAAATTACTTTCGTTTTTCTATAATTTACTTAGTTCAATAAATTTTGCTTGAGTTTCGGCTAAAAGACGTGCAAATTTGACTTGTTGACTTGTTGTGTGTATGGCTGTGTGTGTTGATAGTGGATAATGTTTAATTGATAAAGGCAAATACATGCACGCATACATTATACGCATGTATGTACTCGCTTGCACTATGTATGGGTATTATGTATAACCTATGTAAATGTATATAATTTTTGCGTCTTATGGGGCTCCGTTCTTCGGCTTCTTCCTATCATTTGCTGTTTACAAATATGAACATTTTTGTATTCGCTTTTTTGTTTGTTGTTTGTTGTTTGTTACTTTTTACTTTTTATGTTTTACTTTTTACTTTTTACTTTTGTTGTTGCTGCTTTTAAAATCTTTGTTTTTACTTCAGTTCTTTTTGAATTTCATTATGTGTAGATTTGTTTTTCTTGTTGTTGTTGCTGTTCTGCTTGGTTTGTTGTTTTATCCTTCTTACTCCGCTTTTCTTCTACCTCATCTTCATCGTCATCGTCATCGTCATCGTCATCGTCATCTTCATCGTCATCTTCATCTTCATCGTCGCTTGTCATCCTTCTTCTTATTAGTTTGCCATTCATTGTATAAATATTCTCGTAATGCAATATTTATTAATTCACATATAATATTCATTATTAATTTTGTAATCAAAATTCCTCTAGTTGAAGGCAATCGGCGAATATATTTGAAATTATTTATGCAATTATTTTACATACATTTTTTTTTCTTTTTTTTGGTTTTGTTTTATTATTTTTATTGTTTAGTATTTGTATTATTTATTAATTGTAAGTTTGACTAAACTTAAGAACAGTGGAAAATAACTTGAAATACAAAAGTGTTTTTTTTTTTTGGTTTTTTGGTTTTGGTTTTGGTTTTGTTCTTGGTTTCGATTTCTCCTTTAGCTAGAATATGATCTTTGTCTGCATCAAAAGTCATCTGAATATGGAAAACGTAATTGTAATTTTGTTGAACGTTTTGCTTATTAGGATCTAGTCCATTATAAAATACATGCCACATGCCACATGTCATATGTTATATGTTGTTGTATATTGTATAAGTATACGTATACGTATAATAAGTTATGTACAATTGTATGTGTCTTAGGTGTTAATTAAAAGTCATGCTTACGCTTAAAATACATACGATTCTAATTATTGTTATTTAAAAAAAATTCTTTCCAATATGTTTAATTGTTATTTGTTTTGGGCACTATATTATATACATTGTTTATAGTTTAAATTGTTTATAATTTGAAAATCACTTTAAGGCATTTTCTTATACGTCAAAATTGTTGTGCTAACGAGAAAGGAACTACATTTATGAGTACTATTATTATTGATAAACTGACAGAAACTTAGCTAAGCACCAACTCAACGATCAATTCAATTATAAACAAAGACGACCCCAATTAAACAATTGCCAACTGTATTGCTGTCCAATCGAAAGTGCTCCATGTTAGCGTGACTTGATCTCTCCATCTTGGATAACTTGGATACATTTTAGGAACTACTTTGCGCCTGCAGCTGTCTACATTTCAATTGAAATCAAGAAGCCTTCAACTATTTGAACTAATTCTCGCTTCAAAAACAAAAACCAAACACTTCGAAGACAAAAGAAAAAACGCAACTGAAGAGTCGGGTCGTTTTTGTATACCCTGTTTTGACTTGCACGAACCTAAGATACAGATACAAATTGTGACAGAGACACATACATTTGTGGCAGTACGTTGGTGTGTATAATGTGTGTGATCTGGGTGCAAATTAACGGTAACGCATAGTACAAACAAAAAAATTGCCATTGGTTTCCTTTTTCCTTTTTCCATTTTCCATTTGTTTTTTTGTTTTTGTTTTTTGTTTCTTTGTTTTTGTTTCATTTGTTGCAAATTTACTAATTATTGTCTGCTATTTATTCACACATAGTACATAAACATACACACTCACACACACGCACACACTCACACATGCATACATACGAGCATTAATTGTCCATATATATATATATATATATATATATGTATGTGTATATATATATATGTATATATATATATAAGCCAGAAACGCGAACTCAAAGATACTCCCGAATCCCGAAACGAGTCTGCAAACTGGAAATGCGAACCGAGACACGCCCGCAACTAATTCAACTAAGTCAACAAAATATATATACGCCTAGATTATTCATATTACTTTTGATTTTGTTTTTGTTTTTGTTTTCGTTTTTGTTTTTGTTTTTGTTTTTGTTGCTAATTAAATTTCGCATTCTAAATATTCAGCAATTTTCATTGTTTTGAATCGTGTGTTATGTATGCCTTGTATATAAGTAATCGTATTGTATATTGTATATTGTTTACTCTTATATGCTTGCAGATTTTATAAATTTTGTTTTTTTTTTGTTTGTTTGTTGTTTTGTCTTCTAAATATGTCTGAGAACGTGAATTGGCAGTATCAGATTTCAGAATTTTATAATATTTCCCCTCGGTCTCATATTCGTAGTATTTTTTACAATTTCGATTCAATTGGTTTACGATAAAAAACATTTGTTTCTAATAAAAAGATTGCACTATCTGCACAGTTATTATAAAATTGAATTTTTATATTAATTATGATTAGTATTATTTCAGTTGTTCAAGAGTTCAAGAGATCAAGAGATCAAGAGTCCAACCAAATAATAATAAATATTATATATTGCATTTGCTAATGTATCATTTTATAAATGTATTTCAAATATAAGTTGAGAAAATTTCACCAATATACTTCGTTATTTGTTGATCTCTCGTTTAGATACTTAAACCGAGAAAATTGACCTACTTGCTGTACGGCGATTTCGAAGTCGGATGTGCCTACAGAGTGCGAAGGAGGCAGACAGAGAAAGAGAGAAAGGGAAAGAGAACGAGAACGAGAAAGTGAGAGAGAGAGAGAGAGAGAGAGTGAGTGCTGTAGGAGTGGGAAAAAGTGTGAACTATATTGTAAGAGGACTGTGAAGGACAGTGCTTGGAAACCGGGCAACAGAGTAAACATAATCAATATCATATCATATCGGAATGAAGAAACTTTCCGCATTTGAATCTCATCTGCGAAATGGTGGAAAATAAAACTAATTAAACAATGATACGTATTCGCTTTATTGCCAAATAAACAATAAAAAAAAAGTAGAGAAAAAAAAACAAAAAAAATAAAAAATAAATAAAGTACAAAACGAGTATCTTAACAAAGCAACGACATACAGAAATGACAAATGATACATATGTATAAACTACATAACATCTCGTAAATCCAACATATACATATATAAGTACATAAGTAGCATAGTACCTCTTAAGAACATCGAATAAAGCAATACCAAATAAAAAAAAAAACAATAATAAAAAATCCTTTGAATACAAATATGAAATTGGGTTTGCGTTTGAGATTCCAAGAACAACTTGTGCATAACGTATACTCGTTATATATATGTTATATATACCAGTTAGATAGGATCAAAAGGACTTATTAAAAGGGTCGCATTTATTGCTTCTGTTGCCTGATGGACCAATAAAAAGCAAAAAGTTCATCGAGTGAAGTTGAAGTTTTACTTGGACTAAATTTAAGGCTTTCGTTTTTTTATTTTTTATTTTTGATTTTTTAGGAGCAAAGTGGACTATAGACTGTGGATTGTGGACTGTGGACTGTGGACTGTCTGTGAGAATCATTGGAGTGAAGTGTACTGTAAAGAGGAAATTTGATGAAGATTGGCGAAAGTCCAAATGTTCTGCTTGTGGCTTAATGCTTATTGCATCTAGTGGTTTATCCTTCTTGATTTATTCAAGAATGAAATGTTCTCATGCTTTTAGGTGTATATAAGTATAAATAAGTATTATACTCTTAGTTAATACAATTCGTATGTTTAGATCGTAATTAATAATGCTGCAAACACTTTGAAAAATAAAGTATTGCATTGGAAAAAGAATACGTTGCGACATATTCGATGTATGTACGAACGATATACGAAATACGAAATACGATATTCGATTTGCTCTCATCTAGGAGAGTTTGAGATATTTTACAATTGCTTTTAGTTCGATTTGAGTTACACTTCTCATATGCCCTGCTTGCTGAACCCTGCTCCTCTAACTAAGTATTATGAGCTGTGTTCACATACAGACCCATCTTTCGATCTATATATATTTACCTTTGTTTGTATCTTTATATGTATAGTATATATAAATGTAGACCTTAGACATATATACATATCTGTATATATGTGTATGTATTTATGTATGTACTTTATGTATGCATGTACGTATCGCATTAACTCTAACAACTAATGGCATTTTCCTTGTATTATGCGTACTTTAGCTTTCCATTACGCATATGTTTGTATATGCATATGCATATATGCATATGTATTTGTATATTTTATGTTGCTTTCCTTCACTTCTTCACTTCTTCACTTTCTCCATCAAATTACATTAAATACCATTTATCATTCTCTATTTTGTATATATGATTTTTACATGGTTTATTTATTTATTTTTGTTTTTGTTTTTGTTTTGGTTTTTGTTTTGGTTTTGGTTTTTGTGTGTGTGTGTTGCATAGATTTCAGTTTATATTCAATTAATCATTACTTATTTTCATCCTTTACTTGGCTAGTGACACAAAAAAAAAACACCCACAAACAAACTAATTTTTTGTTAGTTTAGTTTCTGCTCTAGACCAAGTTCTTATTTCTTCTTCTTCTCTGCACTGTCGTTATGTTCTTGCAACTAGACATTAGGCTTACACATATTTGGCGATAAGCATTTGAAAAAAAAAACATACGCTAAAATTACATGTTATCGTTATTGGTATAATTATTGTTTTTCTATAAAGTTGTATAGCGACCTAGAAGTTAGATTTAATTTTTCTTTTCTTTTCTTTTCTTTTCGTTTATTTTCGTTTTTCTTTTCCATTTATTTTTATAATCTTCAAACCTTGTTCGCTAAAATCTAATGCGTCTTTAAATATGCTGTTTGTGAGAAAATCAATACAAATATACAAATAAAATATAACAGAAGTAACTAAGTAAATAATTATTATGGACTAAAAGCTAAGTATTGTGTTGTTGTTGTGGTTGTTGTGGTTGTGGTTGTTGTGGTTGTTGTTGTTGTTGTGGTTGTTGTGGTTGTTGTTGTGGTTGTTGTTGTTGTGGTTGTTGTTGTTGTGGTTGTTAAGTTTAAGCGACTGCTGACGATTCCAGTTTGGGGACAAACTCCGTGAAGTGTCTCCAAATCCTTCACCCGCATTCTACTTGTACATACAGTGAGTCACACCGAAAATTGCGCAGCGTCAAGTAAATAATGTATTTGCCTGCCATAAGTTAATTATTAATTATTTTTCAAAAATTCCAAAGACCTATGGTAGGTACATGTATTAACCACCTAAATTAATATATGACCCCAATACACTGGGGTTTCCCCACCTGCTAGGTAGAATTATAAAATACAAATACATTATTTACTTGACGCTGCGCAATTTTCGGTGTGACTCACTGTATGCATACGTGGGTATATGTATGTATTTAGGTATGAAATTCCAAATTGTAGAAGTGCCAAGCTGTGGTTTGTTGTGGTTCGTGGTTCATGGTTCGTGATTCGTTATTTTGTTCTTGATTCTTGATTCGTGATTCGTGACTCGTGACTCGTGATTCGCGATTGGCATTGTAGCTGAACTGGAGCTGCCTTTTATGTGCTATATAACAGGGTATATGAGTATTTGCTATAAATGTCTACTTTAACTCTACAACATTTTCGCTGGCAGTGACGTTTGTTCGTTGGCTTGGCTTCTTTGGCTGTGTCTGATAGTCGTCTTAAGTCGTCCTTAGTGTATGAGAGAAGGGTGCAAGAGTGTAAGAGTGTAAGAGAGTGCGACAGATACATGCGTTACACTGAGAGCAATTAAGTGGTACAAGGATACACTTGAAATGGATAGATATACCATAGAAGGAGATTCAGTTTGTTCTGTTCAATGTTTGGCTACAACTCAAATTGAAAGCGTTTTATAGGCGTTTGAAACTTGTTTGGTCCTTTTTCAGTTGATATCTTATTTGGTTTACATTGAAATCAAGTAAATGATGATGAGCAAAAGTGATAACGAAACGATTATATTAGATCTGGCTCAAGCTAAGTCTTTAAACGAATCGTTTCTTTCTTTATTTTTATTTTTTTCTTCCTTTGTAAACTTACAAATAAAGTGCGCTTCAAAAAGTTTTCTGGACGGATATTACAATTTGTAGCACATGATGTGGTCAATTCGATATTTCGATGCGAATGTGAATGTGTAAATGAGAAGATCGAAGGACATCTATATATATATGTGTCTATATGTGTGTTTGTGTGTGTGTGTGTGTTTTCTTTGTGTCTGAGTGTGAGTGAGTGTAGACCAGAGTGCTCAAGATGATTAGCTGTTTCGATTTGAGATTCATCAGTGATTCACTTACAATTGGCAGCTCTGCCTGCAGTACGACTCCAACAGCTGCAATGCCAATGACAATTTACAAAATAAGTCGAGTATGTCTATTATGCGACTGTATGTGTGTGTGTGTGTGTTTTGTGAATTTTAATGCTATGCAATCAAGTTGTGAGAAATAATTTGCTCATTGGTCTATAGTGTAGAATAATATGATTAATATATGCAATTATCGCAGAATATTATGAACTATGCTTTTATCTATTATCTTCTATAATTTCATTATTTTTGTGGTAATCGTATTGGTAATTGGTAATTAGTAATTGGTAATTGGTAATTGGTAATTGGTAGTTGGTAATTGGTATGCTATGAATGCTGCTCAGCCCGTTTTGAAATGCCTCACTTTCAGTTTCAGTTTCAGTTTAACAATGAT